>CM053038.1:97809817-97868003 GCA_028564925.1 Lithobates sylvaticus
CCCTCCCTATGCGCTAGCTACAGACCAATAGCGCTGCTGAACGCAGACTTAAAAATCTTCACCAAACTACTCTCAATGCGACTGAACCAGATACTACCCTCACTAGTCCACAAAGATCAAGTGGGGTTTGTTCCCATGCGCCAAGCAGGGGACAATACAAGACGGATCATCGACCTCATTGATGTGGCGAACAGGGAGGGCCTTCAATCCCTGATTTTGGGACTAGACGCTGAAAAAGCATTCGACCGCCTCAGCTGGCCCTTCCTGTTCGCCACACTAAAACACATGGGATTCAGGGGACCCTTTCTACGGGCCATCCAACACCTATACACTAACCCAACATCCCAGGTCAAGACCCCGTTTGCGCTGTCCCCTTCCTTCCCTATAACAAACGGGACCCGACAGGGGTGCCCGCTCTCGCCGCTTCTTTTCGCACTATGTGTCGAGCCCCTGGCGGCATCCATCCGCAGAAACCCTGACATCCATGGCATACCAGTGCGCGACCGGGAATTCAAAATTGCACTTTTCGCGGACGACATCATACTCACACTAACACAACCCCGAATCTCACTCCCCAACCTACATGCTGAATTAGACCTGTATAAGTCCCTGTCCGGATATAAGATTAACGCAACCAAATCAGAAGCCCTCCCCATTAACATCCCGAGCGCAGAAGTACAACATCTGCAGAGCTGCTTCCCATACCACTGGAGAACAGCCGCAATTAAGTACCTGGGGGTCCAGATAACTCAGTCCTATACCACCCTATACCGAGCTAACTTCCTGCCTCTATACCGATCTATAAGAGACCTCCTACAGAAGTGGAAGCCCCACCATATCTCCCTTTTGGGGAGGGTGGCGTCCATTAAGATGACCATCCTCCCAAACTACTATATCTCTTTCAAACTGTACCTATACCGATCCCCCATGCAGACCTGGGGAGGTTACAAGCCGACCTTCTCAGGTTCGTATGGAACTATAAGAGACACAGGGTCCCACGTTCGGTCCTGACAGCAGCTCGTACAGCCGGAGGACTGGCATTCCCAGACCTAACCAGATACTACCAGGCTGCCCAACTGCGCGCGCTGACCTCCTGGTTCCCCCAAAAAACCTATAACAGATGGGCCGAAATTGAAAAACTGTGGCTTGCCCCCACGCACCCGAACAGTCTGCTCTGGAATGCAAACGTGGAGGTAGAACCAAATAGGCTCTTAGGCCCCATGCTACACCTGAAAAAACTTTGGCGCAAGTTAGCCAAAACACATAACTTAAGCTCTGAGAGGTCACTACTGACCTCCTTCCTGTTTAACCCCCAAATGCCTGCAGGTCTCACGCACCAGATGTCCTCACCGTGGGCATCGCGTAACCTGTTCCACTTCGGTCACCTAGTACATCCCTGCACGCGGAGGCTCCACTCGTTTTCCGACCTCCAAAAGAAATTTGACCTACCCTGCCAAGTATTCTACGGATACTTACAGATCAGACACTATGCCCAGTCCATCACCCCGACCCTTCAGTTTTCAGTGCCAACGGTGTTCGAGACCATAATACTGGAGGGAGCTGCGAGACGAGGTCTCATATCAGATATATATAAGGTGCTAAATGAGTACTCCTTCTCTGACCGAGGGAAGCATGCATACATGCTTCGCTGGGAGAAGGCCATAGGCGAGGAATTACCATAGGCCACCTGGCAAACGATTTGGTCGCAGGCGGCAAAAAGCTCCCTCTGCACACTCTACAAAGAAAACGCCTATAAAATACTATACTTCTGGTACCTAACACCAGATAAATTGCACGCTATATATCCCTCCAGCTCGGACAGATGTTGGCGCTGTCTGTCGGAAAAAGGCACACTGTACCACATCTACTGGACATGCCCCAAGATAACAGCTTTCTGGGGGGAAATACAACAGCTACTCTCAAACCTAGCGGGAACACAGATCCCTAATTCCCCGAAATCTTTCCTACTGGGACTAATGCCTCCACACATTCCCAAACACACCAAAAAACTGCTCAACCATGTCCTAACAGCTGCACGGTGCCTGGTCGCTCTCTGCTGGAAACGGCAAAACCCACCCTCCCAATCAGAACTATACGCTAGAATAAAGGATGTAGAACTGATGGAAAAGATGACAGCCAGGATACAAGATAGACTTGAAATACATGACAAGATCTGGGAGGACTGGCGCAAATTTGAGGGTCCGCCCGGAGCCGATGGTCGAGCCACACCACTACCCCCTTCCCCCTCCCCTCCCTTACCTTTTTCTTCTTCTTCTCCCCCACCAGCTGTGTCTTCTCACACCCTCTCTGCCCCCAATTAGACTGGGAAGAGAACCGAGTTATAAACGTATGCCTTTTTGAAAGTTGACATATACTACTGAATAACGACACTAAGTCTGTTGATTAAAAAAGAAAAATGTAACTTATCTGTATTACCGAACCCGATCGGGCACAAACGTTGCTGTATGGAAGATACCATAACGCTGTACTGTTATTTCCTTTCATTTGTTATTTTGTAAAACAATAAAAAAAGTTAATTGAAAAAAAAAGCTATAGCTCTGAGGAAGGGGACTCGTCTCCTGAAACGCGTCCACTTTCCAACTACAGTGATTTGGATATCCCCTGTGCTGGAGTTATGATTTGATATGCTTTGATCTTCTGATGTTTGTGAGTATGTTTTTGGCTTTTTAATAAATTAAAGATGGTGTTTGAGGTAATGGCACGAGGCCAGTGAAGGCGAACCTTGGCACCCCAGATGTTTTGGAACTACATTTCCCATGATGCTCATGCACTCTGCAGTGTAGTTGAGCATCATGGGAAATGTAGTTCCAAAACATGCCAAGGTTCGCCATCACTACCCTAGGTGTTTGTGCCCTCTTTTGTTTCTTTAAAACTATATAACCTACTTTTTATTAGGTTTAGAGCTCTTCTTTTAAAATCCAAAACAATGAGAGATGTCCCGTTGTCTGTTTTAGAAGCCTCGCCATTCAGACAGAACAGGAACGTTTCCCTCTGTTTTTTCTTTTGCACTCTATCATTATGCATGTCTAATGTTTTAAATTATATTTTTCCTCCTCTTTCTTTGGCTTCCGTCTCTTTTTTCTGTAATTATTCGCTCAACAGGTGTGCACCTGGAAAGTGTCCACTTACTACCAGAATCGACACTGAGCTAAACAAAGACATACCTAGGAAATGTTATGGATTTTACTGTGCCGCTGTGTCAGAGAATTAAACTAATAAATATCCAATAATTGAACAGAACCCAGACAGTAAAACAAAAAAAAAAAGAAAAGAAAGCTGGAATGGAGGAAACAGTTTCCTTTTTTGGTTCACGTTGCTGCTATCCTCACAATGTTAGCCGTGTGCGCAGAAGATGCACAGCAGAGTACACAATGCCACCAGTTGTCTCAAAAACCGAGATTTGTAGTGGGTGGTAGGTAGGAATTACAAATCTGATCTGCTTGAGTTCACTCAAAACAAGGATTAGGGTAAAGTTGCACAATCTGCTAATCTTCCTTTACAGAGGTAAAGTTTAGAGCGCCGCAATCTACCCTCTGGTTTATAGTTAGAGGGAACAATGACCCAATTAAACTTGAGAAAGAAAGAGCGAGAGGGAGGAAAAAAAAAAAAAAAAAACGCACAAGTTTACCGATTGTTAGCCAATACACAGGATTTCTTTCATTCCTAATTATTTGGCATTGTGTCATAGACACTGGGTACACAACATCGCTATTCATTAACGTGTGGCCTAAATAGGGCACTGATTGCTGACACTGCAGGTCAGCTTATTTGTTGTACTAATTGCTACTGCTATAATTTGAGGGATATTTTTTGTCTAAAAACATAAACGATTGGTAAAAAGTAACGCCAGTAAAAAAAAAAAAAATAGTAAAAAATTTGTGAACTGATAATGTTGAAGAGTTAAAAATCTTACTGAATTTAGCTTAAATCGAGTCCATTCACAACTTCATATCCCAACAATTTTTTATACTTCCTTACTAAAAGACTACAGCCTTTTGTCACTCGATTTGTTACTTGTGTTTTTCTTTTTTTTTACTTTCAAATCATTTTTATTAGGTATTCAATCAAAGTGGTACAGAATAAAGACGCTCTATATATATCAGGGCTCAAGTCCTGCGGGAACGCATGGGAACGGAGTTCCTGTACTTTTTCCACAACAGGAACTCAGTTCCCATTAGCAGCCGTGTCCTGCAAGACTTTGAAGTATGCGAGCTGTGTGGCAGGTGCTACACCAGCAGCTACAGACACAGCTCACAATAGTAAGTGCCGCACACCTGACCATTCAGGCATTGCCAGTAGGGGGCCCCATGACAGCTTCGATCTACCTGTCAATCACAGCTAGCTGACTGGTAGATCAGGTCCCTGCTGCTAAGAGATTGTGTTTAGTCAGACCTCTCGTGATGCGCTCCTCCCCGCCGGCCCCTCCTGATTTTCTGTCTCCTCATCCCCCCCCCCCCAGTCGCCTGCATACTTGCTCTGTGTGTCCCGCTGAATCCCCCCCTCCTCTATCTTCAGTGCCATATGATGAGAGAACCCAAAGGAGGAGCACAGCTATTCTGCTCACAGGACATGCAGGGAGAGAGGTGAGCTGAGGGAGGAACATCAGTTTGGGGTGGTAAGCTGGGCACAATACCTGGCAAAGTTTAATGCCAGGAGGGAAGTTTATGTGGAAATATGTGAAGGGTTGGAATAGCAGCGAGTGTGTGTTGGAGCCCTGCAGAGTTTGCAGCCCCCAAGCTAACATACATCTCCTAAGCAGGAACACATCACTATCTCCCCAAGCATTCTGTCCAGATAATGTGCAGTTCATTTATGACCTTTCCGTTTAACCCTGTGTTATCCAAACTCCGTTCAATGAAAAGTGTAAACTCACCACATAAACGCTCTGTATACAAAATAACATTCCCCAATAAAGATCACAACATGATGTTCACATTTGCATGGAAGCACAATTGTATGAATGCTGATTATTCAGAGAATTACCGTATTTATGTTTATTGAGGATTGTTTTTTTTTTTTTTATGTACTAACAGTTAAGCTTCATACACACAATACGAAAATTGGATGAAAAATACAAATTTTGAAGCGTTCGTGCATATGAGCGTATCATTTTTTTTTTTTTTGGTGGTGGGGGAGTGGATCTTGGGTGGGAGTTCCCTCACTTTTTTCCCCAGGACTTGACCCCTGATATATATCAGTACAACATTATAAAGTAATGCCACATTAAAGCATAAAATGGAGAGAAGCCACCAATCACTTGTGTTTTTCAACCTTGCAATAATGTTTTATGTGTGGACACGTCTGTAGTGGGCTCAGAGAAAGCAGTGCTGAAACCAAACAACACTGACTACATTTCTACTGGTTTGGATTGAGCACAACGCAGAAAAGCAGGATGTGGTCATTTATTGGGTAGACTGTGCTTTAACCACTTCAGCCCCGGAAGATTTAGCTGCTGAATGACCAGGCCATTTTTTGCGAATCGGCACTGCGTCGCTTTAACTGACAATCGCGTGGTCGTGCGATACTGCACCCAAACAAAATTGACGTCCTTTTTTTTCCCACAAATAGAGCTTTCTTTTGGTGGTATTTTATCGCCTCTGCGGTTTATATTTATTGCGCTATAAACAAAAAAAGAGCACCAATTTTGAAAAAAACACAATATTTTGTATTTTTTGCTATAATAAATATCCCCATTTTTTTTTTAAAAAAGGCAAATTTTTACTCAGTTTAGGCTGATATGTATTCTTCTATATATTTTTGGTTAAAAAAAAAAAAACGTATATTGACTGGTTTACACAAAAGTTATAGCGTCTACAAAATAGGGGAGAGATTTATAGCATTTTTTATTTTATTTTATTTTTTTACTAGTAATGGCGGTGATCTGCGATTTTTATCGGGACTGTGACATTATGGCGGACACATTGGACACTTTTGACACATTTTTGGGACCATTGGCATTTACACAGCGATCAGTGCTATACAAATGCACTGATTACTGTAAAAATGTCACTGGCAGGGAAGGGGTTAACACTAGGGGGCGATCAAGGGGTTAACTGTGTTCCCTATGTGTGTTTCTAACAGTAGGGGGAGGGGACTGACCTAGAGGAAATGACAGATCGTTGTTCCTAGCTAATAGGAACTCACGATCTGTCACGCCTCACAGCAGAACAGGGATTTGTGTGTTTACACACACACGTCCCTGTTTTGCCTTTCGTGCCGTCGGCCACGAGCATCGGCACCCCCGCTGTGCAGTGGGCGCATGCGTGCCTACCTGCTATCCTGATCCCACGAGCCGACGTATAGCTATGACGGCTCGCGGAATCGTGCCGACCTGCCGCAGTAAAATGACGGCGGATGGTCGGCCAGCAGTTAAAGTGGTTCTAAAGGCAAAATGTTTTTTATCTTAATGGATTCTATGCAATTAAAATTTTGTGTGCAGCAGCCCCCACTCAGCTCTCCAATACTTACCTGAGCCCCATCTTGATCCAGTGTTGTTGCACGAGAATCTCGGCTGTCTGGGACTCTCCCTCCTCATTGGCTCCCCCTACTGTCAATCAAAGTCAGTGAGCCAATGAGGAGCGAGAGGGGGTGGCTCAATGTCTGAATGGACACACAGAGCAGCTGTGCCCTCATAGCAAGCTGTGGGGGCACTAGGCAGGAGGGAGGGGCCAGGAGCGCCAGCGAGGGACCCCAAAAAGAGGAGGATCTGGGCTGCTCTGTGCAAAACCATTACACAGAGCATTTAAGTATAACATGTTTGTTACTAAAAAAACAAAAAAACAAAAAAACAAGACTTTAATATCACTTTAAAGTATTTAAAGTAAACCTGTCATCTGGATTTGGACATTCAAGTACTAAAGCCCAGCTCCAGACACAACAAAAAAATGCAACTAGAAAGAGATTTGTAAAGGCATTACCACCCTAAACGTACCCAGGTGCAAAAAGGGGCGGGGGGTCAGTAGTCTCTCTTCTGAGCAGGAGCTGAGGGAGCTCTACCAGCAAACCATGTATAAACAGAAAAAAGGAGAGGAAAGTGCCACTACCTAAGTGTAGCATTTATTAAAACATATTGGTAAAATGAATAAATAAATATGCACGCACTTTTAAAAGACTTTAAAAATGGTATCAATAGGTCTCCAGCAGGTGGCAATCTTCCAGGTGTTCAATGGTGAGCAAGTCCCTCCGCCGCTAGGGTTGCCACATCATCCCTTTAATCCAGGACACATATGAATTACACAGGTTCTGAGGCTGATGTAATGCAGATAAGGCACCAAGTGAGTTTCATTGCCACCTTAATTAGCCACAGAACCAGTGTAATTAATATGTATCCTGGATTAAAGGGATGATGTGGCAACCCTACCTCCGCATGGATGTTATGTAAGGTGCTTGGAACCAGGAAGTTGAGCAGGGAACACCAGGATGAGCCAGCAGAAGCAGCTGAGTGTGTTTATCACATGAATAAGAACCATTGTGGACAGCAGGGAAGTGTGGCTTGCCGCCATTACATCACATCCACGTGGAGGGGCTTGCTCACCATTGACCACATGGAAGGTTGCCACCTGCTGGAGACCTGTTGATACACTTTTTTAATGTCTTTTAAACATGAGTGCATATTTATTGTTTTTCATTTTTCCAATATACAGCAAATGAATGCCCTTTCAGTGGGACCCCAACACTGCAAATGGTAAATGCTCATTAAAGCAGAACGTCACCGAAAAGGGGAAGTTTCGCTTTTCTGCCTCTTACCCCTTTCCTCTCCCACTTTTGGCACATTATAGATTTTTGGGGATAGTGAGTATCTAGTTTTCACAGGTAACTGCTAGCACTTTGGCTCAGATCGGCTAAGCAATCCGAGCAGAAGTTTGTCCCCCTCCCTACCTGACAGGTTCCAGAAGGCTATGTGACCATTCAATATACATATAGTGCAGAGCTATCACTCAAAGAGCATGTATAGCATGAACTCAAATATTTGATTAACATAGCAAAAAAGTGAATGTGATAAATAAAAAATCCAAAAGGAATGTGGTAGTAATTCCATCAAAATAAAGGAATCCGTAAAGCATTAGACATGTGCGATTAGTTTCGTACGAATCGAAAATTCGTACAAATTTCTGTAAATTCGTACATTTGGGAGGATCCGAAATACGAATTGCTATGCTTCCGAATTCTGTACGAAATACGAAATTTTGTTTTCAGATCCAAATTCCTAACGAACATTCGTAATTGTTACGAAAAGTTAACGAACCTAAAAGTTAAAAAAAACAGGAAGTCAGCACAGCACAGGGATGGTGGGAGCCCTCATAATGATAAATTCATCATAACGAACATTCGTAATTGTTACGAAAAGTTAACAAACCTAACGAAATTCCGTACGAAACTTCGGACATGAATTACAAAATACGAATTAATTCTAATGCGAAACGGATGGGAAAAAAACAAATTAATTGATGGCGCACATGTCTATAAAGCATCCAAAGAAACAAAAATCAATGAAGGAAGAATTTTTTCTTTGTCTCAACAGATCAAAATCCAACAGGTGAGGGATAAAACAGATGATTACCGTATATCCTCTAATATATGCCGACACAAAAAACTGGGAAAACTTATTGACTCAAGTATAAGCCTAGGGTGAGAAATGCGCAGCTACTGTAAGTGTAAAAAGTGGGTCAACAATGCCCATTGGAGCTTTTCATCGGATTTTCCGACCGTGTGTATGCCCATCGGTCTTTTTCTGTCGGAAGTGTTCTTAATTTTTCTGACGGAAAACCTTTCTATCGGATTTTCCAATCGTGTGTATGCAATTCCGACACGCAAAATTCCAACTCATGCTCGGAAACTATTTGACGCATGCTCAGAAGCATTAAACTTCCCTTTTATAGTGCAGTCGAACGTGTTGTATGCCGTGGTGTTATTGGCCGTCGGAATTTGGTGTGGCCGTGTGTAGGCAAGACAGTTTGAGCGAAATTCCATCGGAATTCCGATGGGAAAACCATCAGAGCTTTTTCCGACGAGGATTCCGACCGTGTGGCATTAATTGCAGCCACACTGTGCCCATTTGCATGCTGCACTGTGCCCATTTGCATGCCATAAGTCCCCCAAACTTAGTAGTTAAGGGTTCCTAGATGCCCCCTAGCTGCAGCAAAATTTGGGGTCTCTGGACTCAAAGGATCCCGAAATGACATTGCTGCAGATGGGACACAGTTGACCGACTTTGGGGCCCCGTATGTCGGGGACACTTGGTCCTGGGAACCCCAAATTTGGATAAGTTGTATTGCTAGTTCCACTGGGTTTGCACACTGGGGTTCCTAGCACCAAGTGGCCCCGAGATACGGGGCCCCAAAGTTGGGTCGGAAAATGTCATTCTCTGCTGCAAAAAAGTGCTTGACTCGACTCGAGCCAAGCCGAGGGGGGCACTTTAAGCACAAAAAATGTGCTGAAAAACTCGGCTTATACTCGAGTATATACGGTATGTGCATAAGAAAGCCATCTTCCCCAGATCCTCTGTGTAAAACACCTCCGATACAAAGGATGGCAGCTTACCAGAATGTGGTGGACTTCCAAATTAATGGAAAAGCCAACAGCGCAGTGGGGAAAACCTTTCCCAGGTGTATCCATAGAGGTGCAGGCAGTGCTAAAGAGCTGGTTCTGGAGAGCTCAGTAAATTGTTTTTAAAAAAAGCCTGGATTATTTCCTAAATGTACGTAATATAACTGGGTACTAACATTTATAGGTAAAGTTGATCCAGGGAAAATCTGATTGCCTCTCGGGGGATCAGGAGGGATTTGTTTCCCCTGCTGTAGCAAATTGGATCACGCTTTGCTGTGCTTTTTCGCCTTCCTCTGGATCTGTGGGTATAGGATTGTGTATATGGTATTGTATGATT
Source organism: Lithobates sylvaticus (assembly GCA_028564925.1). NCBI lineage: Eukaryota > Metazoa > Chordata > Amphibia > Anura > Ranidae > Lithobates > Lithobates sylvaticus. Next base: position 97,819,722 of record CM053038.1, read on the forward strand.
TTTTTTTTTCTCTCTTTTATTGGTTAAACTGGATGGACTTTTTTCAACCTGAATAACTGTAACTGTAAATGTAACTATCCTTCCAAAAAATTACATTACCACGATAGAGTTGTTCCTTACTACCTCAAATAACTATGATAGTGCCTCTTACTATTTTGACTTGTTTCGAAATGTTGAAACACTCTGCAATACATTAAATCAAACAGATGCGTTATAATGTCAACTTAAAATAAATGATTTGGAGTTGACTGCATGATTCCAGCAATGCATGGCTGAGGACATGAGTCGTTGTGTATAACATGCGCCATTTCTTCCCAGGATTAAAAGGTTATCTGATTGGTGAATGGCCTGACATCAGAGGAATGCACCGCAAATTAAAACTTTCTTTTTTCAGGCTTCCAGCCACCCAAGATGTGCCTTATATAATCCCCTAGACTATAAAGGCCTGCTGTGTGCTGTGGCTGTTTCAGACAAGAAGAAATAGCTAAAGCTTGAAGCAGGCTCATTAAAAATTGTGTGATAGAAAAAAAAAGGCGTTGTATGAAGTTTTGAACTGACCCGGTGAAGATTAACCTTTGCATGATGACACTAGTGATAGGCCATTTAAACATTGGGATGATGGCTAGACAAACGATGTGAGCAACAAATAGTGCACATATATATACACGTTCTGTCTAAATTCCATTGTTCTGTTGTGTAAATCTTACTCAGCTCTTGTCACAAGGCTCCCTTACATGTGTGTTGATTATCCCAGCTATAGGATAATGGCAATTTAAGTCAAATGTTTAATCCAACTGCTGAGAAATGTAACAACCTCCACTAATTCTGCAAATATATTAATTGCAACATAACAAAGCATTTTTTCATGCGAAAAATTAAGTACATCCCTTGGAAATTGTTGACTTTTTCAACATATTTGCACAGGCAAACGTTAGATTTTTGTTCAAACTGTGTCTACGGGAAAAGGTAATATACTTGAAAAAGAACACACAAATTTCCTTTTCACTCATTTATTCAACATAAATATCAATAGGTATAATGTGGTGGGAAAACGAATTACACCCTTGGCATCAGACACTGGTATTGCTCCCTCTAGCAGAAACGACTTCTTTTAGGCATTTTGTATGACTGCCCGCCAGTTGCTGACATCGATTTTTGAGCATTTCTCCATATATAATTCTTTCTGTTACAAGGTGTTTTAAGGTTTTCTTGCCTGAACTGCTTTTTTCAAAATGCCCCCTTCAAAATTACAGTGGGGATCAAATTAGAACTTTGAGCAGGCAGATTATATTTTTTCTTCCTGAGCAATTTCCTTTTAAATAGTATTCATTGATTTTCAATAACAGTTTATACAAACAAAGATTGTACAGTAGCTTGGAGAAACTTCTGGAAGTTAGTGGGTGGAGACTAGAAGGTCCTGATCTACATACATAAGGGAATCTGGCCAATCCCCAGGCAGGGGGCCTAGCAGGGTGACAGGGTCAGCCCTTAGAGATGGAGCAGTCTGATCAGCAGGGGAGTCAGATGGAAGATAAAGTGCTGAGGAGGCTGTTGGTGGCCTATGAGGGAACCCCCAGGTCTAGGTGGGCTCTGCCCCCAGGCTGGGGCTCAGGCTGGCTTGGAAGAATCCTTTCAACATCCGTTCTGAGAAGGAATCTTGCCAAACAGCAGCAGGGAGCAAGGAGGACAGAATGAGTACATCAGCACACCCAGGGATTCACAAGGGGAGAGACCGCCACATGTAGCAAGCTTTCAAAAGACCCTTTATCCCTTGTCCTGGGAGATCTTTGGCGCAGTAGGGTGGGCTGGTAGACAAGCAGTCAGGTGAGCTGTTAGTACCTGCGAGTGGTGGAGCTAGGAGCAGTTCTGCACGAGGTGAGGAGATACTACTGCATGCAGCTTTTTTTAACATTTTGTGCTATATTCCAAAGGGGCTGAGAGGTCCTGGTCCATAAGGGACTTTGCCACTGATCCAAGAGACTGGGTGTTTCTAGCAAGGAGAGAAATCCAGGATCCTTTCTCTGTACATAAGAAGAAAGTTGTCCTCATCTGTTGTTTTCTGGTCAAGTTGGGCATCCCATAATCCATATAGCCTATCTGAGTTGTTTTCCCTAATAAAACAACAAAAACAAGTCCATGGACTGATTTCTTGTGTCTGGATGCAAGTTGGAAATGTGTTTTGCCCGACTGTGCAGGAATAGGGGAACCGGTTGTCAGCAGCCCCTGCGGGGGTAGTGCTACATGTGTTAGATGTGAAATTCTGTTGGTGTTTGTAGTTCTTGAACACAGCAAAGTTCAGACATGATGCTTGCTAGAGAGATAAGTATTGATGTTCTTCTTTCCAGGTAGCTTTTTTTTTGTTCATTTACAAGCAAGCAAGCAACAATGTCTCGTAAAAAAAATAGGTTGACTCCAAACAATTGTATTTCTTTGAATAAAGAATGAAAAGGAGACTTCTCCTGGATCTTCTGAAGACCTGTGGTGGGTGGGGATGATAGGGCAGAGACAATAATTCTACAAGGGATAGTATATCTGTCTTCCACAGTCTGAAAAGCTGAAATGTCTCTTTTTTTATCTCTGCATGTGACCCCGTTTGAAGAACTTACCCTTACTGCCTGTCCCTGCAATGCCTATTCAAGAAATGGAGGAAATGATCAGCACTGAGATACGGAAGCATGGGCAGCAATAAAAATATTCCTTTTTTCACTATAGTAAACATGTGCTTTTGATGTTGACTGTGTTCCCCGTTGGAGAGATTTCCTCTCACTGCTTGCTTTGACAGTAAGTTGAGAAGAAATTTCCCCAATAGGAGCATGCAGCAATAAAAACTTAAAGAGGTCCAGGCTCCCCCCAAAAAAAATTCAACAGCTGCAAACACTGTAGCAGCTGACTTTTATTATTAGGGTACTTACCTGTCTAGGAATCTAACGGTGTCCTCACCCGCTCCGATTTTTCAATCGGGTGCTGGCACCGTCATCTTAAAAAAGGGAAACCAGCAGTTAAGCCTTAGGGCTTTGCTTTGTGAATGGGCCGGCTGCTGGGGAAAGGGGGGGGCGAACTTCCGAACTTCTGGCTCAGTCAAAACCATTTCCCCCCCAAAAGGTGCCAAATGGGGCAGTGGGGGGGGGGGCAGACAGGGGAGCTTCCCCTTTTGGGTGGAGCTCCGCTTTAAAAGGGTTTCCACCTATAAGTTAAACAAAAGTTGAACTAAAGATGTTGACCTCTGCAGAGAGACCACAGCTTACACACAGAGAACAAGTGTCCTCCTCCATAGTATGCTGGCATCGGGCAGGTTTTTTTTCCCAAGTTGCGGCTGTTTTCTAAGGAAAACAAACTGTAGGACAGTGAACATATTTACTTTTGAGCACCTGGAATGTATTTAACTGTTTTAAATTGAAAGTTCAATTGGGCTTTAAATAATCTCTACAGCATTGGGCACACAATAATGTGTTATTCTTTAGAGATAAATGCTTCAATCCATTCTGATACATCAGTCACCTGGAGTGAAAAAATAGTCTGTGCTAAGACATTTTCTTCGTATGCCACAGTAGACATCCATGTCACTTGTCAAGCTCCACTCTATTTTTCTGGCTTTGTAAATGACCACAGAGTTTCCCATGAAAGTCAAGATCTCTGCCAAACAAAGTGAATTCCTTCTGGTGTTCACACTGAGCTGGGGGTTGGTCCTCCTGGCCGACTAGGACGACTTGTATAGCCGTGTAGATCAACATGTTCCTGCATAAAGGAACAGAGTGTTCCCGTATTAAGGCAGAGAGAATTCTTCAAATTAATCAGCAGGTTTATTAAGCTGCAAATGCTCAAGGGCAAGCTGGAGGAGCCATTTTAGTTTACACTGATTGCATTAATCTTGGCATCTTTAATATAGCAGGCAAGAGTAATTTTACAAATAACCACATGCATCCATCATATAAGCCAAGAGATAAGTTGTTTGTCTGGGAAACCTAGCTGTAAAAAAAAGAGCAGGTCAGAATGCTGGACTATTTGCTATTAGACTGTTGCATTTTCTATAATCATATATTCAAAACCCAAAGACTTAATTTATACATAGATCTGGCTTTAAACAATGCTGCCAATTCCTGATCAGAGCAGTTAGAAAAAAAAAGTTATTTCGTCCTTTTTAAACCTCATCATTTGTTAAGCATGTCAACATGCTACTTATACATGGTACAAAATGAATATTAAAGAAGACTGACTTCCACCAAGGTCACCTCATTGGATTACTGCTCTATCATCTGGTCATATGAAACTTTGACTTAAAGCAAAGTATATAGCATTGTATGGGAATAAGACTAGGGCCTGACCACATACCATAGCGTCAAACAGTTATCTAAACAAGAAGACTCGCTGCTCCAGGTGAGGTTTTGAAAGCCTGATGATCTGGACAGGTGCCCGCCTCGGCTCGCCTCCGCATATAATCAAAAGAAGAAATGGCTGCTCTCATCGGATACGAATGATGATCAAAAGATACGAAATGGTATCTTACTAGCTTTCTGTCAATACTTTGGGATGCTCTGAATAAAATAAATTTGATCGAGTACAGAGTGCGGCCATTTCTTCTTTTGATAGTGTCAAACAGCAAAGGAGGGCACTGGCTGGTGGAGGAGTGAAGACTAAGGTAAGTAGTTGTACTTATTTTTTTCACCCTAGCTAGATAAGCATTTAACCCATGCAGTGTGGGAGGAGCCCCATTGCATGGTTAATTTCAACAGCAGGCCAGAGTTGGACTTTAAAGCAGAACTTACTCTTAGGTCCTCATTATGTCCCATATACACTATGGGGGTTATTTACTAAAGGCAAATCCACTTTGCACTACAAAATCACTGAAAGTGCACTTGGAAGTGCAGTCGCTGTAGATGTGAGGGGAATGAGGGGAAGCTCTGCTGATTTTATAATCCAATCTTGTGCAAGCTAAAATGCTGTTTTTTATTTTCCTTGCATGTGCCCCTCAGAGCTAAAGTGACTGTACTTCCAAGTGCACTTGTAGTGCAAAGTGGATTTGCCTTTAGTAAATAACCCCCTATGTATCCTTCCTTACTCTGATGCCCTTTCTCTCTGAAATCATAGTAAGAGTCCCCTAATGCCACGCACACACGACCAGACTTTTTGACAGCAAAGGTCCGACGGAACGAATCCATCGGACAATTCGATCGTGTGTGGGCTCCATCGGACCTTTTCTGTCCAAAAATCTGACGGACTTTAGAAATAGAACATGTTTCAAATTTTTCTGCTCTGCCAAAACTCCGCCAGACCCAGTTCCTATGGAGAAATCCACTCGTCTGTGTGCTAGTCCGACGGACGAAAACCGATGCTAGGGCAGCTATTGGCTACTGGCTATGAACTTCCTTATTCTAGTCCGTAGTCGTATGTCATCACGTTCGAATCCGTCTGACTTTGGTGTGATTGTGTGTGGCCAAGTCTGTTCATTCGGAAAGTCAGTCAAAAAGTCAGTCGGGTAGACCGTCGGACCTAGTCTGCTGAAAAGTCCGGTCGTGTGTACGTGGCATTATAGATGACTAGAGAAATAAAATATTTGACAAAGTTTTGTTTCCATATCCACCTTTATTCCCCTAGGCTATGATTGGTTAATGAAGGAGCAGCTGCACACTGATGAAGTCTTCCTTATCTCTCTTACAGTCTGAGTGCTCCTGTACTACCTTTACTACAGATGGATAATATACAGATAGGGTGAGGTACATATGTTAGTTGTATGAAGTACATTTAAGGAACACAAACAGTAACTGGAAAAACAGTTTTCCTAGAGTTTCAGTTCACATTATACAACAAAAGACCATAGTAACTCGGAATTAAAAAAAAAAATTCACCTTGTAAAGCATCCTTTCTCTACCAGGGTTTCTCCAAAGGTTGCTTAGAGGTCTTTGAGCTGTGTGCAATGGGATTTCCCACCTACACTGACCAGCAGTCAAGGGGCAATTTTCAATGGACCACTAACGTAAGAGGGTACTTCTGCACTGGCGACTAGTGTAAGGGGAAACTACAATTCTCGCAGTCTTTGTTTCTTTTCAAGCTTTCAATCCACCGACCACTTATTTGATGAAACTGGATTTGGTCTTGTTTATCGCATCTATCAAGTTTTACCATCAACCTCTGGCATTATATGATAACATCGCTCGTTTATCATATCTTTCTGGTAAGCAGATCGATATCACGTGGGTGTGGAGTGCTTTTTGGTTGCGCACTGAATTTTGGTGGAAGATTTCCTTATATCATCAATTATGTTGTTGTTCATTTGATTGACGGACTTTCACATTTGGTCACCATTCACTTTAAATAATTTTTTATAGCGCTACACTTTGGACTTTATACTTATTAGTTTGCTAATCAACAGACTGTGCTGGCTGCTATTTCACTGATTTTCTTTGTAGTTAGCGCAGATATTTTGTTCACACTGTTTTTATAGTTTGTAATTACTTTTCTACATTGGAGCATGTTTGCTATTTACCTATGTAGACAGTGTTTCCTACTTAGTAATGCTGGGGAATCATTGGTGGAGAAGGATCTGGCAGTTTTGGTAGATCAGTTCAGGGGCCTTAAGGGCGCTATTTTTCCTCTATATCCTGTGTGTTTAGGATTACATCCTAGGAAATCTTTTTGTTCCAACAACCCAGGGGAACCTTTTTTGCACAGAGTGAGGGCAGGTGCCATTACATCTCCAATGTCCTGTTTGGGACTTGGGCACTATGCATTTTACATTTGGTCGTCCTATATTTTGGCTGGGATTATCTTGGTAGGGGCTACTACAATATAGGTGTCCCTTCAGGAATTGCCAGACTACAACTTGTTCTCCCCTTACAACGATTGGGACATTATTGTATCTCTTCTTTTTGATGCCCTTGTTGGGTTTTATATCCTACAGCCCTTTTGTATGATGAAAAGCATTTGCAAACCTTCAGGAGGAGTTCTGGGTGCTGAGGGAATTCTTTGTCCAGACCAATTTATTTGATATAGGTGGTAACAGATGAAGATTATAATTTATGCACTTTCTCGAAATGCGTTGGACTTCTCTACTACTTACCTTCTAGGCTGGTTTATGCCTATGTAGTAAGATTCTACCACCTGTAGAATATTTTCTATACATGTACCTGTGTTTTTCTTGTGGTTTGTTCCCATAAGAATTTTGTTTTTATGCTTCGTAATTTGTATTAATAAATTCATGTATTTTTTATATATATAATTTTCTTTATTATAATTTTCTTTTTTATAATTGCCTTTAAAATCCCATCCTCGAGGTTTAGTACTTTCTAATATAACTGTATACAGGGGGTCCCCGACTTACGAACACCCGACCTACGAACAACCCCTACTTACGAACGGGGTGCTGCGGGGACCCTCCGCCATTTTTCGCTCATTTTCGGCGTCTTTCGGCCGTTCTGCGCATGCGCGGCCATACGGAGCTTCGGAAAATGCCGGGAATGTCCGTAATTTGCCGCGCATGCGCAGAACGGCAATAGACGGAACATCGGAAATGTCCGGAAATCTCCGTATTTGTCGGTCTGCGCATGCGCGCCGACTTACGAACATTTCCGACTTCCGTACAGGCGGCCAGTCCCTAACGAGTTCGTAACTCGGGGACCCCCTGTACTAACATTTATAGGTAAAGTTAATCCAGGGAATCCTATTGCCTCTCGGGGGATCATTCAGGAGGGATTTTTTTCCCCTGCTTTAGCAAATTGGATGATGCTTTGCTGGGATTTTTTACCTTCCTCTGGATCAACTGTGGGTATAGGATTGTGTATATAAGGATTGTATGTTTTTTGTTTTCTTTTTCCCCTTTTTTTTTGGTTGAACTAGATGGACTTGTGTCTTTTTTCAACCTGACTAACTATGTAACTATGTAACAATGATTATTTAGCATTCCTCTTCATGCAAATCTATTAATAGGGCTTTATTAAGACATCATGATAGCCAAGGCATCATGCTAGTCACAACACTTGTAAAAGCTCTGCCTTTTCTAGTGTGCAATTATTTTAGTAAAATCTACTGCTAGAGTAACTGTGTCTGTATATTCACAAAGTCACTAAAGGATTTGTTTTGTGTAGAGAGATATATACCTGGTTGATCCTGCCATCAGCTGACGCACTCTCCTCCTCTGTGACCCCGCTGCAGCCTGAGCTTGTATAGCTGAGCCATTGCCATATCTACTGTACCTGTTCTTCTTTGACCTGGGTAGGCCCTAGCTGCCTTTCACTATGGCCGAGCTGGGGGCGGAGCTAAGCAAGAGCTGATCACATGCCCTATGACATCACCAGGCCCTCCCCTCAGGCTGTGCCCCTGATCCACCTAAAGGTATTGGTAGGTTGATCGAAACCTTTACTGACAGCTCCACTCTGGCTTTGTATGGCCTCGGGAAGGCCTGGCGATATCACAGAACATGTGACTCACTCCAGCTTAGCCCTGCCCCCAGCCCAGTCTGTGCTGCAGCAAAAAAACAGGAAAGAGTAATGTGACCCTGCATTGAAAAAAATGTATTTAATTTTTTTTTTTCATGTTTTGATTAGCTGCTGGTATTCCCTGTTACTTACACTTTCTAATGGTATCAAGGCTTAGAACCACGTTAAAGTGATTGTAAAGTTATTTTTTCCCCTCAAATAATAAACATGTTATACTTACCTGCTCTGTGCAATGGTTTTGCACAGAGAGTCCCCAAACCTCCTCGTCTGGGGTCTACTGCCAGCACTCTTGGCTCCTCCTCTTTTCTGAGTGCCTCCATAACAAGCCTCTTGATTCACGGCCAGGGACCTGCTGATCGGCTATGTGCAATCACAGACCAGAGCTCCGTGTTGACAATCAACACAGAGCTCTGTACAGCGGTAACAATCTCTGACTTTCTTATCCCTGCAAAGCAGTTGATCTAGTAGTAAAAGCAACACACTTTTAACATAGGTACCCATTTAACCGCTTGATTGCCCTAGATGTTAACCTATTCCCAGCCAGTGTCATTAGTACAGTGACAGTGTAGAGTATTATCACTGATATTAGTGACACCGGTGATGTCAATGGCAGTTAGTCAGTTCCCCCCAGCATCAGTTAGTGTCAGATTGCACTATCACAGTCCCATTTTATGTCGCTGATAACCTCCATTAATAGTATAAAAAGAATAAATAAATAAGAATTCCAGCATATATACCATAGTTTGAAGATGCTATAACTTTCATGCAAACTAATCGATATACACTTATTGTTTATTTATAATTTTAAAGTTAAAATTTTATTTATATTTATTTATTTGTTTTATTTATTTTTTTATCAAAGATATGTAGCAGAATACATTTTGGCCAACCTTTATGAAGAAATGTTTTTTTTTTTCTTCTTTTTTCTTATTGGATATTTTTTACAGTAGAAAGTAAAAAATATTGCTTTGTTTTCAAAATTTTCGGTTTTGTCTTGTTTATATCTCAAAAAAAAAAAAAAAAAAACCCAGTAGTGATCAAATACCACCAAACGAAAGCTCTATTCGTGTGAAAAAAATTATATAAATTTTGTTTGGGTACAGCATTGCTTGACCGCAATTACCAGTTAAATTAACGCAGTGCCAAATGGCAAAAAAAATGACCTGGTCATAAAGGGGGTAAAATCTTCCGGAGCTCAAGTGGTTAAAAGTATAAAACATGGGGAAATATACATTTAGTTCAGAGATATGTTTTTTTTGCTTTTACAAATTAGAATAACAATGTCACTGGTCGCTGACACTGCAGATCAATACATATGTGGGCAGACCTGTCAATACTTTTAGAAAATTATTTTCCTTACATAGAATTTAATTTGAGACCTTTTTTTTTTTTGTATATCTTATTGACCTTTAAATATGTCAAACCATGAATAAACTTTTACAAATGGCTTTATTGTGTTTTCAATGGTTATATTGTTCAGTGTACACACAATGTGGATTAAGTTCACTTTTTCCTCAGCATCTAAAAACTGACATTGACTAACCCTTCTTGCTCTAGCCGAAAAAAATAAAATAAAAATGAAGCTACTGTTTTAGACCACTATATGTAGAGCATGTTTAGGACTAACATTAGTTAAGAAGATAATGCTCACAAAGGGTATCATCATTTTTGACTAAAACTTTGGAAATGTCACCAGTAGGTGGAGCCATAATATATAACTGCCCAATGATGGAGAAAACAGGATTCCAAAAACTGGGTACTTTTTTTAAACTGTATTTTAACTTCATAAATTATTTTTAGGTTTAATTCACAGAGTGGATGTGAATCATGTTTTTTCACATCCACTCTGTGGATTAAAGCTAAAAATACTTTATGATTTAGAGGACCGGATAAACAGTGAACGGACAATACAGCCACACTGCTTAATATACAGCTGGAGCACATATACAGGAAATGGTTTACAAATCTCAAGATTTATTAAAGTAGCATTCAGTCAAATACTAAGTAAACCTAAATCAGCTTCCACTCCCATTTCTAAGCCCTATACTAATTACCTGTAAGGGAAAAATGTCTATACTTACCTATTCTAAGACCCAATACACACTATACAACTTTTGTTGTCTGATTTCCTTTAGATTTACCAAAACTATGTAGTGCAAGGGCCTGCCTGATTGCATACAAATTGAAACTCCCAGGCTGGGTTCACATTGCCGTGTGAAGCAGCTCACAGCAGGGGTCCGGTGCGTCCATGTTCTCCGTTTCAGGTCCGATTTTGGTCCGCATTTTGGGCTGAATTTGGACCTGGAACAGATCAGAAGACGCACAGGACTCCTGTGCAATTCGCTCCGGAGCTGCTCTGGAGATGTGTGAACTGGCTCCATAGAGAGCCGGTCTCTATCTCCTGACATGCGAAATTGGATGCACATCCAATTTGCAATAGTGTGAACCCAGCCTTAAGGTTTGTTTTGGGAAAAGGAAAAAAATCTAAAGAAAATTGTATACAGTAGTGTGTATCCAGCTTAAGGGCGCAATATCGGCTCCCAGTTCCAGTTTCAGTGTAGAGGAGAAACAGCTGACAATAGATCCCCCATAGTAAGCCTACAGGTCAGAGGTGCCCAACCAGTGGCCCGCGGAGCCTTCTGATGTGGCCCGCAACCTCCTGCTCTGGGATGGCAGGTTGGCAAGCCCAGATCGGGGGTTGCCGACCCGCCATCGAAGAGCATCAGTGTTGTGAATGAAGCTTGCGGTAGAGGAAGCAAGTGGCTGGGGAGCAGAGGCGCATAGGTCAATGCTTCCTGCATAGCAGGGGTTGGCAATCTACGGCCCACGGGCCGCACCTAGCCCGCCGCTGCTAAATGTCTGGCCCCTCAGTGCACGTGATGAATTCACATGCACCGGGCCCGTGGACATTTTAACTCTGGTCAGCTTTCTTGGGATAACAACCAATGCGGCTCATGCCGCGTACACACGAAGGGACTATCCCGCGGGATTATCCGCTGGACCGAAGTCGAGCGGATAATCCCCTCGTGTGTGGGCGCCGGCGGACTTTTTTTGGCCAAAGTACGGCGGACTAAAGTTTTAAGTTTTGTTTTAAAATTATCCGCTGGACTTGGCAGTCCAGCGGACAATCCGGCCGTGTGTAGTATGGTCCGGCGGACCAAAAAGGACGCATGCTCAGTAGCAAGTATTTTTCTAGTATTTTTCGTTTTCTAGTCCCGTCGTACGTGCTGTACGTCATCGCGTGAATCGTCGGACTTTTTGCGTGATCGTGTGTGGTCAAGTCCGTTCGCTTTTTAGTCCAGCGGACCCAGCTGGAAAGTCCAGCGGATTGTCCGCTGGACTTAGGTCCGCCGGGAAAAGTCCCTTCGTGTGTACGCGGCATAAGAAGCCCCTCGGCTGTTATCCCAAGCAGCGGGAGGGGACGTTCCCTCCCTCCCGCCGCCTTCTGCGGCTCACCTGGGTTCTCCTGTCCCACTGTGAGGCCTGAGTGACCGACCGACACGTCCACTGGCTGGCCAGAGAACCAAACGAAGCCGGAATCAGCTTTGATCGGGTCTTGGATCTAGTAACCCGGAAGCAATGTCATGTTTTACTTCCTCTTTTGCTCCCCGCAAGGCCTGCAAATTAAAAGCATAATGGGCTAGTATGCATCGCATACTAGCCCATTATGTGACACTTACCTGCAAACGAAGCCTGCGCTGTTCCCTGTGCAGGCTGCATCCATCTTCGCCCCTCTTCCTTCCGGGGCCGTGGACTCTGGCTGTGTGACTGGCCGGAGCCGCATGACGTCACTCCCGTGTATGCACGCGGGAGCCGTCAGTCACGGCACACGCTGGGGGGAAGAAACGGCACAGTGGTCCGTTTCTTTACAGCACATGTGCCGATGACGACATTGGCGCCCTACAAGTGAAATACCTCCTAAACGGCGCACATTTAGGAGATATTTCCACTACCTATAGGTAAGCCTTATTCTAGGCTTACCTATAGATAAAAGTAAGACAATAAGTAAATCTTCTGCAATATCAAATCAACTAGATCCCTTCCAGATTATTTACCAAAATTTCCTGCATTCAATAATTACAAAATACACACCAGTTTTCTTTTTGCGATGGAGTAAAAATATTATAAAAAAAAAAATATTGAAGTGTTATTGTTATCACTGTATCAATATGCAAATAGGAGTATTATAAATTCCATCTCATTCAAATAGAAATGAAACAGCGACACAATTTCTTCAGTACGGTTCACTAACCCCGTTCACACTTAGTTACTGATGCTCAGCGGGAGGCAGCTAGTGCCAGCTTCAGCCGGCCCTTGATGATTAAGGAGGATTTAATTATAACTGAAAAAGAAAAAAAAAAATCTAATCCAAAAATCAATTCGGCATAGAATTTAAAAATACACATATATAGTCCTGTAAATGATAGATCATATAATATAAAACAGGTGATTTAAGAAAGACTTGTCGCAACATGGCACAAAATGGTTTATGGTCAGTTCCTTTCTTCCAAAGCAATGGTCATTGCGATTGGAAGATTAGAAGTAATCATGGCCAGTTGACGGAATGCTTGATAATTGCAGGCCTCCTGGGATAAGCAATTTAAAAGTAATCTATCTTCTTTCTATTTATTAATTTTAGATAGATATATGAAAATCATCAACTTATTGTAAATAATATTAACAAAGAGTCTCAATTTAATCATGTAGCAAGGGCTGCTGGTAACTGGTTCTCCTATTCCTGCACAGCCAGGCAACAAGAATTTTCCGCTTTTATCCGCATGCAAGAAAACAGTCTCTGAGCTTGTCTTTGTTGTTTTATTAGGGATAATAACTTGGATGGGGTATAGGGGTTATAGGATGCCCAGCTTGACTGAAACAATGAATGGGGACAACTTCCTTCCTATGTACAGAATCCTGGACTGTTCTCCTTCCTAGACACTATCAGTCCTTAGTGATCAAAAAGCAAAAGTCCCCTTCAGAAAATAGCACATCAGGTTGTAACTCCTCTCTGTTGTAGAACTGTTTTCAGCTCTACTACCTGTAAGAACTACCAGCCCTCCTAGCTACTTGTCCACCAGCCCACCTGGCTGCTCTGAAAATCTCCCAGGGCAAGGCATAGGAAGGGTTAAGCTCCTGAAAGCTTGCTACCTGTGGCAGTCTCCCCCCTTGTGTGTCACTGGGTGTGCTGACGTACTGTACCCTATCCTCTTTACTGCCTGCTGCTCTGTAGGCAGAAATCCTCCTCAAACTGAGATGCTGATACGATCATCCCAAGCCAGCCCGAGCCCAGTTTGGAGGCAGTGTCTCCCCCCCCCCCCCAAGACCCAGGGGTCCCTGCCTAGGCTGTCGACAGCCTCATTAGCACTCCATCTTCCACCCGACTCCTCTACTGGCATGGCTCCCCCATATTTAAGGGCTTACCTAGCCACCCTGCCAGGACAGCTGGCCAAGTTCCCTCAAGTATGCAAATCAGTCCCTCCTGGCCTCCACCCACTGGCTTCTAGAATCTTCTCTTAACTTCTAGATCCAGGGGGAGGTACCAGAGACCTGTCCCTGTGGAGTGTGACCTGCAGTAACCCTGACCCAATGTCAGACTCACAAAGTAACCATGAGTCATAACTTAAATTTGCCTGCACTAACACTAGTAGCACACTAGAGGGTGCTACATACTCTTTAAAGAGTACCTTTACATTTTCTATAGTGGGCAAAGTTAGATCATTTACAATGCATACTAAGCCATGTGTGTGTCATGGGGGGGCAGCCATGTTCCTACAGTATACCAGTAAGATAGTGCAGTTGGTCAAAGTTGTGCACTTGCCTGTCACTTTACAAAGGAAGATGTATTTGTAGACAGTTGAGGTCTGGTGGGATGGACCATACCAGTACAGATGTGCAAATGTGGTTACTTTTCAGTGTCTTTTTCAATCCTAATCTATGTCAACCCAATGGGTGAGTGGACCACAGCTGCTGCCATGCCTAGGGCCCTATTTTTACTTACTTCATCTCTAGGCAAAGTGGTGGGTTCATTTTACAATATGCACTGTAAGCAGTCAGCACACTGGAGTTCAGAGAAATACCCTGGACTTCCAGGATGGGGGACCATCTGATACTCCTCGTGCCTGCCCACAATGCAGTTCATGGTGTCTAAGTGGCCAACCACCAGGCTGGAACACTGTCAATGCGTTTCAGGGGTCAAATAAACTTCCCCTTTATCAGGGCTTCAATTAAAATAAAATAGAGCTCAAAATAGAGCTTTCCTGTGTGACCCTAGGTCCACATCTATGCATTTCTACAGGCCACGTTTGCGAGGGACACGGCAGCCCATTCATTTCAATGGGCTGCTGTGCCTCCGTTTCCCACAAAAGAGGTGCATGCAGCTTTTTCAAAACGCTGCCCGCAAGGAAATTGCATGGTCATTTTGACCACGTGATTTCCCTGTGCTTCCTGCACCCACAAATGTTCTGCGTTTTTAAATGCGTAGGGGTGCCATTCAGAATGAATGGCAGGCCTGCTAATTTTTTCATGGCAGCGCGTTTTCTCTGTCAGTTGATTGCTGGTTTGATTCCACACGCATAGTTGTGAACCAAGCCTTAATCTGTGCAGGGAAGCTAATTGTTGGATCAGATCTTTTTTAATCAGCAAGTTGCAGTTTCCTTTTAGGATACACAGCACAATGGTTGTGTCAGACACCTCCTGTCACAGTCATATCACAGTTTATTTAACAAGCTAGGGTACATATCATTTAGAATTTGCATCCTGAAACAATCTATTGAAAACAGTTTGATTTAATCTATTAGTGTATCTTATGTTACTCCAGTAAAGTAAAACCTGACTTATAATTTATTATAGCACTTTCTTTGTCATCACTGCATTGTGCACTACTTCACTAGGCAGCTGAAAATGGTATTAAAGCAGAGTTCTGACGATTTTATTTAATTTTTTAATTTTTTTAAGTCAGCAGCTACAAATACTGCAGCTGCTGACTTTTAAAATATGGACACTTACCTGTCCAGGGTGCCCACAATGTCAGCACCGGAAGCTGATCTGTCCCTCGGCTCTCGGGTGCTGCTGCTGCCATCTTCGGTAAGGGAATCAGGAAGTGAAGCCTTGTGGCTTCACTTCCTGGTTCCCTACTGCTAAGGTGACCAGATTTTTTAAATGAAATCCGGGGACATATTTTTTTATTACTAGTAATGGCGGCAATCAACGACTCTCTGCCCGTTGCTGCCCGCCTCACAGCCTGTTAAGTCTCACTCTCTGGGCCCGGGCTACTACTGGGTGGGGCGCTGAGTGAAAGAAATGTTTTTGTGTTATCATTCATATTCTCTGAAAAATGGCCAAGAAATCATAAATTCTGCCAGGGTATGTAAACTTATGAGCACAACTGTATATATACGGAGAGCTGGTGGGCAGCACGGGAGAGCCTACAGGCGGGCGGGCGAGAGCAGAGAGATGACACCATCTCTCACCGCCTGCCCTGCATGACCACTGTTCCACCCTCACTGTGCAGCTGCGGGCCCTCTCTCTGGGGACCCTGAGAGAGAAATTAGAAAATTTGCTTTAATATACGAGTGCTTTGGATTACAAGCATGTTTCCAGAACAAATTATTCTCACAATCCAAGGCTTTACTGTATTTTCCTTGGCTCTTTCAGTCAAGGGTATCTGCCGGTACTTTTTTTCAAGTCCAAAGTCAGTTAACAGGTCGTTCTCAATCTCTCTATGAGTTTGTCTACACCTTGCATGGGATGAATGTCAAATGTTGTCACTGAATTTAGACTCCTCAATTCTCTACAAAAGTAACAACTACTGTTTGGTTTTGGGACTTGAACAATGGAACTGGACCAGTCAATATTGGACTCAATTATGCCTAGATCAAGCATTTTCTTAAATCCCTTATTCAGGAGTTTGAGTTTGACACACATCCCTAGTTTAGTAATAATGTCATGTTGTACAACTACCAGCCAGGTAAGTGTAAGCCCAATCAGGACTTACTAATACAAAAAAGAATTAAAAAAAGAAAGAGGGCCGTCGTATGCATTCAAGCTGTGGGGAGGCTATTGAGTAACCAGAGTTCTTCCTTTTTTGATTTCCAATCATGAGGCTATTGAGTAACCAGACAAGCGGGAGAGGGCTTCTTTACACACCTTCACAACAAATCAAGTGAGAGGCTAAATATAAATGTATGTTTATATCAATGAAACTATGTATGAATATATGCTAAAGGGGGGGGGGGGGGTTATTTAGGACTTTAAATGAAACATGTAGGAACACACATCTCTATCCCTATTCAATATACAAAGGAGACAATTTGGGACTTTGAGGTATGAATAGCATGGCTAAAAAATTAGTCGTAAACAACATATATTTATTTGTTGTCCTGAACTATAGATAGCATAGCATAGTAAAATAGATACAAACATGCGCTATAGACATAGCAACAGGTTACAGACCATATTTACATAAAAGTAAAACAACCATAGCAACAAAGCACATTGCATTGTGTGGTATAGTACAATTGTCCTCCATGACTTGGTCAATTAAAAACAAGATGATAAAAGCTGGATGAAAATGAATACATTGAACCATCTGTAGGAACATGAAGCATATAAATGAGCCCGTCGCGTTTTGTGGACTTGCGCCACTTCCTCAGTGGTGAATGGATCAGTATCTGCAAAAAAACATGAATAACCAATATAATCTAGTATAGAGTTTTACCCAAACATGGGCGGCAAGTTTAACTTTATAAGGGGAGAAAACCACACATCTTCTAGAGATACTTACATAAAGGTTGGGTCTGGAGCGAGTGAACTGGAAAATTAGGGACAACTGGAATGTCCATAACGGGAACTATGGTAAGGAACCCACAAAGAAACTGGGCGCATATACTTGTCCCCTGAGAAAAGAAAAGAGGGGTGTCAAATGTATATGTATGAATATATGTACTGTATATGTCTAGGATCACTCAAATCAGAGACTATAATTAATTTTTTATTTTAACCCCCCCCCCCCCTTTTTTCCCTTCTTTTTCTCTCCTCCCTTTGGGTTTTTACCTTTTTCTCCCCATGGTAAGATTTTCTTTGTATAGTTTTCACATGATGAATGTTGTTTATAGATGCATAAGATGTATAATATATAGATGTATAACCCCCCTTTTTTTTAATTCTTAGAATCAATGTAAGCTCTTCCAAGTACTATGCCATATATTACTATAAAGTCCTGAAAAAGCGTCTTGAGACCACGGAATGCATTGACAATGTGACATTAATATATGGAAGAAGGAATTATTTTACTGTGATTTGTGATCAATATTGTTTGTAACAACCACTGCTGGGTGATTTTATGCTATTCTTGTTATAAAGGAACGTTTTTCATTATTACCAGTGAGTCATCATAGATCACATATTATTGTGTTGTTGTTTTTTTGTATCTTGTTTTTTGGTTGGTGATTCAAATATTGTTGTGATTTTTTGTCTGGTAAATACCCATGTGGAAAGACCCATTGCTTACATATCTCTGCATAAGCACTTTTATATATACCTATATATCCCTTGGTGAATTGTTTTGATGGTTGATTTTTGCTGTGAATAAGTCCTTTAATAGACCAATATCATGGCATATCTAGCAGGAGCAGGCTGGATGAGTTTCATAGATAAAATTAGGTCCCATTCAGTTGGTTCACATAAGGTAGATAATGAAATTAGTACTTATATGGTGCAATTTAAAGTATTATTTGGACAAAAGTCAAGATTTCATTGGCATAACTTTAAACAATATGTAGAAGCTAAAATAGTCCTGTTCGGACTGTAAATTCAGGTATTCCCTACAATCCAAAATCCTTCATGTGAACTTAAGAACATAGGGGTGAAGTACCAGGGTATAATTTTGTAAGCCTTGTAGTGACAAGGTACCAGCGCGATAGCACTTTGTAATTTGCCTCCATCAATGAGGTGTTGAGTAAGCCCTTTACACCATGGTTGACCATTTTGTCCACACCTCCTCCTCAAACCCTCCTTTTGATTCTGGCCCTCGTATACACCTGTTCTCAAACAGGGTCCTAGTGGTTATATCAACCTGATCCCTCATTAAGGTTTGCATGAAGTGGATAATTTGACATAGATGATAGGTCTCCGTAGGGGGCATTTGTAAGGTTTCCTTAAAGTAGCTGAGTTGTCTTATCCCCTAATGTTCTATAAAGTGAGTTATTCTTTAACGACTCTTGTTAATGCACCATGTGAATTGGTTAATCTGTTGGCCTGGATGATTGTTGTAATGTGGGGCCACTGGCGAGTGGGGGGATTTTAAAGGGTACAACTTACATGCTGTGTCCCACAAACACAAGGAGTGAGATAAAGAAGGGCTCTATGCCGCCTAACGCTCCTTCACAGGGAGCCACATTAGGAGATCCAGGGGAATGGTCGGGCTTGCCTGCACCTTCAAGTGGACCCAATCAAGCGTATATTTTTCAGCGAAAATTTGATATAACTGGACCAATTGTACCGCCCTATAGTATCCCAAGAAATGCGGTACTCCCAGACCACCTTGCCATTTGGACCTATACAGAGTAGAGCGGGCCACCCGGCAACCGCCCTTGTTCCAGATAAATTTGTAGATCAGGGACTGTAACTGCCAGAAGAAAACAGGTGGAACTGGAATCAGAAGGGACCTAAAATAATATGGTATTCGAGGAAGAACAGTTATCTTAACAGCCGCTATTCTACCCATCCAGGAAAGATCGTGGGTTTGCCAGGTCTTCAGGTCACGTTCTGTGGAGTCATATAGAGCAGTCAAATTTGACTTTGTACAGTGTGGCAATGTCAGAGGTCAGTTTAACCCCAAGATATGGGAGCACCTGCACACACCATTTAAAGGAAAATGATGGCCGTATGGAATTTAGGACTATGTCTGGGAGATTTATATTTAGTGCCTCTCATTTTAGTTGATTTACCCTTAACCCAAAGATGGCTCTGAAATCAGACAATAAGGCAAATAAATTGGGCAAAGTCGTGACAGGATCCAATATGAATCGGCAAATAGGTTGCATTTATGCGTTTTGCCACCACATTCAATGCCATGAATATTGGGGTTGGATCTAACAGCTATTGCCAATGTCTCGATAGCTATCATGAAGAGAAGTGGTGAAATAGGACATCCCTGTCTAGTTCCTCTCTGGATTTGCAAAAGGTCTGTTGTACGACCATACCCAATAATGTTAGCCGACAGAGCTGAATATGAAGTGTTCAGTAGATTAAGAAATTTCAATCCACAGTATCATTTCCTCAATATATGAAACAGGAAAGGCCAGGATATAGAGTCAAAGGCCTTATGTAGGTCCCGAAGAAAATACCCCGCCGATCATCCACACCACCCCAGTTAGAATGCAATACTGAGATCAAATCTATGGCCCATCGAATCTGATCCACGGCCTGTCTCCTGGAACGAATAAATGTGAATAAACTTTGGCCCTTGTCTGGTTTAGGTATTAAAAATATATTAGCTCTGTTAGAGTCTGCGTCAAGGGCCACGCTGTTCAGTATCGTCATGAAGAACTGGAGGAGATAGGGTGCTGACTGAGTAGCGAATTTCTTGTAATTTGCCATGGAGCCATCTGGGCCCGAAGTTTTAGAAGTCTTAGCTTGTTTGATTACCGCCAATACCTCTTCTATAGTGATTTCAGTCTCCAAAATCTCTCAATGGGAGGCTGAGAGAGAAGGGAGAGTGAGATCTTTAAGAAAATTGTCTATGTCTTCACGACGCATTCTCCTGCTCACCATACATTGAAGAATAATAAGCATGAAACAAATCCATTACCATCTGTGGATTCTGTGTCAGTGAGCAATTTGCACACCTTATCTTAGGGAGTACCGTTCGGCGAAATCAAGATGTTAGTTTACGGGCCAACATGGTACCTGATTTATCTTTTAGCGTGTAAAAGGAGGCCTGGGTCCATCTAAGATTCTTTTCCGTTGAAAGAAAGGAAAAAAAGTAAGCACACAAAAGGAGCAAAGACTCTTTAAATTATAGACTTGTATTTTAAAATATAGACTGTCTTGCAAACAAGAGAACAGAGTAAATTATTCAATAATTATACAGTGATTTAAACAAAATGTACTTTAAACCAGGAGAAAAATGCCTGGTCGTCCACTAACGTCACATCTGGGCAAAGCCCAGGACCTGGTTTGGCTCTGGTCCCCTCATTAGGGGAGGGAAACAAAGGCAACCACGGCACATGACCACTAACCACTACGGGCCTTCACCCACTCTTAGAAACATCAACAGTGACATTATGAACTATAACTGTGAGAATCGAAAGTCCCCCCAAAAACATTTCAGTATGCATAAAACACAAGTCCTAGGGTCTTTCGTTCTCACTCTTAGCAATGAAATGTCAGGAATCATCCTAGATGTTCCATCTGTGATCCCGCCCTAGGATTTATGAAGAAAAAATCATGCTTGTGAAACGCGTCACATTACCGGTGATGTCATCATTCCTCGCCTCCTCACCACCTGCGCTTTTTGCCTTACTTTGAGTTTCCTCCACCACGGCCGGATTTACTTTTAGCGTGTTTCAGTGAGCACATCGCTCCCCCATAATGGGATTAAAGGACTGGATTGTCTGCAGATGACCCCCTCCCCTTGCTGGGACCTTTTATATGTGCCTGTGAAATACTTCTAAAATGTGAGTTGCCATGTCACAAATCTACACCCAGAGGCGCCTCTCTCCTTGTCTCTTTCAGTGTTACTAGAACCTGGTTTCTGTTCCTATATGATTGCAGCCCTAAGTGTTGGACTTTTCTCCACTCCCTATTTATCTGTGGACTTTCAGACTGTCTTTTTAGACTATTTTTATATGTCACATGCATTATTATTCACCATTGTGGGATAATCTGATCCAGCATTTGCGCCTTTACTAGTTTTTTTGAACCCAAGAGTCACCTTTATCTTCATGGAGGTCTGCCTTTGAGCTTGGCTTCTGGTTGAATGCAATACTGGAGATAGGGGACTCTGTGTGGGCCTGGTGGCAGGAGATCTGGGCTGTGGGGTGTGGGAGGATCCCTCCGGATCAACGGATAAAAGGCCACGTTTCTTCAGCAGAACATCACCCTCTGGAAACGTGGAGAAGGAATGTTTCTTGTTGTGGAAAGTAAAGTTCAATCGAAGAGGGAAAGCCCAGTAGTATTTTATATTTTTGGCTATAAGAGGCCATAACTTGCTCTTTGACCGCATAATAATGAGGCTTTACGATAATGTCTCTTGGCAGGCCATCATCGCGGGGAGCCGTCAGGGCCCTGTGCACTCTCTCCAGTTCCATCTTGTGAGAAGGTATATCAGGGATGATGTGTTGAATGAGTTCTTTAACGATAGCTTCAGAATCAGGAAAGGATTCAGGGATGCCACGAACCCTAAAGTTGTATCGGCGCTACCGATTTTCCAGATCATCAATCTTATTTAGAGCGTCATCCAATCTCTGGTGTATGTCCTCAATACACTCAGTGTTTTGGTTGGTTCTGGTAATGGTGTCTTCCAGTGTGTTTTCTATTGTTCCTATGCGGAAGCCCAGCTCCTGAAATTCATGTTTTAGGTCAGAGGTTATGCGTTTACTTGTTTTTCAAGCCCTTGCTCTAATAGGGTGGAGAATCTCACCAACAGAATGGGATCCACCGAGTACTCAGTTAGCGGTGTCCTCCATGCTCCCCTGACCTAAAGCTATGTCTCACAGTGCTCCGTCCAAGTCTGACTGAGAATAGAAGATACCCTGATGCTTGGATCCTTTACTGAGCCATGTCCAGGCAGGTCCAGGAGTCGTGTCTGTGTCTCTGGCTGCAGCCCCTGTGTGTGCTTCTCCACCATATTGGACATGAGGGCTGTCTCCCTATGCTCGTCTAGTTAGGCTTACTCCTGGTCATACACCAGGTCCAGGAAGCAGCGGAAGTCCAGCTGGGTGTGCTGGGTCAATGCTAAGAAGAACAACATACCAGGAAGAGAGAGGCTTCTGAAGGACCTCCTGAGACAAGAAACCCTGAAGGTTTAGCTTAGAGGACAGGCGTATGTGGAAATTGGAACTGAGCTGCATGTCCCAGTTGAAAGTAACTGAAAACCATCCAACCAAGTCATACCTAGAGGAGACATGCAGGAAAGAATGCAAGGTGGCTGGCATGATGTCTATACTTGTGCAAACTTAGGGGAACATAAAGTTTTAATCTTTAAAGTATAAATAGAGGCAAAACATTGTTTAGTGTTGGATAGAGTGGAGAGGGATTAGAACACCTGTTGGGTTTTTATTGCTGTCTGTGTCCCTGTTAGGGAGATTCATTAACTCTATTTGTCCTGTTTACAGTTATCACCAAGAGTGAAAGAAAATCTCAAATTTTGGGTTGTCACCCAAACAAGAATATAGGGGAAATTTTCCGATGTGGAATGTGTTCTGGTGATCCTGGTGACAACCAGGGATTCCCTAACTTTGATGGGATTTTCCTCTACTTCCTGTTTTGGCTATGAGAAAGTAAGTAACCAGAAATGGTGTGAAACAAATGGCAAAAAAAAATAAAATACTGACAGTGGTTATAACCCTACTTTACTCGAACATGAAAAAAAGTTTTACCTTTAGGTTCTACTTGAACCACTTTGCATCCTGGGCAGTTTTTAATTTATCACACATGTTAAAATCAACATTTTATCCTAGAAAATTATTTGGAACCCCAAACATTATATATGTTCTGAAAGCAGAGGCCCTGTTGCACGATATTTGTGCAGTTGTTTTATCAGACACATATTTTCAGGACAAAATACACTAATATGCATTCGGGTGCACACAAACAAAATATAATACAAATAAAATAATAATTGTTTGGTAAAATTAAAAAGATAAAAATATATCAGAAAGCAGCGCAATAAATCAAAATAACAAATCACAATATAAGCAATAATAAAATGCAGTATAAATAATAGTGCAAATAATTAAAGTGCAAAAGTGCTTGTGCAAAGAGTCCACATATCTATCAGAGATCCGTGGCAGATGACAATCATAATGTGACAGTTCATGTATTGAGCTGAAGATGTCCCCCACACTTCTACTTCCTGTTAGAATAAAGTGCTTCCAGCACCATGTGTCAGCATTCATGGAGCCTCTTACCAGAACAAATGGACCATTAAATTATAAATGGTCAGATAGCGCTCAAACATTTCACACCACCTGGTGTCCCGGTCTGCAATTCGTCCTATACTGGGATCCTCTCCGCCACCATCAGATGCTTCCATGGAAATAAAATACATTTATGCCAATCTGTGAAGTACATTTATTAAAATACACACATTGGTGGCAAAAAACAATTGCATCGTTAAAGGTCAAAAAAATAAATCACAGTTAACAGCTTCAACAGAGGTAGTTATTCTGATGTAGCAGGCTGAAACAACCTAGCCTTGTCCCACGACAACATCATTTCTGATGAAATGCATTGGACGTGGCTGCGACGGGATGTCATCATGCGTGACGGGAGCCTGGAGCCCGGAACGGTTGTATCAGCTTGCTACTAAAAAAAAAAACCTTGATGCCCCGCACACTAAGCCGATCTGGACAATACTCCCATGGCTTCCAAGACCACCTCTACGCTGATGACACCCAAATCTATTTCTCTACCCTCAGCTCACTCCCTCTGTCTCTTCACGTATCACTAATTTACTTTCCGATATATCAGTCTGGATGTCACACCACTTCCTCAAACTCAATCTGTCCAAAACCGAACTTATCATTTTTTCTCCCACATATGCCCCTTCCCCTGATCTCTCTGTAAAAATCTATGGCACCACTATAAGCCCATCCCCACATGCCAAGTTTCTAGGTGTAGTCCTGGACTCTGAACTCTCCTTTAAGCACCATGTCCAATCACTGTCCAAATCCTGCCGCCTCAACCTCCGCAACATCTCCAAAATATGCCCCTTTCTAACCAATGACACAACAAAGCCCTTAATTCACTCGCTTATCATCTCTCACCTTGACTACTGCAACTCCCTTCTCATTGGCTTACATAGTCTATCACCTCTTCAATCAATCATGATTGCTGCTGCCAGATTCATCCACCTTACCAATCGCTCTGTCTCTGCTACCCCTCTCTTTCAATCCCTTCACTGGCTTTCACTCGGCCAAATAATTAAATTCAAAATACTAACAACTACGTACAAAGCCATCCACAATTTAGCCCCCAGGTACATCACTAGCCTAGTCTCTAAATACCAACCTACTCGTTCTCTTCGTTCTTCTCAAGAACTTCTGCTCTCTAGCTCCCTCGTCACCTCCTCCCATGCTCGCCTCCAGGACTTTTCCAAAGCCTCTCCAATTCTATGGAATGCCCTACCCCAATCTGTACGCTTATCTCCTACTCTATTAGCTTTTAGACGATCTCTGAAAACCCTTCTCTTCAGTGAAGTCTACCCACACCTAACACCTGTTTTTTCATTACGCGTACGCAGGGGCGCGTACGCAGCTTCTGCTATGATAATTTACAGCAGAAGCCGATCTGCGGGTGCCGGGCACTCGATGTCCGCCTATGTAAACAAGGCAGAGTTCTGTTCTGACAGGGGGTAAAGGAAGGGATTCTGTGTTCCTGCAAAGCAAGGACCGAAATCCATCTCTTCCCCTATTAAAAGCAGCACACATAGTAAACACAAACACTGGCTAGGCACACATTTCCTCCTTTGATCGCCCTAGATGTTTAACCCCTTTTCAGACAGTGTCATTAGTTGCACTAAGTGCATATTTTTTGGCACTGATCATTGTATTGGTGTCACTGGTTCTAGGCAAAGTGTCAAAAGTGTCAGTTAGTGTCTGATTGTCTGGCACAATATCGCTATAAGTCCCACTATAAGTTGCTGATTGGCCGCCATTACTAGTATAAAAATAAATAAATAAAAATTCCAGTATATATCGCTATTACGTTCCTGTAAAAAAATCAATATGCGCTTATTGGGATTTTTTTTTTTTACCAAAAATATGTAGCAGAATACATAGTGGCCTAAACTGGTGAAGAAATCTGATTTTTTTCCATTTTTTTTATTGGGTATGTTTTATAGCAGAAAGTAAAGAAATATATTTTTTTCCAAAATTTCAATTTCTATTGTTTATAGCACAAACAAATAAAAAACCGCAGTGGTGATCAAATACCACCAAAAGAACGCTTTATTTGTGGGGAAAAAAAGTACACATTTTATTTGGGTACAGCGTTGCATGATCGCGCGATTGTCAGTTAAAGCAACGCAAGGCTGTATCGCAAAAAGTGGCATGGTCATGGGGGGGGGGGGGTAAATCATCCGGAGGTCCAGTGGTTAATAAATGAACATTACCAGCTGAAATTACAGTATGTTTCACCAACATTGCCAACATTTTCAAATTAATATTTATTTAGCAGCCAGTAACAAAAACGTAGAATTTGCCCTCACTGATCGGAAAATATGATCATATTTTATCAATCACTGGCATGGAATGTGCCTTTGAATGGATCTTGAATGGGAAAAAATGCAACTGAGTGTAGCCGAGGTTTTCAAAGGATTTGTGGGGGTTACTCACAATAAAATAAATTATGATTATTTCTGATAATTGTGGGAAGCAATAACGGGCCCAGTGTAGGCTCCCCCAGGTGGACTTGTGAAGTCATTGTCTGAAGCTGTTTATCGGGGTAGCAGGAGGGAACAGGAAGTGTTGGGAGGTTAGAGGGAGGCCTGGCATGTTGAGGTAATAAATGCACACACTTGAACAAACATCAAACATCTTAATTGTATGCTTGACTGTGCAATGAACAGCTCCTGAATAAAATTAGATCTGGCTGCCTAATGTATAATATTGACTGGCTGCTAAATTCTACTGTTGTATGTGAAAAAACAGCATTTTTTTTTTTGTGCTAAAATGTTTTTGAACAGCAGGAAGGTACATTCCTTCAAAAATGTATTGTTATTTAATTTACCCTAATTGAACAATGAACGTCTATTTGCTTCATTTTTTATTTTATTTTTTACATCTATGATTATTTCGTTTTTTTAATGCTACTTAATATGTCTTTTTTTAATTTGTAGACTTTTATAAACTGCATTTGTATGAAGAAGGATACAAACTAAAATATTAGAATTTATATCTTATAACCATTGTATAATTTAAAGGCAGGGGAGTTGCTTACTAAAAGGTTTTTTTTTTTTTCTATACATGGGCATTGTGTTGAAGATTTGTGTACTTTTAACAGAACAGGGGATGATATTTTAGTTTGGCAGGGTGGCCTAAAGTAAAACTTAAGGCAAACTTTTTTCCTGTCCCATAGCCCAAAGAGGAAGTGAGAAGAATTCCCTCCATCCGGGAATCCCTGATTGTCACCAAAATTAGTATCCCTGTTGGGAGATTTACCATCTATTTCTGTTTTGGTAAAAAAAAAAAAAAAAAAAATTGTGATTTTCTTTCACTTTCACTTATGGAGATAATGGCAAACAGGCCAAATAGAGAGGGTGAAGAGACAGTAATAAAATCCACACGGATGTTCTGTACATAACTGAATGAAAGGTGTAGCTCCCCTACCATTCTGATAGGTGCTTAGTGGTATTTTTGATAGTGTAGGATAGGAGCTGGATAGCCGGAGGAGATTCCAGGGAGGCCGAGGTCGGGTCCCCTGGAGCAGGAGCCATCATGTATCACAGGAGGAAGCAGGAGCCATCATGTATCACAGGAGGAAGTAGGTACTAAGAGGAGGAAGAAACCTGGGAACAACCTTCTGTGAGTAGAACATGGACTGTTGTTGGGAGAGTGCAAAGGGAGTGCAAACCCAGTGGGGCTACTTGGAAATTTTGTGCTGTGTATCTAAGGACCACAGTCTTAAACACTTTTAGTGAAGGAGGTTGGACACTGCAAGTCACGGAAACAGGTGGTGAGACCTGGGACTTTGAGTTTCAACTTCTTCAGCATTATTCAGAGTGATGTTTAGGTGCCCATAGTGAGAGTGTGCTACCGAAATCAGATAAGGATCGCTGACAGGAAAGACTAACCCACAAAGCTACGGCTACAACTTAATCTTTCCATTTCCATTTCAAATATGGGATTAACAGGGCATCTCATATGCTCCACTCTATCGCCTTATAAATTGTCCCAAAATAAAGCAATCTAAAAGGTTCAGAGTGTGAAGTGCTACTTGTATGGAATCGCATGGGAGGATTGTGATTGGAGCAGACTGGCGTAACGTAAATGAACAATTCAGCAGCTCCCAAGGGGGTAGTGCGCTACAAAGGTTTGCCTTTAGTTATATTTAAAGCATACCTCCCAACAGTCCCGGATTGGGCGGGACTTTCCCGCATTTCAATCTTTGTCCCATGGTCCTGGTGTACAGGGACTCTCTCCCGCGTTACTCCATTACTGACAGCCTAGCAGGATATGCAGCAGTGTGAACATCCATCCAGCACAGCCAGGGATTGGTGGGCAAGCTAGGCCGCAATGAGAGGGAGAGTGAGTGCAGCTGTCAAATCAAAGTTCTGATGTCATGGATTGGCGGGCCGATATGTGGGGCTCCGCCCCTTTGCCCCATAGATAGAGAAAACAGCTGGCATTTATACATTGCTGGCCGGGAAAGAAGGTGGCAGGGGACAGGAACAATTGTAACTACTGAATGTGCACCCACATAGGATTTTTATACATCGCTGTGGGTGCACATACAGTATTTAACAATTGGTTCTGCCATATTTTTCCCCGGCCAGCAATGTATAGTCTCCTGTATGCTGGTAATCAAGATTTTAGAAGATAAGTGTGCTGTGTTTAATTAATTGGTGTCTTTGCAGTTTATCTAACTCATGAGCCTTGCACTCTGTACAACGCACTCCTGGACCTTGCACTCTGTACGTATTGCATTCCTAAACCTTGTACTCTGTACAAAACGGGCTCCTGAACCCTGCATCTTATATGTAACGCATGCCTAAACTTGCACTATGTACGAAACGCACTCCTGAATCCTTCCACGCTTAGCGTAACACACTCTTCCAAAGTTTGTGCAAAACCATTTGTAATGAACGCTTTTTATTCTTTTTTTTTAAATGATTGTAGATGGGGTTTGTGTCCTTGAGACTCCAGCTTGTTGCACAGCAATTAAAGCTTTTTTTATAAGTGCCGGTTCACACTGGGGCAACACGACTTACAGCGCGACTTAGCAAGGCAACTTGGAAGCAACTTCAACACAACTTCAACGTGACTTTGAGTTATTTACAACACAACTTCAAGTCGCCCCCAGGCCAGGCGACTTTGGCTGTGGCCAATCACAGAATAATCAGCTCTCTGGGAGGGTGGGGTTTGCCTAGAAAACTATTTTTACTTCCTGGAAAGTTGCTTCAGTTAAGACAGGGGATCAGACTTGGAGGCAACTTCCATTGAAATCAATGGGTACAAGTCGCCTAGAAGTCGGATTGAAGTAGTACAGGAACCTTTTCTGAAGTCGGAGCGACTTCAGTAGTATACTTTAAGATGGCTCTCATTGATTATAATGTAATTCCTAATGTCAAGCTACTTGGGGCAACTTGAGGTCTGACAAGTCGGATCCCAAGTCGCGGTAGTGTGAATCGAGCCTTAGTATAAGAAAGTGTGTGTTTTTTTAACCACGCCCCTTCTGCCCCTCCCACTCTAATGCCCTGTACACACAATAG
The DNA here is from genome assembly GCA_028564925.1 of Lithobates sylvaticus. Taxonomy (NCBI): domain Eukaryota; kingdom Metazoa; phylum Chordata; class Amphibia; order Anura; family Ranidae; genus Lithobates; species Lithobates sylvaticus. The sequence continues at coordinate 97,848,804 of CM053038.1, forward strand.
GATTTTCCGACAACAAAATACATGGGATTTTTTCCGACGGATGTTGGCTCAAACTTGTCTTGCACACGGTCACACAAAGTTGGTCGGAAATTCCAAACATCAAGAATGCAGTGACGTACAACACGTACGACAAGCCGAGAAAAATTAAGTTCAATAGCCAGTGCGGCTCTTCTGCTTGATTCCGAGCATGCGTGGCACTTTGTGCGTCGGAATTGTGTACACACGATCTGAATTTCCGACAACGGATTTTGTTGTCGGAAAATTTGAGAACCAGATCTCAAATTTTGTGTAACAGAAATTCCTATGGAAAATGTGTGATGGAGCCTACACACGGTTGGAATTTCCGACAACAAGGTCCTATCACACATTTTCCATCGGAAAATCCTATTGTGTGTACAGGGCATTAAGCATTTGGCCATGCCCATTTTGCCATGCTACACGTGCCGCAGATCTCTTCCTCCCTCAAGTGTCCCTAATTCTGATGTTCAAAAGTTCGGAGGTATGCTTAAAATGTTACTAAACTTAGGACCCTACATTCACTATATCTGATCTTCCACTGTACACAGAACATGGAAATTTAATTGTTTTAGTAAATATAAACTGCTAAATACCTTTTCTCATCAGCAGTTAGAGCAGTCTTGTGACTTCTATCAGTGTCTAGTTAAATCTTGTAGGAGGATTTTTCATTCTCACCTGATTGCCCTGGATAGTGCTGATTGGCCCTGTGCTGATCACATGCACTCTTCCAAGAAGAAAAAAACAATCTCTAGCAATACACACCAAGCTGAGCATGTGCAGAGTGTCCCCAAGGCTCTGTACTACCAGGAGATGGATTTGGGACTGTGGAAGAAGGGAAGGATCATAAAAGACAAGATTAAATAGCCTTTTACACAATGCAGAGGATTAACCCCTTAGGTTCCACAGTCAGTATAACAAGCATGCTTTACTGCATATACAGACTGATTTTACTGTTGTGGGTTTAGTAACACTTTAAATCAAATGCATGGAGTACTTGTTACACAGCTATGTTGGTTGATGAGTGTAGATGCCCGGCACACCCATTGCAGGGTCATACCTATAGCTCTACAATCACCAAAGCTTATCCTTAAAGATCTCTAGGTCTGATTCCACAGGGAGTGTGTTGGATCTCTGCAGAGCGACAACTGCTTCCACACACTGAGCAAGGACCCTTCCTTACAGTATATAAGAGACAGGCTTTTCTACTCTGTGGTTGTGTTCTAAAGAAAATCAACTGTAATTCTGGCCATACACTGGTCATTTTCCGAAATTCGAAAAATCTTATCAGTACAGTACATATGATAATGCCAACTGAAACTTGACAAATGTCATTCCAAAGTACTTCAGGATTTTGTTCCCTTTAACAAAAAAAACCTAAACTTCATTCTCTACAGCTGTACTACCTTAGAGTTCAGAGTCTCTAACTCAAACCACACATAAAAATGGGATGTGAATGTTTTAGTGTGAACTGTAGTAATTATAACTTGTATGGGTTGGTTGTAGGAGGTGCAGTCTACTTTCTGCAGTGCAGATGGCGCTCAACAACAGCAGAATTTCAGAGGGAGAGGAAGTTGAGATGAACATGGTTCCCTTATGGTTTACTGAGTCACTGGGGAAGCTATACTATGAATGCTACTGTCCCATGTGACTCTAACAGCCATTATGGGTCAGGCAGAGCCTATTTAAGGCCCTGGCTCCCAGGTTTGCTGTGCATTCTGCATGTGGGTAGTGTAGGGACAGGTCACCCATCTGACAAGGACAGTGATTAGTGTCAGGCATGGGCGTCCGCAGGTAGGGGCAAGGGGGGCAGATGCCCCCCCCCCCCCGGAATCGTCAAGAAGGTTTTGCAGTTGCCAGCTGCAGTGTCCGCCCTGGCCGCCGCTGACTTTTTCTGAGTCAGCCGGCTGCTCTCTGTCCTGACACATCTGATGTCCCTCCCTCACCCCTGGCCCGATCATCGGATGAGATGGCTCAGCCGCTCAGTAGCTCGGCCGTTCCGCCGCCCCTCTTTAGAGATTGGCTGCCTGCCTGTGTATATGTTGTGTAAATTCGGCTGGTGCTGTCGCCGTCGCCGCCCACTTAGTGCAGTCAGTGGCCGAGCTTCTGAGTGATACGCTGCCAGTGCCTACTCATCATCACATCACAGGAAATAATAACCTGAAGTGAGTGGCAGATACAGTTGCAAGCAACAGAAGAAGAGCCACAGGTAACAGCAGTTAGGGAGAGCATTTTTATTTATATATTGCTGGAAAGTTGGACAGCTATTACTGGAAATATATGTCTGTGTATGTTAAGAGCTAATCCATCTTCTTCACTTTGTATAGGTTTTCATCAAGATCAAAATATAGCCACAACAGATGTATTGCAATGCATTGCAATATAAAAAGATGTACATTCTTTAGGCTATATTTATATGGACACGGACTCGGGGTACGCCTGGCCTGAGTAACTTCCAATACAGAGTGAAGCTGAATTATCTCTTATATAACACATATATCTTTCCACTGGAAAGATATATGTTTTATATAAGAGATAATTCAGTGTCACTTTGTATTGGAAATTACTCAGACCGGGCATACCATGCCCATATAAATATAGCCTAGAGAATGTACATCTTTTTTTAGCATGGGTGACCTTAAAATGATGCCCCCCCGAAAAAAGTGGTTTCTACAAGCTTTTATTCACCACATGTTTGTGAGTAGTATTTTACTAAATTATCTTGGGATAATGCACAAAGCTGGTGCGCCCTCTTCTTTTTATCTTTTTTGTGCATACTAGGATACCCACTATCCAGAAGGGTAGCAAAGCCAAAGACACTATGCCTTGGATTATTGATCACCCGGCCATCACACTATTGCGCAGGAGTGTTTGTTTGCTACTACTGTATGTGTCTACTGATGAAGGTACAGAGCAGGGATACCTGGGAAAATATCTGTAGGCATTCCCAAGTGTTATAGGTAGGGATGGGCCCGGTGCTCGATGCGAACCCATGTTCGCACCGAGCACCGGGTGTTCGCTCGCTCGGCGAGCCCAGAACTATTTTGGCCGCTCGCATCACGTTCGTGTGATGCGAGCGGCCCCGCAATGCATTGCGGCCGGCGCGGCCGGCGCAGTGCATTGCTGGCTGATGATTGGCCAAGCATGCACTGTGACCCCGCATGCTTGGCCAATCACAGCGCCGGAAACTCGAAGAGCCATAATTGGCTACAGGCAGGACGCCTGTAGCCAATTACAGCTCAGGGGCTTTAGTACACGCCCCCTCTTATAAAAGGCCGCCACGCCGTCTGCGCCGGTCACATGCTGTTCCGGCGTAGATAGAGCAGGATCGTTCTGTGTCACTCTGCTGGATTTAGTTAGAGAGATTTACTTAGAGAGATTGAGTTAGATAGATTCATTTAGAAGGATTGATTTAGAAAGAGGGGCTTGTAGTGTGTTCGTGGCAGGCAGGCACTGGCAGCAAACAGAGCTCCTGTATTTTGTTCCCAGAAGCACCTATAGGACTTGTAGTGTGTTCGTGGCAGGCAGGCAGAGCTCCTATATTTTGTTCCCAGAAGCACCTATAGGACTTGTAGTGTGTTCGTGGCAGGCAGGCAGAGCTCCTATATTTTGTTCCCAGAAGCACCTATAGGACTTGTAGTGTGTTCGTGGCAGGCAGGCAGAGCTCCTATATTTTGTTCCCAGAAGCACCTATAGGACTTGTAGTGTGTTCGTGGCAGGCAGGCAGAGCTCCTATATTTTGTTCCCAGAAGCACCTATAGGACTTGAAGTGTGTTAGTCCCATCACACAGACCTACATTTTCTTCCCAGAAGCACCTATAGGACTTGTAGTGTGTTAGTCCCATCACACAGAGATCATATATTTTGTTCCCAGAAGCACCTATAGGACTTGAAGTGTGTTAGTCCCATCACACAGACCTATATTTTCTTCCCAGAAGCACCTATAGGACTTGAAGTGTGTTAGTCCCATCACACAGAGATCATATATTTTGTTCCCAGAAGCACCTATAGGACTTGAAGTGTGTTAGTCCCATCACACAGACCTATATTTTCTTCCCAGAAGCACCTATAGGACTTGAAGTGTGTTAGTCCCATCACACAGAGATCATATATTTTGGTCCCAGAAGCACCTATAGGACTTGAAGTGTGTTAGTCCCATCACACAGACCTATATTTTCTTCCCAGAAGCACCCATAGGACTTGAAGTGTGTTAGTCCCATCACACAGAGATCATATATTTTGTTCCCAGAAGCACCTATAGGACTTGAAGTGTGTTAGTCCCATCACACAGACCTATATTTTCTTCCCAGAAGCACCCATAGGACTTGAAGTGTGTTAGTCCCATCACACAGAGATCATATATTTTGTTCCCAGAAGCACCTATAGGACTTGAAGTGTGTTAGTCCCATCACAGAGACCTATATTTTCTTCCCAGAAGCACCCATAGGACTTGAAGTGTGTTAGTCCCATCACACAGAGATCATATATTTTGTTCCCAGAAGCACCTATAGGACTTGAAGTGTGTTAGTCCCATCACACAGACCTATATTTTCTTCCCAGAAGCACCTATAGGACTTGAAGTGTGTTAGTCCCATCACACAGAGATCATATATTTTGTTCCCAGAAGCACCTATAGGACTTGAAGTGTGTTAGTCCCATCACACAGACCTATATTTTCTTCCCAGAAGCACCTATAGGACTTGAAGTGTGTTAGTCCCATCACACAGAGATCATATATTTTGTTCCCAGAAGCACCTATAGGACTTGAAGTGTGTTAGTCCCATCACACAGACCTATATTTTCTTCCCAGAAGCACCTATAGGACTTGAAGTGTGTTAGTCCCATCACACAGAGATCATATATTTTGTTCCCAGAAGCACCTATAGGACTTGAAGTGTGTTAGTCCCATCACACAGACCTACATTTTCTTCCCAGAAGCACCTATAGGACTTGAAGTGTGTTAGTCCCATCACACAGAGATCATATATTTTGTTCCCAGAAGCACCTATAGGACTTGAAGTGTGTTAGTCCCATCACACAGACCTACATTTTCTTCCCAGAAGCACCTATAGGACTTGAAGTGTGTTAGTCCCATCACACAGACCTACATTTTCTTCCCAGAAGCACCTATAGGACTTGAAGTGTGTTAGTCCCATCACACAGAGATCATATATTTTGTTCCCAGAAGCACCTATAGGACTTGAAGTGTGTTAGTCCCATCACACAGACCTATATTTTGTTCCCAGAAGCACCCATAGGACTTGAAGTGTGTTAGTCCCATCACACAGAGATCCTATATTTTGTTCCCAGAAGCACCTATAGGACTTGAAGTGTGTTAGTCCCATCACACAGACCTATATTTTGTTCCCAGAAGCACCCATAGGACTTGAAGTGTGTTAGTCCCATCACACAGAGATCCTATATTTTGTTCCCAGAAGCACCTATAGGACTTGAAGTGTGTTAGTCCCATCACACAGACCTATATTTTGTTCCCAGAAGCACCTATAGGACTTGAAGTGTGTTAGTCCCATCATACAGAGATCCTATATTTTGTTCCCAGAAGCACCTATAGGACTTGAAGTGTGTTAGTCCCATCACACAGAGCTATATTTTGTTCCCAGAAGCACCTATAGGACTTGAAGTGTGTTAGTCCCATCACACAGAGCTATATTTTGTTCCCAGAAGCACCTATAGGACTTGAAGTGTGTTAGTCCCATCACACAGAGATCCTCTATTTTCTTTGCAGAAGCACCCATAGGACTTCTAGTGTGTTAGTGGCATCACACAGAGCTCCTATATTTTCTTCTCAGCAGCACCCACAGGACTTCTAGTGTGTTAGTGGCATTACACAGAGCTCCTCTATTTTCTTTGCAGAAGCACCCATAGGACTTCTAGTGTGTTAGTGGCATCACACAGAGCTCCTATATTGTCTTCTCAGCAGCACCCACAGGACTTCTAGTGTGTTAGTGGCATCACACAGAGCTCCTCTATTTTCTTTGCAGAAGCACCCATAGGACTTCTAGTGTGTTAGTGGCATCACACAGAGCTCCTATATTGTCTTCTCAGCAGCACCCACAGGACTTCTAGTGTGTTAGTGGCATCACACAGAGCTCCTCTATTTTCTTTGCAGAAGCACCCATAGGACTTCTAGTGTGTTAGTGGCATCACACAGAGCTCCTATATTGTCTTCTCAGCAGCACCCACAGGACTTCTAGTGTGTTAGTGGCATCACACAGAGCTCCTCTATTTTCTTTGCAGAAGCACCCATAGGACTTCTAGTGTGTTAGTGGCATCACACAGAGCTCCTATATTGTCTTCTCAGCAGCACCCACAGGACTTCTAGTGTGTTAGTGGCATCACACAGAGCTCCTCTATTTTCTTTGCAGAAGCACCCATAGGACTTCTAGTGTGTTAGTGGCATCACACAGAGCTCCTATATTGTCTTCTCAGCAGCACCCACAGGACTTCTAGTGTGTTAGTGGCATCACACAGAGCTCCTCTATTTTCTTTGCAGAAGCACCCACAGGACTTCTAGTGTGTTAGTGGCATCACACAGAGCTCCTATATTGTCTTCTCAGCAGCACCCACAGGACTTCTAGTGTGTTAGTGGCATCACACAGAGCTCCTCTATTTTCTTTGCAGAAGCACCCATAGGACTTCTAGTGTGTTAGTGGCATCACACAGAGCTCCTATATTGTCTTCTCAGCAGCACCCACAGGACTTCTAGTGTGTTAGTGGCATCACACAGAGCTCCTCTATTTTCTTTGCAGAAGCACCCATAGGACTTCTAGTGTGTTAGTGGCATCACACAGAGCTCCTCTATTTTCTTTGCAGAAGCACCCATAGGACTTCTAGTGTGTTAGTGGCATCACACAGAGCTCCTATATTGTCTTCTCAGCAGCACCCACAGGACTTCTAGTGTGTTAGTGGCATCACACAGAGCTCCTCTATTTTCTTTGCAGAAGCACCCATAGGACTTCTAGTGTGTTAGTGGCATCACACAGAGCTCCTATATTTTCTTCTCAGCAGCACCCACAGGACTACCGACTACAATGGCTGGAAGACCGCCAAGGGGAGGCAGAGCGTGCAGAGCCAAGAACACAGGGCAGGCAGGCTCTGTTTCTAGTGGACGTGGCCGTGGCCGTGGACGTGGTCGTGCATCGTCATCAGCACGTGGCCATGGGACACGCGCGTCTTTGTTTTCGGCAGCTGGACATGTGGAGCCGCATCATGCTGAAGGCTTGGTAGAATGGATGACCAAGCCCTCCTCATCCTCCTCATCCTCTCTCACCCAGGCTCAGGGTACTGACAGAGCAGCTGCCAACGCGTACTCAATGGCATCATCAGCCACCCCTTCCCTAGACCCACCATGTCCTCCTGAGGAGTCCCCCGAACTCTTTGAGCACAGTGTTGGGTACATGCTCCAGGAGGATGCCCAACGATTCGAAGGCTCGGATGATGATACCCAGCTTGAGGAATCTGGCAGTACTGTTCCACCAGCTGCAGCTTACTGCCAGGTTTGCTCTAGTGGTGAAGAGGGAGGGGATGATGAGGTCACTGACTCCACGTGGGTGCCTGAAGGGAGAGAGGATGAGGAGGAGGACGAGGAGGAGGAGGATGCGGCGTCACATGTCCAACGAGGCAGGATGCCCCCTGGAGGCCAGGTAGAGGCCAGCACAGCAACTGTACAACACCGCAGAGCTCCGCCTGTGCAGGGCGCTGCCTCTGCACGTTATCAGAAAAGTTCTTTGGTGTGGGCCTTTTTTGAGACGAGTGCATCAGATCGCACCACTGCTATTTGCAATATTTGTCTCAAGCGTATCTCACGTGGCCAAAACATCAGCCGCTTGGGCACCACAAGCATGACCAGACATATGTCGACCTGCCATGCAGCTCGTTGGCAGGCACACATAAAAGACCCACACCAAAGAACTAAGCGGACCTCTCCTTGCTCCTCATCAGCTGGGATCTCCATCCCCACTACACCTTCAGTCCTCTCTGAAAGCTGCTCTGAGAGGACTGAAGGTGTAGAATTAGGTGTGTCACAACCAAGTACTTGCAGTACACCGACGTCTGATTGCAGCAGGCAAATTTCCCTGCCCCAGCTGCTGGACCGTAGAAAGAAGTACACTCCCAGCCATCCACATGCCCAGTGGTTGAATGCTAGCTTGGCTAAATTGCTAGCACTTCAACTGCTGCCTTTTCAGTTGGTAGACTCGGCCCCCTTCCGTGAGTTTGTTCAATGTGCGGTTCCTCAGTGGCAGGTTCCCAAACGCCACTTTTTCTCACGGAAGGCGATTCCGTCTCTCTACCGGCATGTGGAAGGCAATGTCCATGCCTCGCTGGACAGGGCGGTCAGCGGTAAGGTGCATATTACCGCTGACTCATGGTCCAGCAGGCATGGACAGGGACGGTACCTTTCTTTCACGGCCCATTGGGTCACTCTATTGGCAGCTGGGAGGGATGCAGGACAAGGTGCAGTAGTGTTGGAGGTTGTTTCGCCACCACGCCTCCAAAACGCTACTACTGCTACTGGTTGTGACACACCTCTCTCCTCCACCCCCTCCTCTTCTTCTTCCTCCAGTGCTCTGTCCTTGGAACCAGCGGTGCTCCGTAGGCGTACAAGGGGCTACGCAAGTACGCAGGCAAAAAGATGCCATGCCGTGCTTGCGCTGGTGTGTTTGGGGGACAGGAGCCACACTGGGCCAGAGGTTCTGGCAGCTCTGCAGGGGCAGGCCGAGAGGTGGTTGACGCCACGTCAGCTTAAGCCAGGAATGGTCGTTTCTGACAATGGCACCAACCTCCTCTCCGCCCTGCGACAGGGGCAGCTCACCCATGTGCCCTGCATGGCTCACGTCCTCAACCTGGTGGTGCAGCGGTTCTTGGGCAGGTTCCCAGGCTTACAGGATGTCCTGAGGCAGGCCAGGAAAGTCTGTGTGCATTTCCGCCGATCTTATAATGCCAGTGCTCGGCTGACTGAGCTGCAAAAGGAGCTGAACCTGCCCAAGAACCGCCTAATATGTGACATGCCCACCAGGTGGAACTCAACGTTGGCCATGCTGCAGCGACTGCACACGCAGCAGAGGGCCATCAATGAGTACCTTTGCGACTACGGCACCAGGACAGGGTCAGGGGAGCTTGGTTTTTTTTCCCCACGTCAGTGGAGCATGATCAGGGATGCATGCACTGTCCTCTCACCATTTGAGGAGGCCACGAGGATGGTGAGCAGTGACAGTGCATGCATCAGTGACACTGTCCCTCTTGTCCACCTGTTGGAGCATACGCTGCGTGGGATAATGGACAGGGCACTTGAGGCAGAACAGAGGCAGGAAGAGGAGGACTTCCTTGCCTCTCAAGGCCCCCTTTATCCGGACAGTGTTCCTTCTGTCCCACCCATCACACAGGAAGAGGATGAGGAGGAGGAGGAGGAGGAGGAGGAGGAGGATTGTGTGAGCATGGAGGTGGAGCCTGGCACTCAGCATCAGCAGCAGCAGTCTTTTAGGGATGATGTACAGTCCCAACAAACCAGTGGACTTGTACGTGGCTGGGAGGAGGTGGCTGGCGATCATGTCATCCTCAGTGACCCAGAAGACTCCGGACCGAATGCCTCAGCTAACCTACGCTGCATGGCCTCCCTGATCCTGCAAAGCCTGCGGAAGGATCCTCGTGTTCTTCGGATCAAGGAGAGGGACCATTACTGGCTGGCCACTCTCCTTGATCCGCGGTACAAGGGTAAGGTTGCGGACCTTATCTTGCCGTCGCAGAGGGAGCAGAGGATGAGACATCTCAGGGAGGCCTTGCAGAAAGGTCTGTGCAACGCGTTCCCAGAAACTGGGAGGTTACAAACTCCTGGTCCTGGGCGACGAGTTGCTGAGGCTTCGGTCAGTAGCAGAAGGAGCGGTGGGGAAGGTGGACGTCTGACCGATGCGTTCAGACAATTTTTTAGTCCGCAGCCCCAAGGTATGATCGGTTCCAGCAACCATCGCCAGCGTCTGATATACATGGTGCAGGAATACCTTGGGGCAAGGTCAGACTTGGACACCTTTCCCACCGAAAATCCTCTGGCTTACTGGGTCCTGAGGATGGATCACTGGCCAGAGCTTGCACAGTATGCAATTGAGCTACTGGCCTGTCCTGCCTCCAGCGTTCTTTCCGAACACACATTCAGTGCTGCTGGAGGATTTGTCACCGATCATAGGGTGCGCCTGTCCACCGCCTCGGTTGATCGACTGACCTTCATCAAAATGAATCAGTCTTGGATCACCACCAGCTACCAGGCACCTGAGGCGGATATAACCGAATAATTTTTAATGTCACATCCCTTCAAGACTGCCTATGCTGATGCTGAGTGACTGTCCTCTTATGTTCACTGACTATCCTCTTCCTCCTCCTCAATGATCCATGCCACCACACCAGTGCCTAAGGCACAATTTTTCAGCCCCTGTTTAACAGGGGCGTGTACTTACAATTTTTTAAAAAAATGCTTCGCAACATGTGTGACTGCTGTGCTCCAAGTACAGTATCTGTGAGGGGTTGCAGTGTTGTGGCACCAGCACCAGTGCCTAAGGCACAATTTTTCAGCCCCTGTTTAACAGGGGCGGGTAATTACAATTTTTTAAAAAAATGCTTCGCAACACGTGTGACTGCTGTGCTCCAAGTACAGTATCTGTGAGGGGTTGCAGTGTTGTGGCACCAGCACCAGTGCCTAAGGCACAATTTTTCAGCCCCTGTTTAACAGGGGCGTGTACTTACAATTTTTTTAAAAAAATGCTTCGCAACACGTGTGACTGCTGTGCTCCAAGTACAGTATCTGTGAGGGGTTGCAGTGTTGTGGCACCAGCACCAGTGCCTAAGGCACAATTTTTCAGCCCCTGTTTAACAGGGGCGGGTAATTACAAATCTTGATCTAATAGTTCACAGCAGGGCCCATTCCTGCGCCCACCAAGAGTAACTATGAGGGCCTACAGTCTTGTGGCAACACCGTCCACCACCACCGCCAAAGGCCCAATTTTTCTGCCCTGTTCATCAGGTGCTTGCAATTACAAATCTTGATCTAATAACTCACAGCAGGGCCCATTCCTGCGCCCACCAAGAGTAACTATGAGGGCCTACAGTCTTGTGGCAACACCGTCCACCACCACCGCCAAAGGCCCAATTTTTCTGCCCTGTTCATCAGGTGCTTGCAATTACAAATCTTGATCTAATAACTCACAGCAGGGCCTATTCCTGTGCCCACCAAGAGTAACTATGAGGGCCTACAGTCTTGTGGCAACACCGTCCACCACCACCGCCAAAGGCCCAATTTTTCTGCCCTGTTCATCAGGTGCTTGCAATTACAAATCTTGATCTAATAACTCACAGCAGGGCCCATTCCTGCGCCCACCAAGAGTAACTGTGAGAGCTTACAGTCTTGTGGCAACACCGTCCACCACCACCACCACCCCCAATTTTTCTGCCCTGTTCAACAGGTGCATGCAATTACAAATCTTGATCTATTAACTCACAGCAGGGCCCATTCCTGTGCCCACCAGTCTTGTGGCTACACCAACATCTAATAGGGCAAATTTCTGCAGAGTATATACGCCAGGCCCCTACTTTCAAACATCCAACTTACAAACGACTCCTACTTGCAAATGGAAAGAGAAAACAGGAAGCGAGAGGAAATCTACCCCTAGGAAGGGAAATTCTATCCTGCTAGATTTAATTTGGGAAAAAGGTATCTCCTCTCTACTGATACTTTATCACCGATCCTTGTTTCAATTAAAACCCCACTTTTTCCAAAAACATTTGTCATTGGGACGGAAAGTGAGGTGACATGTTCTGAACAGATGTGCAAAGACAGCAAATGTTACAGGGGTGATAACCCCTCCCTATGTTCTCCAAAAAGCTTAAAAATAGATTTATTTGGGATAGAGCTACACTTCATAATGTACCTGTTCAGATTCTACTTAAGAACAAACCTAAAGCCGCAAGTGGTTTTAAATGGCTTCTTTTTTTCCTTTACAAATGTCATTTTGTGCAAGGACAGTTCTAAACACGGGAAACACATGCCACTTCACAGGCATACTTTAGACACCCCCCAGGTACCATATTTAAAGGAAAATTTCACTTTTTTTTTTTCACTTTATGCATCATTAAAATGACTGCTCCCGAAAAAACGTTAGTTTTTAAAAGTTCTTTTTGCATTGATATATGTCCCCTGGGGCAGGACCCGGGTCCCCAAACCTGTTTTATGACATTAACATGCATATTGGCCGTTGTAATTAGCACTTTTGATTTCGAACGTTCGCGTCCATTATAACGTATAGGGTTCGAAAATTCGCGCAAACTTTCGGTCCGTTCGAAGGTTCTGGTGCGAACCGAACCCGGGGGTGTTCGGCTCATCCCTAGTTATAGGTAACAGGCAAGTAGTTTTACAACAACCAGATATGAAATCTATTTTCACCAGACATATCTTAGGTAATAGTAGTAATAATATCAGTATCCATTTGATTTCCTATGACTACTATAAAAATATTGTAGCCAGGGCTGGCTATTATGCCTACAATATAGATACAATTTCTGTGTTATTAATGTGGGGTTGGCTCCCTCTAGTGTTTTCTGGACTCTATGTGTCAATTTCCTTTTTCCTGTGATAGGATTCAGAGCAAAGCATCGTGGGATGTGTAGTTCAGAATGCTGAAGTGACTATTCCAGCAGGACTGATCTGAACTACAATTAACAGATGCTGAGTGGACAGAACAGATTGCTAGGAAAGGATATAAAAGGGGCTGGCGTGGCCTATATCAGTCTATAGGGACGGTGTTTAAGTCTCTGCCAGCAGGAGGTCTGTGTGACAGTGAGTTGCTGATGATTTTCAACCTACACAGCGGGGAGCTGGACAGCTATACCCAGAGGGACCTCTATGGACAGCATCGCTTCTTCCTTGCAGCGGACCGGAGGGTGTTCCAGGTCATCCAGAGAGGCCTGTAGATCAGATCCCAGGGGGCTGGTGCGGCGGGCGCCATTTCCCAGAGTCAGGATACAGAGAGAGTCCCTGTTAGAGTCTTCTCATCATCTGCATCGTTTGACAACTGTATCTGAGTTCCAGAGTGGTGAGCGGCCATAGCCCTTCTTATTGGTAAAGGCACTGCTTTCAGACATCATTCACACAGTTCAGCTGATGGTACTTGTAGTCTCACTGAAGTTAGATCTTATGTTATAACGAACACTGAAAGCAGACATCTTTGCCCAGTTCACATTATTGATTCTAGTAGCTATACCAGATAACACCATTAGGATCATATCAAAAGGAAGTTACAATACAACAAGGATAACCTAAAGTTCTGCCAAATTTGCTACACCCTGTTATCAAGGATTACTTTAATTACAACACAAAGAGGCTAGCTGAAGACATCTGGATTTAAAGGAATACCCTTTTACCCTTTTTCCTTATCTGCTTTAATTGCATTGGACTTCATCTAAATGGAGCCAGACAATTTGAATATAATAGTCTGTATATTGTTTATTCATATTGTGCAAGATTTAATGGCCTGTGAGTTGAGGAGGCAGAAGGAAGAAACCTGACACAGAAGATATAGTGCCAGTTGTCTACCCTCATGTTAACCTGTTCACATAGGTTTCTGTGATTGAGTTAATATTTGTGTTAATTTACAGTTAAAGTAACTTTGCACCATTATATTGCCTTTTTGATAAGAATAGATAAAATATCTGTGTGTCAGAGAGTTTTCTTACTATCTGACAAAGTTGAGATATACCTATTTTGTGCTCTCATTTATACAGTAAACATACTTGAACTGTTTCTTTAATACTGTGTGAGTCTCTATTTACTAATAGAGTTGGTAAGATGACTGAACCCAGGGTGTCAGAGGTAATGGAGGATTTGCAGAGTCGAGGTAATCAGTTGGGGTACAAATCTATTAGCAGCCCTCACGGGGGAACCACTACAATATGTTAACAACAGGTCCTTTTATTAATTATTGTATTCATATACAAGCAGGGCCCTCTGATTCCTCCTGTATTGAATTGTATTGTAACCGCACTGTTAACATGGAAAGATTCCCCACGGGGCTTTTTAGCAGCAAGAATAGACAAATAATTTGTAAAAAATTGATTATTTTATTTAGTAGAAAAAAGAGATTAAAATATGAGCCTTGGTCAATACACATAAGGCAGGGTAGCCAAAATCGATGGTGACATTATACATCATAGGGAAATAGTGTTACAAGTTATTTTACACCATAGGATGCATGAGAATACCCCCGATGCATTTCGACCCCTACATTCGTGGTCTTCTTTGGGAGGTTTTTAGCATTCTAGAAGATACATCAAAGAAGGTTTTTTTTTACCATTTTTACATTTTGACATTTACACCAAGATTAGCAGACTACTTAATTTATATTATCATGTATAAAACATACATTGCTTTGTATCTATGATGGTATATTTACCCCTCAAGTAGTGGACCTCGCATAACCAGAGACTTAAAAACGGTTGTATTCAAGTGATCCAGGACCTCCGCATGCCCCCTCAGTGTCCCCCTATGTGAGTCCCCAATCCGCAGGGCTTGCAAGGAGTCACGTGTTATGACCCCAGGGGGGGAGGGAGTAAGAGTGGGAGTAAGAGAGGGGGCACCTGCAATTTGTAATTCAGGGGGTCAGAGTTGGATAAGCAGAGATCATTTTCATAGAGGTGCCAATAGTGGCTCCTGGCTATAAGTCCCACTGAGTGTAATGAATCAACCAATTAGAGTGACTCTCTTGTAATGTGTTTAATGTTAAATTAAGTGCTCATTACATATTTATTTTGGAAAGAGGAAACTATTTAAGTTAACCCCTGGGTTGAATAATAAGCCCCTGAAATCAGATGATATATTATACTATCATGATTAAGGTGATGATGTGTAAGAATTAGGTGTGTAAACTGAAGTAAAAATAATAAGTGAATTGTGGGAGTGGCAAAAGGAAGAAGGGATATGTGCATTTTCTGGAAAGTGAGGTGCTTAAAAGTGAAGTGCAGTTTGTGTGTGCAGAAACTGGTATAGCATAAACAAGCAAGAAGGGAAACTAATTATGAATAATGTGAAAAAGGAATATGTGCCAGTGATGATGCTGCAGTGAGTGAACAAAACTGTGCAAGTGTAATAAATATAATTTTACCTTTAGTCTTAAGGGTGTAGTGTAAGATGCCAGACCTGGCACAGGTATAGGCACTCATATACAGGGTTCAAGATGGAATGTTAGGAAGCCAATCTATATGAAATGATTAGTGTGAGGTGTGAGTAATAGTTAGTATGATATCCGTTCAGCCAGTGCATCAAAAATAGCACTTACTAGTCTGTCTTCCTCTCATAGTATGAGCGCTGTTAATCTTCCAGGGATCACCTGAAGATCCACTGGGAGGAAGTGGCTATTAAATACCCTCCAATCAGTATTAATTGGAAGGTGGCAGGTGTGGGCCCCCTCTTCTCCCAACCTCTACATGGTGGTTCCTGACACCCAATGGCGGCATCGCCGTGGCCCCCTTGGCATTCCGGAAGGCTAAAAGGCCCTGGCATCCGCCGTTGTCCTTGCCGAAAAATGCGTGACGTCAGTACGTCACGCTCCTGCGCAGCAGAGGGCCGCGCATGCGTGTGACGTCGCAAAATCGTCCGACAGCGATCATGGGACGTCGCCGGCATGGTGCGGGCTCCCCCCAGTAGCCAAAGGCTTAACTGCGGGGACACATTAAGGGAGAATCGTGATAACCACGTCTCCTCACTGTGCCGGGAAGCGGAGCAGAGGCAGGGGCTCACCCCTTTTGGCGAGACCCAAATGAGGAACCAAAACGGAACACACGACAAATACTTACTTTCTAGAAGCAGTTTCCTGATCCTTCTGTACTGATTGTGCTCCCTCAATTTCAGCTCTGACCAGCGTTTCCTCAATTGCTCCTTGGATCGTCGTACCCCAAAATTCCTGTGCAGACTTATCACAACTTTAGTCATGATCTTGGCCTTTCTCACATTTGGGTTTGGGTACAGTCTATACTTCCCATCGTAGTCAGCCCTCTTCAAGATCTCCACCATCTCCACCATCTCTACAAAGGACATATTGGAGGCCTTATATCTCCTCCTGGATCGGGACGTTTCTGGCTCTGGGCTTTCCTCCTTGTTGCTGCTCTCTGCATGCACCTGTTGTCTCTCCGCCATGTGCTTTCCCACTGCGCCGAAAGAGAAGGGGGGGGATACACTAGAAAGAAGGTCAGGGGCGGAGTTTCACTAATGCGCAGTGTATCTAAATCATAACTTGCGTGCGTCGTACGTATGATCTGTGAGCAGAGGACGGAGTAGCGTAATTTTAACTTGGGGCATCAGTGGTTAGTGGCCTATACTGCTTATAGATTGAGGCTCATATTGAGACAAGATTAGGAGAGTTTAGCCTGACATTAGGGTTTGTCTTGTGTTGTGTCTTGCAGAGAATATGGATAAATTTACCGATCCAGATTTCTTGCCAAACTTTATTGATAAATACAGAGAGCTGCCATGTCTGTGGCAAGTAAAAAAAAACAATATTATTCCAACAAACTAAAGAGGAAGGCAGCACTGGTGCAACTGTTGGAATTGGTGAAGCCGGTGTATCCCATGGCAGACATTACCTATTAGAAGGCCAAAATTGGTGGCCTGAGGAGCACATATAATAGGGAGCGCAAAAAGGTCCAGGATTTCATGAGATCAGGAGCAGCAGCAGACGACGTATATGTCCCCAGGCTGTGGTACTTCAACAGACTGCAGTTTTTGTCAGACCAGAGTGAACCCAGGCCATCACTCTCAACTCTTCCTTCCACTCTTCCTTCCACTCTTCCTTCCACATCAGATGAGGCTTGGTGTGAGGATGCAGGTTGTTGTAAGACCACAGCCTCGGGACATATATGTCACCTGCTGCTGCTTCTGATCCCTCAGAGTCCTGGATCGGATTGTGCTCCCTATTAAATGGACTCCTCAGGCTACCAATTTTGCCTGTAAAATAATTGATGTCTGCCCTTGGGTACAAAGGCTTCAATCATTTTAACTGTTTCTCCAGCGTTGCCTTCCTCTTTATTTTGTTATGACCCCTATTACATTTTTCATTTTTGTTTTGACAAATACTTGGCTATGTGTTTTACTTCCAAAAGGACAGTTTGTTTGTGAGTAGGCAGGTACATTTCAAAAATACAATGTCAAATTAACAAGGGACACGAACACCAACCAACCTCTTTGAGGTAAAAAAATACAAGATAATAAGGGTGTGGTGTTAACTTGACACACAAAAGACTAAAAATATTATGGAGATCACTAGAATTATTCTGGAGATCTTAATAAAAATAAAAAAAGGAGATCACTAGAATTTTTTTAAAAAATGATTATTCTGGAGATCTTGAGAAAAAAACAAAACAAAAACAAAGATTATTCAGGAAATCACGAGAAAGAATAAAAAATCAGTTTGACAGAACTGTGTGAATATCAGCAGCAAAGCAACTTCATTATTCTAGCATTATAAAGAAGAAGAGAATGCGCTGCATTGAAAGATTTAAAAATGTGCAGCGTGACGAATGTGCTATCTCCATTACTAATGCTAGTTTTACAAGAGCTGCGTGGAATTTTGTGCATCGGACTTGTGTACACACGCTCGGAATTTCCGACAGCAAGTTTTGTTGTCGGAAAATTGGAGAACCTGCCCTCAAACATTTGTGTGCAGAAATTCCGACAGCAAATGTTCGATGGAGCATACACACGGTCAGACTTTCCGACAACTAGCTCACATCGAACATTTCCCGTTGAAAATTCTGATCGTGTGTACGCGGCATAAGAGGACACGGGACCACATGATGAGACTGGAAGAGAAGCTGTTTAATCTTAAGCTGTTTTTCACTGTCAGAGCGGTAAGGATGTGGAACTCTCTTCCACAATCGGTGGTGTCTACACACACCTACACAGGTTGAACTTGATGGACAGTTGTCTTTTACTCAAACTTACTAACTATGTTAATTTATCTGCTATTTAATCATTAGTGGATTTTATATATGCACTGTGGATATATTTTTTCTTTTATTTATTTTTATTAGAGCGCTTCGCTTTATTATTTTTGTTTTATTGCTCAATTTGAATAACCAAAATCTGGTGCAGCTTTGCATAGAAACCAATCAGCTTCCAGGTTAAATTGCCAAAACCTAATTGAACAAGCTGAAGTTAGAAGCTGATTGGCTACCATGGACAGCTGCACCAGATTGTGCACAGTCTTTTTACTTTCACACAATTGGAGTGTACCCAAATTCTCCACATTCACTAAGGTGTTTGAAAATGCTATAACTATTAACAAATAAACCTTAATGCACTTACTAACTGTCTGTTGAGGTTATCATGAATTGCTGTTCTATCACAATTGTGCATCTATAGTCTCGTACACACGATCGTATTTTCCGTCTGGAAATGTGTGATGACAAGCTGTTGGCGGAAAATCCGACCGTTTGTATGCTTCATCGAACAATTTTTGTCGGATTTTCCACGGACAAATGTTGGATAGCAGGTTTTAAAATTTTCTGCGGACAAATGTCTGTTGTCGGAATTTTCGGAGCATGCGTACACAAGTCCGTAGGACAAAAGTCCAAAGTACAAACACGCATTCTCGGAAGCAAGCCAGAAGCAGTCGATCTTGTAAACTAGCGTTCATAATGGAGAATTACCATTTGTGACGTGGCAAATTATGGTCTCGAAATGCAGCGCACATTCTCTTCTTCTTTAATGGGATAATAATGAAGCTGCTTTGCTGGTGATACTGATGGAAAGGATTTTTTTTCTAGTGATATCAAGAATATTATTACAAAGACCTGAGTAACAAGCGACGCCATGCTGACGTGAGACGTCAGCGTTGGGGGAGGAGTCCATCGAAGGCTGACTGCAGCTGCATGGAGCTCTGCTGGAGGACGCCATCCGAGGGAGACAGCGCGGTGGTGAGAGCCCGCGGGATGTACCCCTGATCCAGCAGAGTTTCAGTGAGACCTAAGGGACCCCCTTCCCCCCCCCGCCCGCCTGCCGGCCCGCACGCCCGCCCGCCTGCCCGCACCAACTCCGGCCCCGCTCCGGCTTAGCCCCGCTCTAGCCCTCCTCCTTTAATCCGCGGGAACGACAGGAAGGGGAAGCCAGGAAGAACCGCACGAACGCCGCACGAG
>CM053038.1:97868452-97875952 GCA_028564925.1 Lithobates sylvaticus
TAAGGTACATTAACATGCATCTTAGGACAGGTCAGTGCTATACTGGAGAGACTGTTGTTGTGCTGTTATTTTAGGTTTATGTGTCTGGGACCACAATTTGAAAGTGTCACTTGGAATATATTACATGCTAATTAAAAAAATTACAATATGAATCTCAAGAAACCGAACTCGCATAATTTTGGCTTCAAAGCTATATTGGCAGTATGTGCTACTTTTCCAAGTAATCTAAATAGGAGTATTCACTGTGATTAAATATCTTCGTATTTGTTAGCTTTCAGAACTGATAGGTTTCTGAATGAGAAACATATGTAAATGCTGAAGATCACCTAGCGTTTCCTATGTCGTGCATTGTACCTAACACTAAAACACCTTCTAATGCTGCGTACACACGATCGGACTTTCCGATGGCAAATGTGCGATCAGAGCTTGTTGTCAGAAATTCCGACCATGTGTAGGCTCCATCAGACAGTCTCCATCGGAATTTCCATCGCACAAAATTTGAGATCTGGTTCTCAAATTTTCTGACAACAAAATCCGTTGCCGGAAATTCCGATCGTGTGTACTCAATTCCGACGCACAAAGTTCCACGGATCCTCGGAATCAAGCAGAAGAGCAGCACTAGCTATTGAACTTCATTTTTCTCTGCTCGTCGTACGTGTTGTACGTCATCGCGTTCTTGACGTTCGGAATTTCCGACCAACTTTGTGTGACCATGTGTATGCAAGACAAGTTTGAGCCAACATCAGTCAGAAAAAATCCCATGGATTTTGTTGTCGGAAGATCCTATCGTGTGTACAGGGCATAACACTTAGGGCACTTTCACACTGGGGCGTGCTTTACCGTTATTTTAGCGGCGCTTTTAACCCCTGCTAGTGGCCCGAAAAAGGGTTAAAAGCGCTGATATCAATGGGCAGGTGCGCTTTAGGAGCGGTGTATACACCACTCCTAAAGCGCCTCAAAGATGCTGCTTGCAGGACTTTTTTTAACGTCCCGCAAGTGCACCACCCCAGTGTGAAAGCACTCAGGCTTTCACACTGGAGTGACAGGAGAGGCGCTTTGCAGGTGCTATTTTTAGCGACATAGCGCCTGTAAAGCGACTCAGTGTGAAAGTGGCTTTAAAGTGTTACTAAACCCAGGAGCCTGCATTCACTATATCTGGCAGTGGTGGCTGGTGCCCAAAATCTTTGAGGGGGCGCAAACAAACTGAAAAAAAAAACATCAATTGCAGCCACTGTGCCCATCAAACGCAGCCACTGTGCCCATCAAACGCAGCCACTGTGCCCATCAAGCGCAGCCACTGTGCCCATCAAGCGCAGCCACTGTGCCATCAAAGGCAGACACTGTGCCCATCAAACGCAGCCACTGTGCCCATCAAGCGCAGCCACTGTGCCCATCAAGCGCAGCCACTGTGCCCATCAAGCGCAGCCACTGTACCCATCAAACGCAGCCACTGTGCCCATCAAGCGCAGCCACTGTGCCATCAAACGCAGCCACTGTGCCCATCAAACGCAGCCACTGTGCTCATCAAGCGCAGCCACTGTGCCCATCAAGCGCAGCCACTGTACCCATCAAACGCAGCCACTGTGCCCATCAAGCGCAGTCACTGTGCCATCAAACGCAGCCACTGTGCCCATCAAGCGCGGCCACTGTGCCCATCAAGTGCAGCCACTGTGCCATCAAATGCAGCCACTGTGCCATCAAATGCAGCCACTGTGCCCATCAAACGCAACCACTGTGCTCATCAAGCGCAGCCACTGTGCCCATCAAGCGCAGCCACTGTGCCATCAAACTCAGCCACTGTGCCCAACAAACGCAGCCACTGTGCCCATCAAGCGCAGCCACTGTGCCCATCAAACGCAGCCACTGTGCCCATCAAGCGCAGTCACTGTGCCCATCAAGCGCAGCCACTGTGCCATCAAAAGCAGCCACTGTGCCCAACAAACGCAGCCACTGTGCTCATCAAGCACAGCCACTGTACCCATCAAACGCAGCCACTGTGCCCATCAAGCGCAGCCACTGTGCCATCAAACGCAGCCACTGTGCCCATCAAACGCAGCCACTGTGCTCATCAAGCGCAGCCACTGTGCCCATCAAGCGCAGCCACTGTACCCATCAAACGCAGCCACTGTGCCCATCAAGCGCAGTCACTGTGCCATCAAACGCGGCCACTGTGCCCATCAAGCGCGGCCACTGTGCCCATCAAGCGCAGCCACTGTGCCATCAAATGCAGCCACTGTGCCCATCAAACGCAACCACTGTGCTCATCAAGCGCAGCCACTGTGCCCATCAAGCGCAGCCACTGTGCCATCAAACTCAGCCACTGTGCCCAACAAACGCAGCCACTGTGCCCATCAAGCGCAGCCACTGTGCCCATCAAACGCAGCCACTGTGCCCATCAAGTGCAGTCACTGTGCCCATCAACTGCAGCCACTGTGCCATCAAAAGCAGCCACTGTGCCCAACAAACGCAGCCACTGTGCTCATCAAGCACAGCCACTGTACCCAACAAACGCAGCCACTGTGCCCATCAAGCGCAGGCACTGTGCCATCAAATGCAGCCACTGTGCCCATCAATTGCTGCAGTGTGCCCCATCAATTGCAGCCAGTGTGCCCATCAATTGCAGTCACTGTGCCCCATCAAATCCAGCTACTGTGCCCATCAATTGCTGCAACTGTGCCCCATCAATTGCTGCCAGTGTGCCCATCAATTGCCACTACTGTGCCCCATCAAATGCTGCTGCATTGCCCGGTATTCGGGACTTACCTGTCTCGCAGCGGGTCATGGTGGCGTTCTCCACATCCACTCTCCTCGATGTCTCCGGTCCTCTCTATAAGGCGTCCAATCACAGCGCCTGTTGTTTCAGCCAATCAGGTGACAGGTAACCAGACCCGAGCACCTGATTGGCTGAGAGGCAGGTCAGTGTTAGGAAAGCGATTTATTCGATTTCCTAACACAGCACTGAGTAAACAGCGAACGCATCAGCATTGCGCCCGCTGTTTACCATTTTGGAAGCCTATTAGAGCCTACGACTCTAATCAGGTTGCCTATTAGAGCCAGGCGCTTTAAAAAAAAAAAAAAACACTGCTGTAATGCATGAATCTATCGATGGTGAGAGAGAGGTGACAGGAGAGAGGGGGCGGCGCTCCTGCGCCCTTTATGGACGCACCGCCACTGATATCTGGTATCTGATATCTTCCCCCTTAAAAATCACTCTGTTCACCTGTCTCCGCTCAGCGGTCTATCCTTTTATGTATGAGACGCTGGGAGAAGACTTTATACACATACCACCACAAAGGTAACTTCTTTCCCCCTGTTTTTCTCCTTGTATATGCTCATACACTTAGTTTAAACACTATCCTGAAAGTTGGTATCTTTTCCTTGCCCTTCCCTTCTAGTTGTGGAAAGTTTGTCCATATAGATCTAATTTAGATCCCTTGCTCCGTTATGCTTGATCTAAACCCAGGGATATAGTGACTTCACATTTCATTCACCTTTAAAATACTATCACCACATTACCACGCTGCATGTGTTTAAGACCTGCAGCGGTGTACACATACATATAGCCTCATTTGAGAAACAAGGTAAGCCTTTTTTTTTTTTTTTTTCATCCCCCCTTTCCTACCCCTTTCCCTACCCTTTCCTCCCCCTTCCCTTCCCCCTTCCCCCCTCCCCCCTTCCCTTCCCCCTTCCCCCCCCCCTTTCCTTCCCCTTTCCTTCCTTCCCCCCTCTCCTCTCCAAAACACCCTTCCTTTTACTCCCCCCCCCCGGCTCCCCAATTCCCTTTCCATAACTTCCAACACTCCCTTTCCTTTCCCCACACTGGTCACAATTTTCCATTTTCACCAGCACTCACTTCTATCAACATCCCCTGTCTCACACTATATTACATTTCTATAAACACAGAGGGGTCCGCCCTGTTTTTCTTCCAAGGGGCTTGGCGGGATATCCGCACGGGCTCCCCAGGCTCATCGTCCTCCCCGGCCCTACGGCGTGTAGGCCTGGGGAGGAAGATGAGCCTGGGGAGCCTGTGCGGATATCCCACCAGACGCCACTAAAGGAAAACAGGGCAGACCCCTCACACAACCTGAGGGTAAGCTATAAATAAACAATCATACTTGGTATCAATAAATGTAATTTCTGTATGCTAAATTAGAATATTTATCTCCTTTTCTTCGTATGGAATATTTCTGTGTCTATAGGACACTGCTGGACATAAATAAGTATGACCTGTAACTGCATTTTTTGTTAAAAATATTTCTATGCTATTATATCAGTATTTTATACCTAAGGGTAATCACAAATGTTCTAAAATGATGTAAGATTTATGTTTTATATATGCATTATTTACATTTTATCTAATATCATTTTATGATTTAGTTAACTTCGCAATTTTGTATTTCTAGGACATTTTTTGTATTCTCATGCTGTTTGTGCTGTTCTAAAAGGCCCTGATGAAGCGGGGTTCCCGCAAAACACGTAGGCCATACCTCAAGATATTCTATACCAGGATTTGCACAACCTGGACCAACTTAACAGTACAATTGTATTTTTTCTTAAATTGTAATGTTTTAAATATTTTCATCCAAGGATGGTAAATAAAATATCTTTATGAACTTTTTTAAAATAACATTGTGTCATAAATCATTGTCTTTACTCCACCAAGGCACATGCAAAGTCCCAATCCACGGTTTTTACTAAAATTTGTTTCTACTAGGGACAGTGCCTCGGTGTGAGTCATAATTATCTAATGCTTACCCCCACACTCACTTACCTTTTAATGTGTTCAGTTGCCTACCTATTGGTTATTGCATTGTATTGACCCGCCTTGTTACAATATTCTTATTTTATCTACCATCCAGTTGCTTGCAACCTACTTTCTGTGCTTTATTATAGAGTGGTAGCATATTAATGCTTAAGTTACGCAGGTGTGAACAGCCTTCAACCTATAAACAGGTTGGTCAGTGGGGACCGAGCAGCTTAAACAGTCATGGCAGAATAGAGAACCCATCATTTTAAGCAGCTCCTGCAACGTTAAGCGCTACATTATATAATTATTTCATTCAATGTAGACTCATGATCTTTTTTATAAATTTAGTTTCGCAGAGCCTGAGAAACTGAGATATTTGGCACCCACAAAATGCATTGTGCCATGACCATTGAAATCCCCCCTGCTATTGTCATCTAGAACTTTGGAAGAGATCTGGCTTGAATATAATAAAATATAGAATTACTGCATAGTAGGATGGGAAGGTCAACGATATACAGATTTTTTTATTGTGAAATATTAGTAGGGGTTCACAAATGGGCCATACAGTATCTGGCTAGAATGTCATATCATTGTAATGATTTAGAATATTTTGAATACAGTTATGACATTTTAACAGTGGTGTATTTTGTAATAGGTAGAAAAATCTGCACTATGGACAGAAACAGTGTTACAATCAAAATACATAATTCATTCGTAAGTTTGTGCAAATAGCATTTAAAAATAAAAGATTAGAATTCATTCATAATTTTGTGCAAATAGCATTTGATATATCAAAACAAAGTGACCAGTGCTTCATATAGTAAGTCCAATGCTCCTTTGGTATTTCAAACCAAAGGCAAAGCAAAAAGTGACAAGTGCTGTAAATAGTGCTCCAAACAATATATGTGAGCATTAACCAGTCCTTGGTATAATAATGCTGAACAAAATACTTAATCTGGTATGGCCAAAAGGTCATGCAGTGTGCCCGGTGTCTCCACTAGGAATAAGCTGAACACCCCCCGGTTCGGGTTTGTGGCAGAACATGCAAACAAATCCCGTTAAATGCTATGGGACTCGAACGTGAAAAATCAAAAGTGCAAATCTTAAAGGCTAATATGCAAGTTATTGTCCTAAAAAGTGTTTGGGGGCCCGGGTCCTGCCCCAGGGGACATCTATCAATGCAAAAAAAAGTTTTAAAAACTGCAGTTTTTTCGGGAGCAGTGATTTTAATAATGCTTAAAGTGAAAACATAAATTTAAATATCATACCTGGGGGGGTGTCTATAGTATGCATGTAAAGTGGCCTGTGTTTCCCGTGTTTAGAACAGTCCCTGCACAAAATGACATTTCTAAAAGAAAAAAGTCATTTAAAACAGCTTACAGCTGTAATGTAATGTTGCCCCCCAACCCATTAATGGGCCCTTTGGGTCTGGTATGGATATAAGGGGAACCCCGCACCCAAATTAAAAAAAAAGGCTTGGGGCCCCCAGGCTCTACAGTATATACTCTGAATAGCAGTATACAGGTAGTCCCCGGGTTACAAACAAGAACAAGGGAACAAGAGAAACAACTTACCATTTTGAACCTTTCTTCTCATTGCCTAACTGAGGACGAAACCAGGGTCCTTCAGTTGGGCCTTACTTTTTGTCCAGATTCCAATTTTGATCGCTTTAATCTAATTAAAGATATTCACCTTTTTGCTTGATGTTTAATGCTTAAAACTATTTATCACAAACCAGTACAAATTACTCACCTTACTCCCTCTATGGGTGACAAAAAGTTAACAATCAGAGAAGTTCAAGCTATACAGGATCTTATGGAGCTATGGTGATGGCCTTTGACTCGCCATTTGGCCCCCCGGCAATGTCCAAGGAGACTTCTAGACCAAGAATCTTTCCCCGTCCACAGCTTTTCAAACCTAAGTCTAGGAATTTTCCTACCTTGGGAAACAATCCAAATATTTGGGCCTTTGTCCAACAGATAACCAAAGAAGTTGAGGAGATGAGCTGTCCGAGATCGTCTCTTGGCTTTTCTCGACTGAGGAAAGCCCTAACAGCTCTGCAAAACAACAAGGAATTACTAATCAAATCAGCCAATAAAGGCGGTAATCTTGTAGTCATGGACTGCAAAAATTATGAACAAATGTGTTTAAATATTCTTCGTAATCGTGATTGGTATAAACCCATTTCACAAACCGTTGTTGAGTCATATTGTAGAGAATATAGAAATATTATTGCCAGGGCATTATCTAGAAATCTAATTGACAAACAGACTTGGACTTTCCTCAATACACAGGAACCAAAGGTTCCAACGTTTTATGCCTTACCAAAGGTTCATAAATCTATAAGAAATCCCCCTGGTCGTCCCATCATCTCGGGATGTTTAACGGAAAATGCTAGCAGCCTAATAGACACCTATTTAGGTCCCCATGTTAATTCTTTATTTTCATTTGTCCAGGATACGATTGACCTTATTAAGATAATTGATGGTATTCAGGTTCCAAAAGATGCATGGCTTGTCACCATTGATGTAGAAAGTCTTTATAATACAATCCCACATGATTTAGGCCTAAAGATAGTGGCTGAACACCTACATGAACGTGGGCAAACAGCTGACCATTATACTAAGTTTATCTTGGATCTGCTTAAAGTGGTGTTCCGGCCGAAATTATACTTTTTAAATAAAAATACCCCTATAATACACAAGCTTAATGTATTCTAGTAAAGTTAGTCTGTAAACTAAGGTCTGTTTTGT
>CM053038.1:97880952-97977456 GCA_028564925.1 Lithobates sylvaticus
CAAATCATTGATACCCTAGAAGCACTATGAGAGGGAAAGTGCTTTGGATGGCCTCTGAATTTCTAAGCGTCTTTGTTGCCAGAGATGCTCAAAGCTACCATCAGGATGGGATGCCACGCCATTAGAGTTTATACTGCATGGAAAAGAAGCAGCTGCACACAAGTCAGTCAGGGCCATCTTTAATATTGACTGAACCCTGGGCAAACATTTTCTTGGGCCCCCTCTTCCACGCAATTTCGCTCTCCACATGCTTTGAGATATACAAAAAATAGCATCTAGACTCAAAATCAGTTTACTGATTCAGATCAGGCAGTGATTGCGCTTGGTTGCCAGAGGTTGCCAGTTGTTGCTAGACATTACTGTACATCAATACTGCTCACTGATTGATTTCTAGAGGTTACTGAACATCTATACCACTCACTAATTGGTTGTTAGAGGTTACTGCAAATTATTACTGCTCACTGATTGGTTGCAAGAGGTTAGTGCACAGCATTACTGCTCACTGATTGGTTGCTAAAGGTTACAACATATCATCTCCTCACTGCCTGCCTGCATATTCACATGCAACAAAATTCAGGTTGCTGTGGCACCATGTTATTTTGAAGAAGGGTTCCACCTCCAATTTGTTCACTTTTGCAGAACAGGCTGATGGTAGGCTTAATGACCACAGTTGTAGGCAGGACTTTCAAGCATGCGCCTTTACCTCCCCAGTGGGCAGCATTCAGCAGAAGTAATGGTGGATGTGACCTCAAAGGGACATGATATACATATGAATGCCGCCTTTATTTACATATCAATGCAGCGCTCCACAACTATTTACATATTAATGCTGCCACTATTTACATATTAATGCAGGTTATTTACATGTAAACACATGGTCTGCAGGTGAGTTGTATATGGCAATAGGGCAGAGCTGGGCAACAGCAGCAGAAGTTTACACTGAGATATCGGGACACAGCATGGGACTAACACTTTAAGGCATAAGGGAATTTAAACTGGGATAGTTGGCAAGTATGAGGCAGCTGCTTTGGGCCCCACTACAATGATGAGGCCCAGGGCAGCTTCCTCTTTTGCCTTGCCTTAAAAACGGTCCTGAAGTCAGTGATATGCGGAAAAAGGGGGTTATAGGACAAGCCATCTGTTTCTTTGAGATCAGGTTTCAGTCTGATATCATAGCAAAGAAGTAGCATAAGCAGCTAAAATGAGAGAAGTGATTTCACCAATGCGGTTACTCGTAATTTCACTTAGTGAGCTGCTTGAGGATTGCTTTAAGTTAGATAGTTTGTTTCAGTTAGTATTCTTTTGTATTTGTACTGTTTTCCTTTTTGTTGTGAATTTGAATAACGCTTGTGTACTGTATATTTAAATATTTGTATTTTATTTTCTCCACTGTCTGTTTTTTCTTTTTAAGAAAAAAAATTAAAAAGGCTAGAGAGGAGCTGTTTTTTGGCATAAGACCAGTTCCATGATAGTTGAAGGGGCTTCTGTAACCCTTATTGCACCATTAAACATGAACTTATTTTCCCTTCTGTATTGACTCCAAATAGATATTGCCAAAATGGTGAAATTTTGCTGAAAGCTCACAATTTTTTTGCAAAAAAATTGTGGAAATGTCGGCAAAATTTGATAGCTTTCAAAAAATGTCACTTAGTTTTGCTCCTCTATAATAGGCTGCAATTACTAAAGAGTCTCTTGGAGAAATGGGGTGGACAGCTCTTTTCCTCTTTCAACAATGGTTGTATTTTTACCTCTCACTGTGCCAACTGAATTACCAGTGTGATAATGTGCTTGAAAGTTTGTGTTATAGGTAAAATGTATGTGATGTGACAGTGATAGACACTGCCATTGTGTGAGCATAAGCAGCTAACACACAGGATTTGCATAGAGCAAAGCTCCAGAGTATTACTGTATGTCTGAGTGGAGAAGACTGGCTTGTCAGTGTTCTTTAGGTTTGGTTGTCCCAGAACAAGGTCTGGAGCTTGGAGACCTCCAAGAAATTTGGGTGTGAAGAAGTCTCTAATGGAGACCTGTAGGTTGTGTGAGTGTGCAGGTGTGCACACTCGTTATAAGCAAGGAGCTGGCCATAGTTCAGGGCCCCTGGTCAGGAGAGAACTGTGTACTCCAACCAGGGGAAAGGTGTGCTCCCATTAAAAGAGCTGATCCAGAGAGCCTGCATTTCATGTTAAAGTTATTCTATACTTGCAGGCCTGAGAAAGTCGGAACAGCTGAGTGAGTCTGGGAGACAGGGAGAGCTGAGGTGACTAGGTGAGTCCAGAGAACAGAAAGAGTCTCTGAGTCTCAGAGAAGTAAGAGAGAGTCTGTGGTGTCAGGAGAACCCTATTGAGAGGCCAAGAGTGGACCTATGCAGCAGGGTGCTGCAATCTATAAGGCTGATTGAGCTAGGAAAGTTAAGAGAGCCAGGTTTGAGTGACCATTGCCAAGAGCAGTGTTGCTTCTGATTAGAGAGCCAGGTAGCCTAGCATTCAAATGTCTGTTGACTTTTTTGCCATGTGAAGTTGACACCCCTGCATGGGTAACCACTGTGTTGAACTTTTTGTTTCATTTTTCAATAAAGGTCGGCCAGCAAGCCCTTAACCACTGTTCAGGCTGGCATTACTCACTAGAAAAAAACAATACCACAGAGCTAAGCAACCCACATATAACAGTGAATAGGCAGAGTATTAAATAGCGAGATAATGTCATAGGACCAGAAATATACACCTGTTAGATATACACCTGTTAGATTTGAAAGATTTATCTGAGCCAGTGGTCAGTAGGCTTGGCAGTCCACAGACACCTTAAAACAAAGAAAATCACATAGCATAAAATAAATTGCGCCATTCATATTGTCATTATTATTAAAAAAAGGAGCAACAGCTACCAAAGGAAGTTTGCCAAAGAGAAATATTTTCAAGGACTAATCCTACAAACCTGGCACTGCCTGTTCCCACAGTGAAGTGTTTTTGCCAGAACTGTTCTCATTGTCAGTCCAGTGAAAGGGTTTATTTTCATGTGATGTCAGCCTGTGGTCAATGATACATTAGAGAATAAGTCATTATGTAGAGGGAGTCTGCATATTCCTGATAAATTCTGAAAGGGGGACCCAGGGAGCAATGTATATATTAACAGGACTCGTTGTGTTCCTTCTGGGTATAATAATTATTTTATATTTACATTTCCTTAGATGACGCCTTAATATTACTACATTTTTTTTCTACTGTATGTTCTAGACTTAGCATACAAAGACAACTACTGATAAAAAAACAATTATTGATCACAATTGGCATCACAACTAAAATATCCATACTGTCCTTGCTGTCTGATGGATAAATCAGAAAATGACCATTTCTACTCATTTAAGAAAATCAGTAACTTTGAAGGATGTAACTAAAAGATGAAGGGCCCTTGTACAGCACTGTAAAGAGCACCTTTCGGTAGATTAATAGTCTGTATTAATCAATTCTTGACTTTACCATATACATTAAGAGACTTACTTTTTAGAAATCTTAACCTTGACTTAGGTTGAGATGATGTCATCATTCTGCTGCAGGCAGGGAAGATTTTCCTTGGTTTCCTCTCCGCAAGTGATCAGATTGCAACATTATAACTTTGTACCCAGTCAAAAGGTGAGTGGCTGCAGCAGGAGATGACTTAGAAGGGTCAATATGGAGCCACATCAACATCAGCCATATTGATAATGTGCTTTAGCTGGGATAAAGCATAGGCAGTGCTATGAGTGATGAATTAATGTAGGGCTTGTAGGCACAGGCTGATCTGTTGTCCTTACTGAATGTAATGTAGGTAACAAAATTACGTATATCTTGAAGAACTGTGGTGGGGGCAGGCAAGGGTTTAAAACCACTTCAATACTGGGCACTTTCACCCCCATCCTGCCCAGGCCAATTTTCAGCGATGTTGAACTTTGAATGGCATTTACCGGTCATGCAAAGCTGTATCCAAACACAGATAAAGCTTTCTTTTGATGGTATTTTATCACCACTTTGTTTTTTATTTGTTGCTAAACAAATAAAAAAATTTTTTTCTTTGTTTCGGCACTGATGAGGTGGCACTGATGGACACTGATGAGGAGGCATTAATATGTAACACTGATGGGCACTGATAGACAGAACTGATATGCAGCACTGATGGACACTGATAGATGGCACTGAAATGCAGCATTGATGGGAACTGATAGGCAGCACTGATGGACACTGATAGGTGGCACTGATGGGCAGCCTTTATGAGCACTGATCGGTGGCAATGATGGACACTGATAAGCGGCACTGATGGGCAATGATGGGCACTGATACACAGCGCTGGTAGGTGGCACTGATGAGGAGGCACTGACAGGCATCACTGATGTGCACTAATTGCCATCACTGATGGGCACTGATTGGCATCACTGGTGGGCATCATTTGTTGGCTCTGGTGGGCATTGCTGATGGGGTTGCACTGATAATCACTGCACTGATTATCAGTGCAGATTCCCCTGTCAGGAGAGACACTTATCGGCTCTCCTCTACTCACACTCTGTCAGCGTGGGCACAGCTGATCACATGGTAAAGATCCTCTTTACTGTGATTGGAGATGCGATGTGTTGGAGCGACACACTGCACTACTAACAAGATCAGACTTGGAGGGCACACCCTAAAATGCATTGCATTAAATATGGTGCAGCCATAAGACCATATAAACCTGGTGCCCAAGGAGGAAAAGCCACCTCTGTCAGTGCCTATACACCTCCTGGATGATATCACACCGAGAGTGCTGAGATGCCGGTAGGGAGAGACACATTTCTGAGGGAATTCCCCTTTCAAAAGTCTCCCAAGACGTAAAAAAGGACAAAAAAAGACTAACTAATTCCCAATCGGCTTATAGCAAAATAATGGCCAGGGAGTGGCTCTCCCATTCTGACTGGACATCATATGACGTCCTTCAGAACAAGCCGCTCATGCGCGTCCTTGGGGGCATGCAGCGTGGGGATTTAGTCACACCATATAGCCATATAGTGCTTAAGCCCACTAATGTGTCAAAGTACCCCATTATCAGTGGATCCTACACTATTCATAGAATGCAAGATCCTGCTTCTCAACCATGGGAGAAATACACTCCTCTATGTGGGAGAACTAAAGGAGGAATCCTATAACCAGCCCTCAAAATTTGCACTTGCCTGCTCGCATTTTGCGAGTGCATTTTGAGGGCTGGCGAGGACTGCCTGGAGCAGGGGGGGGGGGCTGAGCCTGGGCGGAATGGGAGTCCTTCTCCCAGAGATCGTGGAGGGGAAGAGAGAGAGAGACGCCCGGATGTTTACAGCGCAGCGCTGGGAACACAGTGATAACAGCTTTCATTTTAATTTCTGTGTTCCCCGGCGCTCGCAGTCATATACAGCCCCGCCCCCTGGTCCCGGGAGTTTGATAGACAGATCCTGCGTCCAATCCCGGTGATGGGTGATCTGTCAATCAAAGTTCCCTGGCCAGGGGGCGTGCATGGTGGACACGGGCTGCATGGTGGACACGGGCTGCATGGTGGGCATGGGCTGCATGGTGGGCACTAGCTGCATGGTTTGCACAAGCTGCATGGTGGGCACGGGCTGCATGGTGGGCACGGGCTGCATGGTGGACACGGGCTGCATGGTGGCCGCAGGCTGCATGGGGGATGGTGGGACCAGGCTGCATGGTGGATGGTGGGACCAGGCTGCATTGGTGGGCACACGCAGCTTGCATTAGGCACAGGCAGGCTGCATTGGTGGGCACAGGCAGGCTGCATTGGTGGGCACACGCAGCTTGCATTGGGCACAGGCAGGCTGCATTGGTGGGCACGGATAAAGTTGTTGTTTTTTTATATATTCTTTATTTTCGTCAAATTTTTTCATTATACAGCTTATTGCGTTTTAATGCATACATTTTCGACATACTTCAACATTTTATTTATTACAACATTTCCCTCCCTCTACTCCCTCCCCCCACCCATCCAAAGAAAAAAAGAAAGAAAAAAAAAAAGGCTGTCGACAATTTTCTCGCCCCTCCTCGCTCATCTCCTTCCCCCTCTTTTAACTTCATCCTTCTATCAACCTTTGAAATCTTTCCGTCTCCTTGAATGCCAGCCATTGCCCCCATATCCTTTGGAATTTCACCTCGGTATCTTGAGTTGTATGTATGGCCTGCTCTATACTCTTAGTCCATTCTACCCGTCCTATCCATTCTTTCATGCTCGGGGCTTCCTGAGTTTTCCAAAGGCATGGGATGAGGGCCTTGGCGGCGTTCAGGAGATACGGCGTTACCTCTAATTTATACTGGGATAGTCTCTTATCCGTGTCGTGGAACAGGCATACCCATGGGTCTTTTTTTATCCTTTCCCCCGTTATGTCAAAGATGGTTTCTATTATTTTGTCCCAATAAACTTGTATCTTTGTGTCTCCCCTGAGATCGTGTGCTTTCTGGGGGGTTACGTACCACCTTGATAACAGTTTGTATGACATTTCTAGTGTCTGTGTGTCTTTTGATACTGAGTTGTTGAGTTGTTGTTGTTAATATTTATTTTTATAACTTAATTCTGCATAAAACATTTAAGTGTCATTTAATGAGATAATTTATGAGGGTGTGTTTAGGGGTGGGGTGTGTTTAGGGGCGGGGTTGGGTGGGGCAACTGGTGGTGAGTAACCCTTGAGGCCTGGCTAGTAGCTCAGGACTTGAAATTTTGAGCCCTGCTATAACTATAGGTGGACACTAATAAGAGGTAATGGCAGGGGGATGGGGTGCTCCAGCCGAAGGGATCTGGTCAGGACCCATACAATATACAAACAAAATCAGACTTGGGGGGCACACCCTAAAATGCATTACATTAAAGATGGTGCAGCCATAAGACCATATAAACAGAAAAAAAGATTACAGCGCACACATACAAAAATTACATTTAAATCCTATAAGGCTATTTAAAAACACCTGAACATATTCAGCAAATAAGCAAAAAATAAACAAAAAACGATCTTTGCTCGGGTTTTCTCTGTCTTAATGCTGCTGATGTCCTCCAACCTGGCCCTGTCCACAAGCACTACAGTGTTTACCAGCTGCATGTGTTTCTTCAGAGGGCATATTTCCTAATTGTTGCTGGCTACAATTGTTTGTTTTTTTCTTAGGCCTTTTTTACTAATAGTGACAACAGTGGAATACGCCCAGAAAATTTGCAATGGGCAGGAGCTGGGGCAGAGCATTGTCTCAGTATAACACAAAGTGCCAAAATCTGGTCCAGCCTGTATTTTCATGAAAGTTAGTGAAAAAAAATATAAATGGGCTTTGTAAACGATATCATGTTAAAGCTTATGTAAAAAATTTTTTAGTGGGATTTACATGTACGTTAAAGTGGATGTAAACCCAATGTCATCCTTTCTAAACTACTGCCATAGTGGTTATCTATAAGGATATACATGCCTCCTGCATGTATCTTTACCTGTCAAATGTCTGTTAGGAGACCCGAAAAACTGCAGATTCTGTGGGTGGGTCTGTTGTCTGGAGCTCGGTGGGTGGAGTCGTGATGTCGTGATGCCTCGACACCTTGTCAATATGCATTTTCTCCTGTGTATTTCTTACACTGAACTTCTGCTATGATCTCTAACATCCAGTGAAAAGACAGGAAAGTAACCACATGACTTCAGCATGCCCAATTATGCTGAGGTGTGGAACATCCAATCCTGGCAGAGCAGCAGAAGAAAGGAATGGGAGGGAATTAAAAAATAATGCATGTCTCTTAGGCCCCTTTCACACTGGGGTGTTTTTCAGGAGTTACAGCGCTAAAAATAGCGCCTGTATAGCGCCTGCAAAAAAAAAAAAACGTCCCCATTCACTCCAGTGTGAAAGCCGGAGGGCTTTCACACTGGAGCGGTGCGCTGGCAGGACGGTAAAAAAAAGTCCTGCTAGCAGCATCTTTAGAGCGGTGAAGGAGCGGTGTATTCCCCGCTCCTAAACCGCTCCTACCCATTGAAATTAATGGGGCAGCGCGGCTATACTGCCTGCAAAGCGCCGCTGCAGCGGCGCTTTGCGGGAGGTTTTAACCCTTTTTCGGCCGATAGCGGTGGTATAAACCGCACCGCTAGTGGCCGAATACTGCAGCTAAAACGGCGGTAAAGTGGCGCTAAAAATAGCGCCGCTTTACCGCCGATGCCGCTCCCGCCCCAGTGTGAAAGGGGCCTAGTGCACGGGATATGTAAATCACCTGTCACTCACATCAAGGGGGAGGATTTGACAAAGTTTTTCTCTGTCAAGATTTATCTCACTGAACAATAAAAGAGGATTGCTCAGAGCTGGATTAACTCTTTGTGGCAAGACTGGGCTCAAATGATAGGAAATCTTATATTCTACATTATGACATTAAAAAAAAAAAATTCAGGCTTACATCCACTTTAACAAACTATGCTTGTGCCTTTTGAAGTGCAGTGCTAGGGTACATTTATTTGTATGCCCTGCCTGTTTGCACAGATTTGTACACTGAAAAGTTATTTAAAGCCTCAATATCTGTTTGCAACAACTGACTGATAGCAAGCTCTTTATAGGTCAACACCTTAGCTACCTTTTTTCTACTCATTGGGGTATTTTCCCTTCTTTTAGGATCATAAATTTTAGTTTGGGGTGATTAGAGTCCATCAGGCAGTTGCTGCTGACAATTCATTCAACAGCTGTCTTTTTCACAGCACCTCACTGCATTCTTTGAAAAAAAAAAAAAACTGCCTCATCCCAGGTGTAGCGCATCCCCCTGCTGCATCACCATTTGCCCCAATTTCTTTATTTTAAAAAATCAGAGCTATAGCCCTTACCAATGATTTGGTAAAAACTAGTTAGCACAAGGACAGAATGTAAATGTAAACAGGTAGAATAGGCTAAAATGTGGGAACACTAATGCTGGCCATACACTATACGAAAAATCGGTCATTAGACCATTCGTTCGATTTTTCGGCCAGTTAATGGACACAAAATCGATAATCGTTTGGACGTTTTTGAGCCGAAAAAACGAAGGACAAGTTTGGAAATTTTCTGCCGAACGAACGATAAATTGAAAGGTTAATGTGCTTCCCGTCCGACCTGTCTGCACTAGGTATATGTAAAAAAATGAACATCATTTTTTTTTATTTATGTTCACTGAACATAACTGAACACTGAACGATTACATGATGGCACCATCGTTTGCGCTCGCGGCCGAACGTTCGTTTTTTAGAAAATGGGTTCGGACGATTTTTTTGTATAGTGTATGGCCAGCATTAGGCTGCATTCACACTACAGCGTTTTGAATCGTGGGCAGATTTGCCATGAATCTGCCCGCGATTTGAAAGCTCTGATGTGTCAATGACAAATCGTGGAACTCGCATTTGAGATGCTATTCATTTGCATGACACCTCAAATCGTGGTGCGGGTCTGCCACGATTGTCACACATCGCGGGAAGCATGTTGCCCAAAAAGAAGCTCCTGAACTTTTTGTGGGGGACATGCTTCCCGTTTCCCGCAATGTGGATTGCCGCAATTGCAGCACGTTTTATCGAGCGACAATCGTGGCAGACCTGCACCACGATTTGAGGTGTCATTCAAATGCGAGTTCCGTGATTTGTCATTCACACTCTGACGCTGAAGTGTGAATGCAGCCAAAGTGAAAGGTGTTGTGCTACATCAGACATTCAAGCAGATCATCTGACAGACAGAAGATGAGAAGATTTAAAGACTGATCAACAGCAGAGCAGTTTTGTGAGCAGAGACACTTATGAAATATTGACTTGTGGCAAGGTGGTAGTTTATTGTATCCGGGTAGAATAGTCCAAAATGTGCAGACACAAACAAGAAACAGTGTTTTCTACAAAAGAAATTACAGTTTGGCTTACCAAATATACCTATGAAATAAATGAAGCTGGCAGGACAGTATGTAAGATGCATAGCCTAAAATGTACAAGACAATTTTTTTGTTAGAAATTTTATTTTTTAAGTGCTAAGAAAAGATGCCAATCTGAGTGTACCCAACAGTCATAGCTTGGAAGCTGTTCTGCAGAAAAAGTCCATCACTCCTTGTGGGGTGCATTGATAAATATCAGGTGATTCCATAGGCTTTGTTCCTCAGGTCTTGGGCAAATTGGCCATTGGCACCACATTTTCAAGACAACAAGCACAAGCCTAGAGACACAATGCAGGGAGAACAGGGTCAAATGTTAAAAGAGAAAATGTGGAAAGTTCTCTTCCAAAAAATGTAGAGCTTTTTTCTTTGGACTTGAGAGGCAAAATGTATTTATTTTTTGGCAAATGGAAGGAGGGGAAAGAGAAGAAGAGGTGGTAGGAGGCAAAAATGTTGGGAGCAGCGGCAGCAACAGTGAGAATAGCAGGAAAACTTTTTGACCATTCGTAGCGTTTATAAAATAAATGTATTGATTTTAGCAGTAGCATCTGCAGTGGGTGTTTGGTAGTCCTCTGTGAGGTTTGATTTGTTTTAATAAAAGCCAGCTTCTTGATCACAAATCTCCTTCTTTCCCTCTGTGCTGAAGCCAGGCCTCTCACATGAAACATGCAGCAGGGCAAGCTAGTACCTCAAGCATGGGTTCAGACACCTCCCAGCCTGGACCTGGAAAGTTTCCGGCAGCTCTGGTCTGGTATAGCTTCTGTCCTCCAGGCATATGAGGTGCAATACAACATGGAAGTGTTTAGCTTGGGAAGTGGTATATGCTCTGGGCACTTGGGGGATAATGCTAGTTTCAAGGAGTCAAAGGACAAAGCCAGTAAGAAAAAAAGGGTACAAGTGACTGCTCTGTCACAATCGGACAAGATATGTCTCAGTATCACCAGATATGCCCCATCCTGCAGCCTTCCCAATTATCAAAATTGATCCATCATGACATGAAGGATTAGTAGCATTCCTTCCCATGTTTACTGGACAACATACAAGGTAGTCATGTGTTCCCTTCAATTGACAGCATGGCCTATGCAGACACATCATGTTCCACAAGCTGATGGAGGGAGGGATGGCCTTCTAAGCAAAATAATGTTTGTTGAATACCTACCTGGGGCTGGTTAAAAAAGCATGACCAAGCTGGGAGGGGGGGGGGGGGATATTTGGAAACATGAACGTACATTAAAAAAAAGGCTGACACTATCTCAACAAAATAGACAACATTCAGAAAATAATTCAACAAAAAAAAAAACAACAACCAGCTCTACTCAACCCAACCCAGGTAAGGAATTTTACATCCACAGCGCACAAGCACCACATTTTTCACTTACCCCGATCACAACGGATGAAACCAAAAATGTCATCAAGAGCCTCCGAGACAGCACCTCGCCAAACGACATCATCCCCACAAAACTCTTGAAAGAATGCTCCGACATTCTGGCCCCCGCTATCACACACCTAGTAAATCAGTCGTTCAAAGAAGGATTGGTTCCGAATTCCCTCAAGCAAGGCATCATCAAACCATTACTAAAGAAACCCAACCTCGACCCCAAGGATCCGAACAATCGCAGACCGGTAACAAGCCTGAACACCATTTCCAAGATCATGGAGAAAGCAGTAGTACAACAGCTTCAACTTCATCTGGACACACACAAGCTCCTAGACCCACTACAATCGGGCTTCCGCCCAGGCCATGGCACAGAAACGGCACTTCTGAAAATATGGGATGACGCCCTAGAAGCAGCGGATGAGGGAGAATCGTGTCTTCTGGTATTGCTGGATCTCAGTGCGGCGTTCGACACAGTGGACCACAACATGCTTCTCAGCCGCCTCAAGGAAGTGGCAGGAGTTACAGATGGAGATCTGCCATGGTTCGCTTCCTTCTTAGGAAACCGGTCACAAACAGTGAAACTAGGAGCCTTCACTTCGGAAACTCGGGCAATCACTTATGGAGTCCCTCAAGGATCACCATTGTCACCAGTACTGTTCAACATTTACATCCGACCACTCTTCAAAATTATTAGCAAATTGGATCTGTGCTTCCACTCATACGCGGACGACACTCAACTGTACTTCCGGATCACCGGACAAAAAGACCAATACCAGGAACTAGGAAAATGTCTCACATTGATAGATGACTGGATGACCACTAGCTCCCTCAAACTAAATGGATCAAAAACAGAATTACTGCTCCTCGACGCAAACTCAAGGAAAAAGACGAAGACCCCTTGGACACCACCAACCATCTTGGGACAGACCATCCTTCCAAGCAACAAAGCCAAAAGCCTCGGAGTAATCTTTGATTCAGAGATGACAATGGAGGCACAAATAGGATCCGTAATCAGCGGATCCCACCATCTCCTTCGCATGCTACGCAGACTCATCCCCTTCATCCCGGAAAAGGAAAAAGCGGTAGTAGTAGGAACGATCATCAATTCACGGCTCGACTACGCAAACTCACTCTACATAGGA
The DNA here is from genome assembly GCA_028564925.1 of Lithobates sylvaticus. NCBI lineage: Eukaryota > Metazoa > Chordata > Amphibia > Anura > Ranidae > Lithobates > Lithobates sylvaticus. The sequence goes on from CM053038.1 coordinate 97,893,337, forward strand.
TTACCGGATTACCAGATTGCGCGCCTTCAAATTGTCCAAAACACAGCAGCAAGAATAGTCACCGGAAAGAAACCCTGGGAATCCATCTCCCCATCCCTAAGGATGCTCCATTGGCTCAAGGTAAAAGACAGGATCACATTCAAGACCCTCTGCCTCACCCACAAATGTACACAAGGAAATGCGCCTCAATACCTTTGTGAGAAAATAGAAAAATACATACCGAATCGCAGACTTCGATCAACAAACCAAAATCGCCTTCTCATCCCCAAAGCCCGCTACAAATCGAAGGGAGAACGAAGATTCGCAGTACAGGGACCCCGGCTATGGAATGCTCTACCAAACAACATCCGCATGGAAGAAAACCATCAGGCCTTCAGGAAAAAACTCAAGACCCACCTCTTCTAATACATGGCATCCCAACATGAGCAGTCAAGCGCCTCGAGGCGATTCAGTTCGCAGTTGCAGCGCTATACAAATCATTCATTCATTCATTCATTCATCTATTCAAAATCTATCTATCTATCTATCTATCTATCTATCTATCTATCTATCTATCTATCTATCCAGCTACTTGTCTATTTATCTCAAACATCACTGCAGCACCAATTTATTTGGCACATTTAAGAATTCTTCAGAGATAACAGTACGTGCCACAAGTGTCTTACACAGCAAGCATGAAAAAATAAGAATAAAATCGACAGTACTTCCAAAGAGTATATATTTGTCTTTTAATACCCTGGCAGCAGAATGGACCCAGCGTGAAGAAATGGAAAGACCAGAGGACAGAATGTGTGCACTGAATATAATTCTCTCCAGACTGCAGATCTCTGTCCCTATCTCCATAAACACAAGTTACAGGTGTGAAAATCTCCCCAGGACAAATAAACTGTACTAAAAGAATTGTGAAGGCATGAATAATAAAGCAGTACATGCTTGGGGTTGAGGGTGTGGGGCTGTGGTGGGCAGTGAATTAATACTGAAGAATTAAGTCCATTAAAGTAAGTGGCTTGAAGGTGATTTTTGAAAATGGTACATAATTTATATGAAATATTGTTATACCATGATCTCTAATGCCCCAGAATACAAGAGCACAATATGAAATATTACAAAAGCAATGGCGATAGATAGATAGATAGATAGATAGATAGATAGATACAGTGGTGTGAAAAAGTGTTTGCCCCCTTCCTCATTTCCTGTTCCTTTGCATGTTTGTCACACTTAAGTGTTTCGGAACATCAAACCAATTTAAACAATAGTCAAGGACAACACAAGTAAACACAAAATGCAATTTGTAAATGAAGGTATTTATTATTAAAGGTGAAAAAAAATCCAAACCATCATGGCCCTGTGTGAAAAAGTGATTGCCCCCCTTGTTAAAACATACTATAACTGTGGTTGTCCACACCTGAGTTCAATTTCTCTAGCCACACCCAGGCCTGATTATTGCCACACCTGTTCACAATCAAGGCATCACTTAAATAGGAGCTGCTTGACACAGTAAGGTCCACCAGAAGATCCTTAAAAGCTACACATCATGCCGAGACCCAAAGAAATTCAGGAACAATTGAGAAAGAAAGTAAATTGAGATCTATCAGTCTGGAAAGGGTTATAAAGCCATTTCCAAAGCTTTGGGAATCCAGCGAACCACAGTGAGAGCCATTATCCACAAATGGCAAAGACATGGAACAGTGGTGAACCTTCCCAGGAGTGGCCGGCCGCCCAAAATTACCCCAAGAGCGCAGCGACGACTCATCCAAGAGGTCACAAAAGACCCCACAACAACGTCCAAGGAACTGCAGGCCTCACTTGCCTCAGTTAAGGTCAGCGTTCATGCCTCCACCATCAGGAAAAGACTGGGCAAAAATGGCCTGCATGGCAGAGTTCCAAGGAGAAAACCACTGCTGAGCAAAAAGAACATCAAAGCTCGTCTCAATTTCTCCACAACACATCTTGATGATCCCCAAGACTTTTGGGACAACATTCTGTGGACCGATGAGACAAAAGTGGAACTCTTTGGAAGGTGTGTGTCCAAGTATATCTGGCGTAGAAGGAACACTGCATTTCAGAAAAAGAACATTATACCAACAGTAAAATATGGTGGTGGTAGTGTGATGGTCTGGGGCTGTTTTGCTGCTTCAGGACCTGGAAGACTTGCCGTGATAAAAGGAACTATGAATTCTGCTGTCTACCAAGAGATCCTGAAGGAGAATGTCCGACCATCTGTTCGTGTACTCAAGCTGAAACGAACTTGGGTTCTGCAGCAGGACAATGATCCTACACACACCAGCAAGTCCACCACCGAATGGCTGAAGAAAAACAAAATGAAGACTTTGGAGTGGCCTAGCCAAAGTCCTGACCTGAATCCTATTGAGATGTTGTGGTATGACCTTAAAAAGGCCGTTCATGCTCGAAAACCCTCTAATGTAACTGAATTAGGACAATTCTGCAAAGATGAGTGGGCCAAAATTCCTCCAGGACGCTGTAAAAGCCTCATTGCACGTTATCGCAAACGCTTGGTTGCAGTTGTTGCTGCTAAGGGTGGCCCAACCAGTTATTAGGTTTAGGGGGCAATCACTTTTTCACACAGGGCCATGATGGTTTGGATTTTTTTTCACCTTTAATAATAAACACCTTCATTTACAAATTGCATTTTGTGTTTACTTGTGTTGTCCTTGACTATTGTTTAAATTGGTTTGATGTTCCGAAACACTTAAGTGTGACAAACATGCAAAGGAACAGGAAATGAGGAAGGGGGCAAACACTTTTTCACACCACTGTAGATAGATAGATAGATAGATAGATAGATAGATAGATAGAACAGCTCTTTTAAAGCTTAAAGGGAAATAATAAAAATGCACAATTCCTTTAACCACTTAAGCCCCGGACCAATTTGACGCTTTAGCTGACAATTGCGCGGTCGTGCGACGTGGCTCCCAAACAAAATTGGCGTCCTTTTTTTCCCACAAATAGAGCTTTCCTTTGGTGGTATTTTATCACCTCTGCGGTTTTTATTTTTTGCGCTATAAACAAAAATAGAGCGACAATTTTGAAAAAAATTCAATATTTTTTACTGTTTGCTATAATAAATATCCCCCAAAAATATATAAAAAAACTTTTTTTTTCCTCAGTTTAGGCCGATACGTATTCTTCTACATATTTTTGGTAAAAAAAAAAATCGCAATTATCGATTATTGATTGGTTTGCGCAAAAGTTATAGCGTTTACAAATTAGGGGATAGTTTTATAGCATTTTTATTAATATTTTTTTTGTTTACTAGTAATGGCGGCGATCAGCGATTTTTATTGTGACTGCAACATTATGGTGGACACATCGGACATTTTTGACACCTTTTTTGGACCACTGTCATTTATACAGCAATTAGTGCTATTTAAATGCACTGATTCCTGTGTAAATGACACTGGCAGTGAAGGGTTTAATCACTAGTGGGCGGGGAGGGGTTAAGTGTGATGTGTGTGTTTTTTTACTGTAGGGGGGCGTGGCTTGGCGTTCAACATCACTGAATGTCTTTCCCGATGACAGGGAACAGACGATCAGTGACAGTCTCACTAGGAAGCACTGGGAGAGGTTTGTTTACACATACCTCTCCCCGTTCTTCAGCCCTGTGACCTGATCGCGGGACACCAGCGTCGATCGGGTCCGCGGGTCCCAAGGCCACGGAGCTCAGGACCGGGTCGCAAGTGCGCCGCTGGCGGCACGCGCGACCCACGGCTGGGCACTTAAAGAGCAACGTACCTGTACATGATGTGCCCAGCCGTGCCATTCTGCCGACGTAAATGTGCAGGAGGCAGTCCTTAAGCGGTTAAATAACATGCTTAGGGATGACTTATGCCGCGTACACACTAGCGGAATGTCCAACACAAAAAGTCAGACAGAAGCTTTTCATCGTATATTCTGATTGTGTGTATGCCTCATCTGACTTTTTTTTATTTTTTTATTCTGACGGACCTAGAAATGGAACATGTTCTAAATATTTCCGACGGAACCAATTCCTATCTGGAAAACCGCTCATTGGTATGCTGTTCCGACAGACCAAAAACAACGCATGCTCTGAAGCAAGTATGAGACGGAAGCTATTGGCTATTGAACTTCCTTTTTCTATTCCCGTCTGCAGGGGGACTTTAAATTAAGTGGCCTCCAGATACTAACTCGTCCCTGTGAATGAGTAAGCAGTACATTAAAATGAATAATAATAAAAACTATTTCTTATGATGTCCAATAATAATGTCCCACAAAGTAATTGTCCCACAGTGATTCTCACTCTCTTCTGCTGATCCTTTCACTTCAAATGACAACAAATCTTCAATGCTGTCATTGATATTGGGATAGTGGTTGAAGGGATGTTGGCAAGCAATCACCCATCCCTGGCTCCATTTACGACCCCCCCGAATGTAAACAAAGTGGTTACATGGCCAAAGATGTCAGCCAGCATCCCCATCCCTACTGTTCAAATCCACCAAATTGGGTTAGGGATGCGTAATTGGTTGCTAGGATGCAGGTGGCAGCCAGTGTCCTAGCAACCACAGCTGTGGACAGGAAGCTGTCATTAATTAGTATTAATACTGCCAATAATGAATGATTTCTTGCACCACCAGAGGTTCGCCGTGGTGGGCCAACCGGCTATTTAGTTTGTCAGTTTCAAAAACCATGAATTGTCCTGTAATCGCATCTCATCGCTAATAGATAGATAGATAGATACTGTAGATGGAATGTTAAGTCTCTTCTTTTCTTTTCCCGCATGTTCACCTGAAGGTCCAGCAGAAGAAATTTAAAAGATTTCTATTTGTGTACCAGGTATTGCTATGAGACTGAAGACAGAACTAGATTTAGTAATAGTAAAATAGAGACTATAGGACTGTTAAACCAAATTTGGTATGAATTGGCTGCAGCCCTTTTATTGTTGGTATTAATAATAATAAAGTTATTGTTTATACATAGCATCTTTAAATATTATAAACCATATACTACATAAGAGTCCATTCACACAGGGGCAACACGACTTCTAGCGTGACTTTGGGAGGCAACTTGGACACAGCTTGAGTATGAATCACAGCCTGACTTGAGGCAACTTACAACGAAACTTGAAGTTGCCTCCAGGATAGGAGACTTTGCCAGTGGCCAATCACATAATAATCAGCTCTGTGGGAGGGAGGGGTTTGCCTAGAAAACAATTTTTGGTTCCTGGAAAGTTGCTTCAGTTAAGACAGGGGATCTGACTTGGAGGCAACTTCCATTGAAATCAATGGGTACAAGTCGCCTAGAAGTCGGATTAAAGTAGTACAGGAACCTTTTCTGAAGTCGGAGCGACTCATTCACTTACATTGATTTTATCATGTCGTGCGACCTGGGGCAACTTGGGGCGACTTCAAGTCGGATCCAAAGTTGCCCCTGAGTGAATGGACTCTAACGGAACTATTTATTACACCATAACTTAGTCCAGCCATCACAGCTAGAACTAATACTATAAATTAACAATAAACTGTCCCCTTCAGTCTAAGGGGCTTATAAAACCACACAAACCACACAAACCACACAACAGCATGCTGCAACAATTGGGTGGGAGGGAGGGCATGTCTTCTTAAACTGTCTCTGCTGCTCTCACTCTGATGAATAACAACTTTTTTCCTCTCATGTAAATAGGCACCTGACCTAACAATCGAATATTCCAGAAGGGCATCATGATTACAGGTAAGTAACCAATAATTCCAAAGAAATATATTATTATTATTATTATTTTTTTTTTTTTTTTATCCCTATGTCTGCTTTATCCCTATATCTGTCTCATGCAGCTTTATCCCTATGTCTGTCTCATTCCCATAGGAGGGGTAACTTAAGTGTTCCCCCTCTTTTCATTCTTCCAGTTAGGGTAGGTTTATGATGCACATATTAGATGATAGCGCCAGTTTCAGGAAAATCTAATGTCCATGGGTGACCACAGATACCACTGGTCATAGTTTTAAGGGGAAATGTGGTAATAGTCCAGCCCAGCCGTCTTTAATATGGTTTGGGCCCTGGGCAAAAAAAAATTTGGGCCCCCCCCCCCAATGCAATTTTGCTCTTCACCCCAACATCTCAAAAAACAGACACACATATAAAATTATCTAAAAAAAAACTTTGCAGACCCCCTTCACAGCAGTCCCACGGTGTCCTCAGTTCCATTTCATGTCACAGCTCTCCATTACATTGCAGCCTCTTCACATCACAGCGCCCCATTACATTGCAGTGTGCCCATCATATGCTGCCAGTGTGCCCATTTAATTTTAAAACTTTCTACTGTTCCAGTTCTACATATGGGGTGCGGGAGCCAGGGGAGGAGAAAGAAGACCTACCTTGTCCTCCTGACCAGCTCAGCTCTGAATCCGATCAATTCCTCCACACTGCTGCTGCTGCTAGTTTCACTTGACCGCACTCCATGCCGCGGTCTGACTCCTCCTACCGAGGCCTCCGCTCCTCTGAGTCCAATCACATACACACACTTGCTTGCAGGCAGCATAGCAAGGGGCGGGGCCCGAGCGTCAGTGGAGCCCAAGGCCCCGCCCACCCGCACTGGCACTGCTGCACTGTGTGTGCGTGCTGCTGATGCCGGCTGATGACTGTCTGTGACAGTGTGGGATTTTAAGTGTCAATTTGCGAGCAGCGCATGGGCTTAAGGTGCAGCTGCCCGTTTGCCCTGCGGTAAAGATGGCCCTGGTCCAACCCTTTCTTCCTTCTGACATATTTTTAATAGAAATTTGTATATTTGCAATTGTGTATGACCCCTGGTATCTTTCCTGCGTTCATGGCTGTTGGTAATAGTCTGGCTACAGCAAGTATATGTACTTTTTCACATATGCTTAGAATGTGGCTCTTGCTCACAGTGCTTATACATTCAGGGCCATCTTTAACACAGGGCAAAAGGGGCAGATATCCCGGGCCCAGTCATTGTTGTGGGGCCCAAAACAGCTGCCCCCTGAGCCCAGACAGCCCTCAGATAGTTGATAAGAGGATTTGGGAGGGCCCAAGGAAATGTTTGCCCAGGGTCCAAAGGGTCAAACAATATTAAAGATGGCCATGTATATATTCACATGAGGTTGTTTCTGAAGAGTAGAGATGAACCAAACACCCCCTGGTTCGGTTCGCACCAGATCTTGCGAACAGACAAAAAATTTGTGCGAACATGCGAACACCGTGAAAAAAACATGGGACACGAACATTAACAATCAAAAGTGTTAATTTTAAAGGCTTATATGCAAGTTATTGCCATAAAAAGTGTTTTGGGACCCGGATACTGCCCCAGGGGACATGTATCAATGCAAAAAAAGTTTTAAAAATGGTTGTTTTTTCAGGAGCAGTGATTTTAAGAATGCTTAAAGTGAAACAATAAAAATGAAATATTCCTTTAAATATCATGCCTGGGGGGTCCTATTAGTCTGCCTGTAAAGTAGCAAATTTTTATAGACATGTACACTGCCTAAAAATTTGTTCGTTTTAGTTTCATTCGTTTTTTTCAGTTTTTCGGGTCATTCGTTATGATCGCAATTAGTAAATTCGTACATTCGTAAATTCGTACATTCGTACATTTGCACATTCGTATATTCAGAAATTTGTAAATTTGTACGTTCATACATTCGTAAATTAGAAAACTTGTATATTCGTAAATTCGTACATTCGTACATTCATAAATTAGAAAATTTGGAAATTTGGAAATTCGAAAATCCGAAAACCCGAAAATTAGAAAATGTGAAATAGTAACTAACTATTAAATTATAGGTATTGTAATTTCCTTTCAAATTTGGCTGTTGGTGAACGTAATGAATACGAATTTATCCGAAATAACGAATGCTGCATCTAAATAAATGGAACGGAACAAATTAATAATAAATAATAATAATAATAAAAAGTTTGTATTATTATTATTATTGTTGTTTATTATTATTAATTCATTACGTTCCATTCGTTTGGATACGGCATTCATTATTTTGGATAATTCGTAACTTCAGTAATACAGTAATTATTAATAATAATAATAATAATAATAATATAATGAGTGATCTAAATGGGTTTCAAGCTTACAAAAACTAAAAAACAGCAGAGTTTCGTCTATTAAAAGTCCACATTCCGCACCTTTTCTATCTTTTCCAGACTGTGTTTTTTTCACATTATACCTACCATGCCACTTGGGGGTGAAATATGCCATCACAGTTCATCCATTTAGATGTAATGGGGGTTGATTTACTTAAAATAGAGAGTGCAAAATATGATGCAGTTGTGCATGGTAGCCAATCAGATTCTAACTTCAGCTTGTTCAATTAAGCTTTGACAATAAAACTTGGAAGCTGATTGGTTTCTATGTAGATCTGTACCAGATTTTGCACTCTTCAGTTTAAATAAATCAACCCCAATTGCTCTCTAATATGTAATTATGATAATGTTATCATGCCAAATAGTGGGATAGTGGTTCCCTTGTTTCTTTTAAGTGATGGGGAATCTCCACATGTCCAATATACGTAGGAAATGTTTATTTCTTGTTCTATAATTATAATGAAAATATAAAATATATGTCCAGATTTATTTTTACTATATTTTACATTAATATGTAAGAAATGGGGCTACAGATTCTACTTACTATACATGGAAAAACACCTTTCTGTGAAAACACATTATGGGACTAAACTGGCTGCAAACACAAATCATTTATATATTCAATTTTAATCCCTTGACAGGTTGTGAAACAATTATTTAAAAAAAAAAAAATAGTCTATTTGACTGTGGAAATTATACTCCATGACAGGTCAGACAATGAGACAAAAAGACAATTATTTACAGGTACTGTAGAGCACAATATTTAAAGGCAGCCTAGCTATTCATTGAGAATGTACTGTTAATTGGGTAAACATTTTTTTTTTATTTTATTGTATGAGGCTCCAATGCTAGGAAGAAAAAAACTAATTTAAGTTTCTTTTAAAAGCACCAGACAACATTAGCAAAAATTAATTGAAGCACATTGAAATTTCACTGTCTATAAACAGAAGCTATTATTTTTGGACGAAAAGAGTGCTGTAGCTTAAGAATGTTTTATCTGTTGTTTATTGTGCTATTATAATGTGACCATTTACCAGCATGGAACAAATATGCACTGTATGGAATTATATATTTTCTCAATTTATATTTCGGTATCTATCTGCATATAAATGATGTATGAATCTCAGAAATAACTTGTGCACTGAATATATATTTTTTTTTTTATTACGAAATAAAAATTACTTTTTTTTTTATTAAGCCGTCTATTCTGTATGCATGGTTTATTTGTACAAACTAAACTATATTGCTGCATTGCTGGAGTGTTAATAATGATAACAGAGATGTATAAAAACTGAACAGTATTAGAGGAGGTGTAGAAAATATGGTGAATTGTGGTTGTTGATGGTCAGGGTGTTTAGCATTCCAGTTCCATGTCTGTGGGTGTTTAGTTAATCTTACAGGATTTTAGGTAACTGGTGGTTACTTTGGAGTTCACTTATTTTGTTTATAATGTGAAGCAAATGAATTGTATAAAAGAGGGCGTAGAAAAGGAAAAGAAGAAGAGGAAAAGGAAACAGAAGACATCAATGCTACAACAAAAACAACTACTACCAATATTACTAAACTAATAATTGTAATAATATAACTTAATCCTGGACACTGTTATATGAACATGTGCCTTAAATGCTATTGACTTTTTTAATTTTAGTATATACCAAAATGTTTACTCTACAAAAAATGTAATCTTATATCTGATGGGAACATGCTAGCTTATACATAAAGAAAACGAGTCAACAAAGGAATAAACAGTTATGCTTTTCTGTGCCAGTCTTTCATATCCAAACACATGATCAGGAAGAGTTTTGCTCCACTATTACATGGGTTAATGTGCATGCATGTTACCCAGGAAATTATTTTCTATTTTGGCTTTGGTAGGACTGGATAAAAACTGCAACATCTAGATGATATCCACAAAATTGTCAAACTACTTCATGGAGCTTAAAGTTGAACATTGGATGAAAAAAATACAGTTGCTTGAAAGCTTGTGCTCCCTGGGTAAGGAATTTAAATTTAAATAAAAAATAAGAATTACCAGCGCTGATCACCACCAATCTCTAAATTTCAGTTTACCAGTGGCTGGTGGCTTTCAGGCTTTTTACCTTTTATTTTCACCTGGTGATCCTACCAGTAACACACTGATTGTTAATCGCAATGATTGATGGGCTTCCTTTAGGAATAAATAGGGAATCCACTGCATGTGCCTGGACCAGCCACAAGACTTTCTGTGAGGAGGCTGTGGGGAACCTTGTGGTTCCACAATGAAGGTCTCCTTGGAATATAGACAAATGAATGAGGAAAATGTGTGGGCGGAGGAGATTGGGGATCAGTTGGCTGCTTTTTAAGGAAGATTTACTATATGAGATCTCATGGAAAATGGCTGCTGATCTTCAATAAAATGGCTGACGTTACATACATTATCCATTTACATAGGAGAATCTTAGGGAAAACGGCTGCCGTTCTTCTACAAAATTACAAATGCTTATGGCTCCAATTATCTTTATTGGAATCTGTATATATATATATATATATATATATATATATATATATATATATATATGTACAGTATCTCACAAAAGTGAGTACACCCCTCACATGTTTGTAAATATTTTATTATAACTTTTCATGTGACAACACTGAAGAAATTACACTTTGCTACAATGTAATGTAGTGAGTGTACAGCTTGTATAACACTGTAAATTTGCTGTCCCCTCAAAATAACACACTGCCATTAATGTCTAAACCGCTGGCAATAAAAGTGAGTACACCCCTAAGTGAAAATGTCATACATATATATTATATATATATATATATATATATATATATATATATATATATATATATATGTAAAAAAATGGTATATATATATATATATATATATATAAAATACTTGAAATGCAGCACCCTTTGACCCCCTACACCAGGGGTCTCAAACTGGCGGCCCTCCAGCTGTTGCAAAACTACAAGTCCCATGAGGCATTGCAAGGCTGACAGTTATAAGCATGACTCCCACAGGCAGAAGCATGATGGGACTTGTAGTTTCGAAACAGCTGGAGGGCCGCCAGTTTGAGACCCCTGCCCTACACTATATACTGTACCTTAAAAAAAACAAAAAAAAAAAAAACAAACACTCTTTTTTCTTTGTTTACTAAGGTTTGGGTATATTTTACCTTTAGTGTGAGCAGCTGTTTTTTCCACAAAGCGCCAGATATCGCTTACAGATTACATTACTATATCAAATAATTTCACCTCCCTTTTTTCCTTAATGCTTTGTCCAGTACCCTGCATGCAGTTTTATATTATATATACGGTTCTTTCTGCCCGGAAACTTGAGAGTGTCCATAGCAACCAAAAAGTGTCCCTTTATGTCAAAAGCAGTTTTAGACCAGCTAGAAAACGATAGTAAATTAGAATCACTTGCAGAATTGAGCGATAGTGAATCGTGGGGCAATTCGTCATCAAACACTGAAAGTAATAACAGCGACAATTCTGTAACTGAGCGAATTTCTGTGTTTTTGATTTGATTACATTATTGAATAAATTGTATTATTATTATATTATTATTTTTTATAATTATTTATGGTTATTTATTATATTTTAATTTATGATTTTGTGTTTCAAACTTTATGATACCTGGGATGTCTACTATAAAACACCAAATTTCCATGCAAAACAATGTACCGCTTTCAGCATCAAAAATCGTAAATAATCATACCGCCAGGGAGGTTAAAGCCCAATTGAACTCTCTGTATTTATTACTGTTATGTAGTCAGACTGGAAATACAATTGTATATACACTGCTATTTTAGGTCTTTTTTGTTCCTAAATGCTACAGCAAAGGTTAAAATACCCTGTACTACTTGAAGCGTCTCTTTTTCTACTTGAATGTCATATTGTACCATACTTTGTTGTAAACTGTGAAAATGTTCTAATAAAAAGACATTTAAACCAAATATCCTGTACTGGCAGTATCTTGGAGAGTTGGACCGATACTCTCAAGAAGTGGCTGTCTGACACCCCCCCGAACACTGCCTCAACCCACAGAGCTTTAGTTCCCTGAGCTGTTACAGCGAAGTTCCACTCCCCATTTTGAAATTTGCGCCTGCCCGTTCATTAAAGATGGGTTTGTTAGGAGTCAATGGGCATCCTCTGCTGGTGGCATCGTGTTATTTTCAAAACAGGAAATGGCACGATGCAAGGCAACAATGAGTGCGCCATGCTTTGTAGTATATGCGCATGCACAAGATCGGAAAAAAACACCAAAACCACCAAAAAAATAAAAAGTCAGCAGCTAACAAACACTGTAGCTGCTGACTTTTAATATTAGGACACCTAGCTGTCCAGGGATACCACGATGTTGGCACCCCAGGCGATTTTTTAGTCGGCTCTCGGGTGCTGCCACCGCCATTCCTTGTGGCTTCACAGACATGTAAGAAGCATGCTGCACTTTCTGAATGGCCCGATGGCAGTGGAAGTGGGAGGAGGCAAAAAAACAGAGCTTCCACTTTAAATTAGATAAAACATCACAGGGGTGTTTAAAGAAAAATAAATAAAATCAAGCTACAACTCCGCTTTAACTAAAGCAGGGGGACATGTTGGATTCTTAGAAAACAAGGCTGCTGCTTGTGTTAGAGCAGTAGTCCACATCTCCATGGTGCTGTCAGCACAAGACAATGTAACCATTGCTGCAGCACTAAAGGTGACCATACACTAGATGAAAAATTGTTTGAAAATCTGTCATTTGGACAGTTCGTTCCTTTTTCGTCCAGTTAATGGACACATATTGAAAATTGGTTGTGATGATTTTGAGCCAAAAAATGTAAGCAAAAGTTTGGAAAACTTCTTCTGAACGGACAATAAATTGAAAGGTTAATGTGTTTCTCGCTCGTTGAAAATTGAACAGTTGGTACTGTGCATATGGAATTAAAAAAAAACCTAAAGGAGAAGTGTATTTTTTACTGTATATGAAGCCGAACTGCATGCAATAATGAATACGGATGGTTCAGCTTTAAAACATGGAGCAGGGTGCTGCAGACACTTACAGCACCAACTCAGGGGAAAGACATTATCAATTAGGGAAGGCACTTTGCAATTCCTCCTAATAACCCTTGGCAAGCAATATCTTCAGGTGCCCCACAGTTGCCCAATCTGGCAGAAAGTAGTCAGCTAAAATCTTATGTCACCTTCAGTGTGCATGCACCCTAAGATCCCTGGTCTTGAGACAACAAACAGTAGGATAAGGTGAGTTGTATCTTCTTAATTGCATTATGCCCTATTCCAAACATTAGTTTGCTAATGCAAGTCATTAACTAATTATGATGTGAAGAAATGACAATGAATGGTGATTATCCCCACCTGTAAAAGTAAAAGGAAGTATTTATCTTATCTGGAATGGGACAGAGTGCCTGTGTAACTGGACCATCCAATTACAGTCAAACTTGTGAATGAGGGGATTACCTTACAGCTATTATCCTGGGTGGGGTGGAAGTGAAGAATGTGATAATGTGTGTGGAGGGCTGCCTAAGAATGTGTTGTGTTGGGATAGTCATCACTGGCTCTAAGCACTAACTGCAAATGCTATTACTTTCTTAGTTTATATAAAGGGTCTTAGCAGTCTACACTACTGGAGTGTATATCACTCTCACTGGCTCCATCAGATAGAAGACCTCTTGTGTTAATAGGTGGATTTAGGTTCCCAATAATCTATTAACTTAAAGACGTGTACAGATATAATGGGAGATGGATAAACTGGTTTAGAGCAGTGATTTGTATAGGCATGTGGTTTCTGCATCACGGCCAACAAGTAAATAATATTGAATTTAAGGACTTTAACACATAAGATTGGGTAGCTGAACAAAGGAGCATAAGTTACTGATCCTGTAGGTTACAGATGAGGAATGTTAAATGCAACACAATCCTTGGGAAACATATAATCACTGTGAAGGACCTTAGGTATGTTTGTACAACAAAAATGTTTTGTATTAGTGCAAAGCTGGCCATGGTTATAGAAGCACAGTTGTACCTTAGGTGGCAAACCAATCTTCTAAGGTCCTCCCCTGCACACACATACTCGATTATATTTTAAAAGTGTGTGTGTGCATGTCTTATCTCAGAACGTAAAAAAGCAATATAACATTCTCCTCGTCAAACTATCCAACAGACTTTTCTTGAAGTGCCAAGATATATTGAAGTTTTTAGCACCTCACAGACAACACTATTATCACACAGACAGGTCATAGTTACTTGGGAACCTTTCATAGATTTTTGTGATTGAAGAATATTTACATTTTTTTTTACAATGTTTAGGCAAGCATTAGTGAATTAGTATGTATGACTGTGTACTTTGATAAGAAGGCTAAAGGCTGTAAGGTTACAGGCTTAGCTTATAATAAATATATTTTTAAATAGTAACGTAGTTTAACATTAAGTGAAAAAGCTAATATTATTTGAACCAAGAAATGTTCTATATACCGTGTATTAGATAAAAAAAAAAAAAAGACCCTATCAACACAAAACTAAAGACAAAAGCAAGACTAAAGACAAGACTAAAGACTAAAATACCACCCTCCACTTTGGCACTTACTACCCTAATGTTGTCAGGTATGTAAAGAGCACGTTCAGGTGCAAAATGGTTCTAGCAGACAAATTTAAATCATATTGCACAAAAAAAAAGGGAAACATTATATTACATCAATGAGTCCATAAGGAAAAGTCCATAAAAACATGAAATGTTAATATGATGGTAGGGTCAGCAGTGCCTCCTTCACACAGAATCTGGAACAGTTCCCACCAGCAGAACATGTTAACACCAAAAATAAAAGAAAGGGGGAGAGAGCATCACTACCTGAGTGTATTATTTATTAAACCTGAATAAAAATGAAAAGTAAATATTACACTATGAATATACAAGCATATCTATCAAGTGTCCAGTAGGTGGCAGTATAGCAGGTGGTCAGTGGTGTTACAGCAGACCTCTCTAAGTGGATGTGATGTCAGAATCCAGGTAGTATAGCAGGGAGCACACAAGAAAGAACCAGAGGATAAAAAAGCAGTATATAATAACCAAGATGAAGGCAATTGCGGGTGTAAAGATATTATACATGATGTGGGTGGGTGTGGCAACATGTTTCGGGGTGTGAAGCCCCTCTCCTAAGCTTGAGAAGGGGGCTCCAGGCCCCAAAAAATGTTGCCATGCCCTCCTATGTCACACCCGCAGTGACCACGTTTCTTCAGAGGGCATATTTCCTAATTGTTGCTGGCTACAATTGTTTGTTTTTTTCTTAGGCCTTTTTTACTAATAGTGACAACAGTGGAATACGCCCAGAAAATTTGCACTGGGCAGGAGCTGGGGCAGAGCATTGTCTCAGTATAACACAAAGTGGCAAAATCTGGTCCAGCTTGTATTTTCATGAAAGCTAGTGAAAAAAAATATAAATGGGCTTTGTGAACGATATCATGTTAAAGCTTATGTAAGATTTCTTTTAGTGGGATTTACATGTACGTTAAAGTGGATGTAAACCCAATGTCATCCTTTCTAAACTACTGCCATAGTGGTTATTTATAAGGATATACATGCCTCCTGCATGTATCTTTACCTGTCAAATGTCTGTTAGGAGACCCGAAAAACTGCAGATTCTGTGGGTGGGTCTGTTGTCTGGAGCTCGGTGGGTGGAGTCGTGATGTCGTGATGCCTTGACACCTTGTCAATATGCATTTTCAGCAGAAGAAAGGAGCGCCTGTATAGCGCCTATAGCGCCTGAAAAAAAAATGGCCCCATTCACTTCAGTGTGAAAGCCGGTAGGACGGCGCTTTGTGGGTGGTTTTAACCCTTTTTTGAGGGGGGTATAAACCGCACCGCTAGTGGCCGAATACTGCAGCTAAAACGGCGGTAAAGCAGCGCTAAAAATAGCGCTGCTTTACCGCCGATGCCGCTCCCGCCCCAGTGTAAAAGGGGCCTAGTGCATTGGCTGTAAATCACCTGTCACTCACATCAAGGGGGAGGATTTGACAAAGTTTTTCTCTGTCAAGATTTATCTCACTGAACAATAAAAGAGGATTGCTCAGAGCTGGATTAACTCTTTGTGGCAAGACTGGGCTCAAATGATAGGAAATTTTATATTCTACATTATGACATAAAAAAAAAAAATTCGGGCTTACATCCACTTTTACAAACTATGCTTGTGTCTTTTGAAGTGCAGTGCTAGGGTACATTTATTTGTATGCCCTGCCTGTTTGCACAGATTTGTACACTGAAAAGTTATTTTAATCCTCAATATCTGTTTGCAACAACTGACTGATAGCAAGCTCTTTATAGGTCAACACCTTAGCTACCTTTTTTCTATTCATTGGGGTATTTTCCCTTCTTTTAGGATCATAACTTTTAGTTTGGGGTGATTAGAGTCCATCAGGCAGTTGCTGCTGACAATTCATCCAACAGTTGTCTTTTTCACAGCACCTCACTGCATTCTTTGAAAAAAAAAAAAAACTGCCTCATCCCAGGTGTAGCGCATCCCCCTGCTGCATCCCCATATGCCCCAATTTCTTTATTTTCAAAAATCAGAGCTATAGCCCTTACCAATGGTTTGGTAAAAACTAGTTAGTACAAGGACAGAATGTAAATGTAAACAGGTAGAATAGGCTAAAATGTGGGAACACCAAGGCTGCATTCACACTACAGCATTTTAAATAGTTGGCAGATTCGCCATGAATATGTCTCAGTATCACCAAATATGGCCCATCCTGCAGCCTTCCCAATCATCAAAAGATTGATCCATCATGCCATGAAGGATTAGTAGCATTAATTCCCATGTTTACTGGACAACATACAAGGTAGTCATGTGTTCCCTTCAATTGACAGCATGGCCTATGCAGACACATTATGTTCCACATGCTGATGGAGGGGAGGGATGGCCTTCTAAGCAAAATAATGTTTGTTGAATACCTACCTGGGGCTGGTTAAAAAAGCATGACCAAGCGGGGGGGGGGGGGGGGGGGCTATTTGGAGACATTTTTCTCCAGCACATACGTTAAAAAAAGGCTGACACTATCTATTCAAAATCTATCTATCTATCTATCTATCTATCTATCTATCTATCTATCTATCTATCTATCCAGCTACTTGTCTATTTATCTCAAACATCACAGCTGCACCAATTTATTTGGCACATTTAAGAATTCTTCAGAGATAACAGTACGTGCCACAAGTGTCTTACACAGCAAGCATGAAAAAATAAGAATAAAATCGACAGTACTTCCAAAGAGTATATATTTGTCTTTTAATACCCTGGCAGCAGAATGGACCCAGCGTGAAGAAATGGAAAGACCAGAGGACAGAATGTGTGCACTGAATATAATTCTCTCCAGACTGCAGATCTCTGTCCCTATCTCCATAAACACAAGTTACAGGTGTGAAAATCTCCCCAGGACAAATAAACTGTACTAAAAGAATTGTGAAGGCATGAATAATAAAGCAGTACATGCTTGGGGTTGAGGGTGTGGGGCTGTGGTGGGCAGTGAATTAATACTGAAGAATTAAGTCCATTAAAGTAAGTGGCTTGAAGGTGATTTTTGAAAATGGTACATAATTTATATGAATTATTGTTATACCATGATCTCTAATGAGCCAGAATACAAGAGCACAATATGAAATATTACAAAAGCAATGGCTATAGATAGATAGATAGATAGATAGATAGATAGATAGATAGATAGATAGATAGATAGATAGATAGAAAGAAATAGAAGTTCCAAATGTGATTGAGTTCTAATCGTGGGACATTCACAGAGCTGATCAAAAAGTTCAGAAATTGTGAATGTTGAACGCAAACTCCATTGAAGACAAAGGAAGCCTAATCTTGAAGTTAATTTCCATTCATTTTCAAGGCTAATACGCAGGGGACTGTCAAAAGGCATGGGGAGCTAGGTACTCCCGGGGGTATATGATCCAATACAAAAAACATAGAGATACAGTTTACCAGGGAACAGCTCTTTTAAAGCTTAAAGGGAAATAATAAAAATGCACAATTCCTTTAACCACTTAAGCCCCGGACCAATTTGCAGCCAAAGGACCAGGCCCCTTTTTGCAATTCGGCACTGCATCAATTTAACTGACAATTGCGCGGTCGTGCGACGTGGCACCCAAACAAAATTGGCATCCTTTTTTTCCCACAAATAGAGCTTTCCTTTGGTGTTTGATCACATCTGCGTTTTTTATTTTTTGCGCTATAAACAAAAATAGAGTGTTTGCTATAATAAATATCCCCAAAATATATATAAAAAAAAATATTTTTTCCTCAGTTTTGGCCGGTACGTATTCTACATATTTTTGGTAAAAAAAAAATCACAATTTATCGATTATTGATTGGTTTGCGCAAAAGTTATAGCGTTTACAAATTAGGGGGTAGTTTTATAGCATTTTTTTGTTTACAAAAGTTTTTATTGAAAAATCATAAAGAAAAACAGTAACTGTGTCAGACAAAGTTTAAAAACAAGAACAAGATAAGGTATTTGGTTACATGATGGGGAATAGGGACATAAAGAGTGGGGAATGTTGTAAAAAAGACATTCAATATACAATATATTTATCTGTAGAAATATGGCATTTTTCTCATCACAATGCTGTTGTATTCCAGTGTACCCATTTGTTATTGAAGGTATGTAAAGTATTATACAAAGTGTGGTGGATACGTTCTGAAAGTTTGATTGCTTCCATTCTGGCTAAGACCTGTGACCAAGGGAGAGCTGGGGAGCGCCAGTTTAAAGCTATAACCCAGTGTATGGCAACAAAAAGCGTAAAAATTTGTTTTTCACAAGGTGCGGGATATTGGGAATAGAAGTGAAACAAAAACACATTTGTATCGTTGGGGTGATTGAACGACCTGCGATAGAGGATATTTTGGAGGACACTTTCTGCCAAATAGAGTTAAGATGATTACAACTCCAAAAAATATGTGTTAAGGTGCCTGGTTCATTACAACCTCGTTTTATAGCATTTTTATTAATATTTTTTTTTGTTTAATAGTAATGGCGGCGATCAGCGATTTTTATTGTGACTGCGACATTATGGCGGACACATCGGACATTTTTGACACATTTTTGGGACCATTGTCATTTATACAGCAATCAGTGCTATTTAAATGCACTGATTCCTGTGCAAATGACACTGGCAGTGAAGGGGTTAACCACTAGGTGGCGGGAGGTGTTAAGTATGACGTGTGTGTTTTTTTACTGTAGGGGGTGCGTGGCTTGGCGTTCGACATCACTGATTGTCTTTCCCGATGACAGGGAACAGACGATCAGTGACAGACTCACTAGGAAGCACGGGGAGAGGTTTGTTTACACATACCTCTCCCCCTTCTTCAGCTCTGTGACCCGATCGCGGGACACCAGCGGCGATCGGGTCCGCGGGTCCCAAGGCCACGGTCACGGAGCTCAGGACCGGGTTGCGCGTGACCCACAGCTGGGCACTTAAAGAGCAACGTACCTGTACATGATGTGCCCAGCCGTGCCATTCTGCCGACGTAAATGTGCAGGAGGCAGTCCTTAAGCTGTTAAATAACATGCTTAGGGATGACTTATGCCGCGTACACACTAGCGGAATGTCCGACACAAAAAGTCAGACATAAGCTTTTCATCGTATATTCCGATTGTGTGTATGCCTCATCTGACTTTTTTTTTTTTTTTTATTCTGACGGACCTAGAAATGGAACATGTTCTAAATATTTCCGACGGAACCAATTCCTATCTGGAAAACCGCTCATTGGTATGCTGTTCCGACAGACCAAAAACGACGCATGCTCTGAAGCAAGTATGAGACGGAAGCTATTGGCTATTGAACTTCCTTTTTCTATTCCCGTCATACATGTTGTACGTCACCGCGTTCTTGACGGTCGGACTTTGGTGTGATCGTGTGTACGCAAGACAGTTTCAGCGGAATTCCGTCGGAACTCCGTCAGAAAAGCCTTCAGAGTTTTTTCCAACGAGAAAACTGGTCGTGTGTACAGGGCATAAGACTTGCCTGTGAAGTGGTGCATACTAAAGCAAAGGTGACCAAACCATACCGGGCCAAATGTCCACAATACAGAGAAGGTACCTTGCAAGAAGGAACCACCCTGGCAAATCAATTGTTGATGAGGACAAGGGCCACTTTCCTACAACTCTGCCTCATTGGTTGTGGGGGTCTGCAGGGGGACTTTAAATTAAGTGGCCTCATGATACTAACTCGTCCCTGTGAATGAGTAAGCAGTACATTAAAATGAATAATAATAAAAACTATTTCTTATGATGTCCAATAATAATGTCCCACAAAGTAATTGTCCCACAGTGATTCTCACTCTCTTCTGCTGATCCTTTCACTTCAAATGACAACAAATCTTCAATGCTGTCATTGATATTGGGATAGTGGTTGAAGGGATGTTGGCAAGCAATCACCCATCCCTGGCTCCATTTACGACCCCCCCCGAATGTAAACAAAGTGGTTACATGGCCAAAGATGTCAGCCAGCATCCCCATCCCTACTGTTCAAATCCACCAAATTGGGTTAGGGATGTGTTATTGGTTGCTAGGATGCAGGTGGCAGCCAGTGTCCTAGCAACCACAGCTGTGGACAGGAAGCTGTCATTAATTAGTATTAATACTGCCAATAATGAATGATTTCTTGCACCACCAGAGGTTCGCCGTGGTGGGCAAACCGGCTATTTAGTTTGTCAGTTTCAAAAACCATGAATTGTCCTGTAATCGCATCTCATCGCTAATAGATAGATAGATAGATACTGTAGATAGAATGTTAAGTCTCTTCTTTTCTTTTCCCGCATGTTCACCTGAAGGTCCAGCAGAAGAAATTTAAAGGATTTCTATTTGTGTACCAGGTATTGCTATGAGACTGAAGACAGAACTAGATTTAGTAATAGTAAAATAGAGACTATAGGACTGTTAAACCAAATTTGGTATGAATTGGCTGCAGCCCTTTTATTGTTGGTATTAATAATAATAAAGTTATTGTTTATACATAGCATCTTTAAATATTATAAACCATATACTACATAAGAGTCCATTCACACAGGGGCAACACGACTTCTAGTGTGACTTTGGGAGGCAACTTGGACACGACTTGAGTATGAATCACAGCCTGACTTGAGGCAACTTACAACGAAACTTGAAGTTGCCTCCAGGATAGGAGACTTTGCCAGTGGCCAATCACATAATAATCAGCTCTGTGGGAGGGAGGGGTTTGCCTAGAAAACAATTTTTGCTTCCTGGAAAGTTGCTTCAGTTAAGACAGGGGATCCGACTTGGAGGCAACTTCCATTGAAATCAATGGGTACAAGTCGCCTAGAAGTCGGATTAAAGTAGTACAGGAACCTTTTCTGAAGTCGGAGCGACTCATTCACTTACATTGATTTTATCATGTCGTGCGACCTGGGGCAACTTGGGGCGACTTCAAGTCGGATCCAAAGTTGCCCCTGAGTGAATGGACTCTAACGGAACTATTTATTACACCATAAATTAGTCCAGCCATCACAGCTAGAACTAATAATACTATAAATTAACAATAAACTGTCCCCTTCAGTCGAAGGGGCTTATAAAACCACACAAACCACACAAACCACACAACAGCATGCTGCAACAATTGGGTGGGAGGGAGGGCATGTCTTCTTAAACTGTCTCTGCTGCTCTCACTCTGATGAATAACAACTTTTTTCCTCTCATGTAAATAGGCACCTGACCTAACAATCGAATATTCCAGAAGGGCGTCATGATTACAGGTAAGTAACCAATCATTTCAAAGAAATATATTATTATTATTATTATTTTTTTAGCCCTATGTCTGCTTTATCCCTATATCTGTCTCATGCAGCTTTATCCCTATGTCTGTCTCATTTCCATAGGAGGGGTAACTTAAGTGTTCCCCCTCTTTTCATTCTTCCAGTTAGGGTAGGTTTATGATGCACATATTAGATGATAGCGCCAGTTTCAGGAAAATCTCATGTTCATGGGTGACCACAGATACCACTGGTCATAGTTTTAAGGGGAAATGTGGTAATAGTCCAGCCCAGGGCCGTCTTTAATATGGTTTGGGCCCTGGGCAAAAAAATGTTTGGGCCCCCCCCAATGCAGTTTTGCTCTTCACCCCAACATCTCAAAAAACAGACACACACATGACGGACGGTGTCCTCCATTTCATGTCACAGCTCTCCATTACATTGCAGCCTCTTCACATCACAGCGCCCAATTACATTGCAGTGTGCCCATCATATGCTGCCAGAGTGCCCATTCAATTTTAAAACTTTCTACTGTTCCAGTTCTACACATGGGGTGCGGGAGCCAGGGGAGGAGAAAGAAGACCTACCTTGTCCTCCTGGCCAGCTCAGCTCTGAATCCGATCAATTCCTCCACACTGCTGCTGCTGCTAGTTTCACTTGACCGCACTCCACGCCGCGGTCTGACTCCTCCTACCGAGGCCTCCGCTCCTCTGAGTCCAATCAGATACACACACTTGCTTGCAGGCAGCATAGCAAGGGACGGAGCCAGAGCGTCAGTGGAGCCCAAGGCCCCGCCCACCCGCATCCGGTCCTTGATGGAAAAAAATGCAGCACTGGCACTGCTGCACTGTGTGTGCGTGCTGCTGATGCCGGCTGATGACTGTCTGTGACAGACAGACAGTGTGGTATTTTAAGTGTCGATTTGCGAGCAGCGCATGGGCTTAAGGTGCAGCTGCCCGTTTGCCCTGCGGTAAAGATGGCCCTGGTCCAACCCTTTCTTCCTTCTGACATATTTTTAATAGAAATTTGTATATTTGAAATTGCGTATGACCCCTGGTATCTTTCCTGTGTTCATGGCTGTTGGTAATAGTCTGGCTACAGCAAGTATATGGAGCACACAATTATGTACTTTTTCACATATGCTTAGGATGTGGCTCTTGCTTACAGTGCTTATACATTCAGGGCCATCTTTAACACAGGGCAAAAGGGGCAGATATCCCGGGCCCAGTCATTGTTGTGGGGCCCAAAACAGCTGCCCCCTGAGCCCAGACAGCCCTCAGATAGTTGATAAGTGGATTTGTGAGGGCCCAAGAAAATGTTCCAGGGTCCAAAGGGTCAAACAACATTAAAGATGACCATGTATACGTTCACATGAGGTTGTTTCTGAAGAGTAGGGATGAGCCAAACACCCCCTGGTTCGGTTCGCACCAGAACTTGCGAACAGACAAAAAAATTTGTGCGAACATGCCAACACCGTGAAAAAAACATGGGACACGAACATGAACAATCATAAGTGTCAATTTTAAAGGCTTATATGCAAGTTATTGCCATAAAAAGTGTTTGGGGACTCGGATACTGCCCCAGGGGACATGTATCAATGCAAAAAAAAGTTTTAAAAATGGTTGTTTTTTCAGGAGCAGTGATTTTAAGAATGCTTAAAGTGAAACAATAAAAATGAAATATTCCTTTAAATATCATGCCTGGGGGGTCCTATTAGTCTGCCTGTAAAGTAGCACATTTTTCTAGACATGTACACTGCCTAAAAATTTGTTAGTTTTCGTTTCATTCGGTTTTTTTTTCAGTTTTTCGGGTCATTCGTTATGATCGCAATTAGTAAATTCGTACATTCGTAAATTTGTACATTCGTACATTTGCACATTCGTATATTCATAAATTTGTAAATTTGTACGTTCATACATTCGTAAATTAGAAAATTTGTATATTCGTAAATTCGTACATTCGTACATTCATAAAATTTGGAAATTTGGAAATTCGAAATTCGAAAATCCGAAAACCCGAAAATTTGAAAATTTGAAATAGTAACTAACTATTAAATTATAGGTGTTGTAATTTCCTTTCAAATTTGGCTGTTGGTGAACGTAATGAATACGAATTTATCCGAAATAACGAATGCTGCATCTAAAAAATTGGAACGGAACAAATTAATAGTAAATAATAATAAAAAGTTTTTTATTATTATTATTATTGTTGTTTATTATTAATTCATTACTTTCCATTCTTTGGGTTCGGCATTCATTATTTTGGATAATTCGTAACTTCGGTAATACAGTAATTATTATTATTAATAATAATAATAATAATAATAATATAATGAGTGATCTAAATGGGTTTCAAGCTTACAAAAACAAAAAAACAGCAGAGTTTGGTCTATTAAAAGTCCACATTCCGCACCTTTTCTATCTTTTCCAGACTGTGCTTTTTTCACGTTATACCTACCATGCCACTTGGGGGTGAAATATGCCATCACAGTTCATCCATTTAGATGTAATGGGGGTTGATTTACTTAAAATAGAGAGTGCAAAATATGATGCAGCTGTGCGTGGTAGCCAATCAGATTCTAACTTCAGCTTGTTCAATTAAGCTTTGACAATAAAACTTGGAAGCTGATTGGTTTCTATGTAGATCTGTACCAGATTTTGCACTCTTCAGTTTAAATAAATCAACCCCAATTGCTCTCTAATATGTAATTATGATAATGTTATCATGCCAAATAGTGGGATAGTGGTTCCCTTGTTTCTTTTAAGTGATGGGGAATCTCCACATGTCCAATATACGTAGGAAATGTTTATTTCTTGTTCTATAATTATAATGAAAATATAAAATATATGTCCATAATTATTTTTACTATATTTTACATTAATATGTAAGAAATGGGGCTACAGATTCTACTTACTATACATGGAAAAACACCTTTCTGTGAAAACACATTATGGGACTAAACTGGCTGCAAACACAAATCATTTATATATTCAATTTTAATCCCTTGACAGGTTGTGAAACAATTATTTATAAAAAAAAAAAAATAGTCTATTTGACTGTGGAAATTATACTCCATGACAGGTCAGACAATGAGACAAAAAGACAATTATTTACAGGTACTGTAGAGCACAATATTTAAAGGCAGCCTAGCTATTCATTGAGAATGTACTGTTAATTGGGTAAACATTTTTTTTATTTTATTGTATGAGGCTCCAATGCTAGGAAGAAAAAAACTAATTTAAGTTTCTTTTAAAAGCACCAGACAACATTAGCAAAAATTAATTGAAGCACATTGAAATTTCACTGTCTATAAACAGAAGCTATTATTTTTGGACGAAAAGAGTGCTGTAGCTTAAGAATGTTTTATCTGTTGTTTATTGTGCTATTATAATGTGACCATTTACCAGCATGGAACAAATATGCACTGTATGGAATTATATATTTTCTCAATTTATATTTCGGTATCTATCTGCATATAAATGATGTATGAATCTCAGAAATAACTTGTGCACTGAATATTTTTTTTTTTTATTACGAAATAAAAATTACTTTTTTTTTATTAAGCCGTCTATTCTGTATGCATGGTTTATTTGTACAAACTAAACTGTATTGCTGCATTGCTGGAGTGTTAATAATGATAACAGAGATGTATAAAAACTGAACAGTATTAGAGGAGGTGTAGAAAATATGGTGAATTGTGGTTGTTGATGGTCAGGGTGTTTAGCATTCCAGTTCCATGTCTGTGGGTGTTTAGTTAATCTTACAGGATTTTAGGTAACTGGTGGTTACTTTGGAGTTCACTTATTTCTGTTTATAATGTGAAGCAAATGAATTGTATAAAAGAGGGCGTAGAAAAGCAAAAGAAGAAGAGGAAAAGGAAACAGAAGACATCAATGCTACAACAAAAACAACTACTACCAATATTACTAAACTAATAATTGTAATAATATAACTTAATCCTTGACACTGTTATATGAACATGTGCCTTAAATGCTATTGACCTTTTTTAATTTTAGTATATACCAAAATGTCTACTCTACAAAAAATGTAATCTTATATCTGATGGGAACATGCTAGCTTATACATAAAGAAAATGAGTCAACAAAGGAATAAACATTTATGCTTTTCTGTGCCAGTCTTTCATATCCAAACACATGATCAGGAAGAGTTTTGCTCCACTATTACATGGGTTAATGTGCATGCATGTTACCCAGGAAATGATTTTCTATTTTGGCTTTGGTAGGACTGGATAAAAACTGCTAGAAAAAAAAAAAAAACATCTAGATGATATCCACAAAATTGTCAAACTACTGCATGGAGCTTAAAGTTGAACATTGGATGAAAAAAATACAGTTGCTTGAAAGCTTGTGCTCCCTGGGTAAGGAATTTAAATTGAAATAAAAAATAAGAATTACCAGCGCTGATCACCACCAATCTCTAAATTTCAGTTTACCAGTGGCTGGTGGCTTTCAGGCTTTTTACCTTTTATTTTCACCTGGTGATCCTACCAGTAACACACTGATTGTTAATCGCAATGATTGATGGGCTTCCTTTAGGAATAAATAGGGAATCCACTGTATGTGCCTGGACCAGCCACAAGACTTTCTGTGAGGAGGCTGTGGGGAACCTTGTGGTTCCACAATGAAGGTCTCCTTGGAATATAGACAAATGAATGAGGAAAATGTGTGGGCGGAGGAGATTGGGGATCAGTTGGCTGCTTTTTAAGGAAGATTTACTATATGAGATCTCATGGAAAATGGCTGCTGATCTTCAATAAAATGGCTGACGTTACATACATTATCCATTTACATAGGAGAATCTTAGGGAAAACGGCTGCCGTTCTTCTACAAAATTACAAATGCTTATGGCTCCAATTATCTTTATTGGAATCTGTATATATATGTACAGTATCTCACAAAAGTGAGTACACCCCTCACATGTTTGTAAATATTTTATTATAACTTTTCATGTGACAACACTGAAGAAATGACACTTTGCTACAATGTAATGTAGTGAGTGTACAGCTTGTATAACAGTGTAAATTTGCTGTCCCCTCAAAATAACACACTGCCATTAATGTCTAAACCGCTGGCAATAAAAGTGAGTACACCCCTAAGTGAAAATGTCATACATATATATTATATATATATATATATATATGTAAAAAAATGGTATATATATATATATATATATATATATATATATATATATATATAAAATACTTGAAATGCAGCACCCTTTGACCCCCTACACCAGGGGTCTCAAACTGGCGGCCCTCCAGCTGTTGCAAAACTACAAGTCCCATGAGGCATTGCAAGGCTGACAGTTATAAGCATGACTCCCACAGGCAGAAGCATGATGGGACTTGTAGTTTCGAAACAGCTGGAGGGCCGCCAGTTTGAGACCCCTGCCCTACACTATATACTGTACCTTAAAAAAAAAAAACAAACACTCTTTTTTCTTTGTTTACTAAGGTTTGGGTATATTTTACCTTTAGTGTGAGCAGCTGTTTTTTCCACAAAGCGCCAGATATCGCTTACAGATTACATTACTATATCAAATAATTTCACCTCCCTTTTTTCCTTAATGCTTTGTCCAGTACCCTGCATGCAGTTTTATATTATATATACGAATCAAAAGTAGGGGTAGAAGTAGGGAACAATCCCCGATATTAGGGTAGTTAGAAGTAAGATTGGGGACTTAATAAGAATTAGGTAGTCACTGGGGTAGCAGCGTGTCCTGATGTCTGGTGGGTAAACCATATTCATGACCGTTAACGTTGTATTATAACATAGTAAAAATAGTCATATCATGCTAAACAAGCAAAGACAGTAACAGAGTAACATAGCAACGTAATGGTGACACAAAAGTGACATCAGGATATTTACCGGACACGTATCTATGTGTCTCCACAGTACTGAATAAATACTGTATGCTACCCAATAAGGATACATAGAGTTTGACATATAATTCCATCCCCAGTAGGATAGATAAAAATGGAAAATAGAGAGTTTGGGACTTTATATGAGGACATCAAAATGTACCTCCATCCCCGAGAACTTGGAATAATGGGAAGCAAGGTTTTGGGACTTTATATGAATCATGTAGCCCAAGGGGAGACAAGACCTAGTGATGTCTGGTAGGTAGTACATCTTTGTGACCATTACTGTTGCCTGATAAAAGAATTTCCATACGGTAAACTAAGATAAATGGTACAGGGACATTTTTAATTCCACAACGTATTACATTTGTTACATAGTCGCACATTAGTATAACAGCACAGTAGTATCACAATGGTAGCATCAGAAAGTCACCAGACTCATTAGTAATACATGTCTCCATGGATAGTAAGGTATAATATATTCAAAATGGTAGAATCCAGAAGGAGCATAGACTCAGTGGTAACTGGTAGTATGGGAAGCATCAAACAGCTCGACGCGTTTCGTGGCTCACATTGCCACTCTTCAGGAGCAGATGCATTGTAAATTTCTAAAAGAGTATTAGGAGTAAGTATTAGATAAGGAAATACTGAAAACAAAGAAAAAGATTAGATAAGATTAGAATCCCCACTCCTACCTTCAGACCAATCATGAGTCCGGTAGGGAGCAGCGGAGGGCAGGAACCGGCCAGGCAAATCGATAGCCGCGGGAGCTGTGGTGGTATTCCCCAGGCACCACCGGCAACGAATACACCCCAGAGACCAAGGTCCCCCTGGACAGTGAAGGGGGGGGGGGAAACCAAAAATATGAGTGATCCATCTAGAAAAGGGGGGATATATATGGTGTTGAATGTAGATGTGTAATGAAATAAGATGGTATATAGTGCCGAGTGAATTAATAAATAATTAATTGGGGAGTGTATATCAGCCGAGAAAATAATGACCAGGGGGGTAAGATTAAACAAAGTGTCAAGGTGTAGTGAGGAGGAATCAAGTGTGATTGAAAATGAATAGTTGGAATGATGTGTGAGTAAAGTTGTGATGTGAATTGGGGGCTAAGGTGACTTAGGTGGATGAACAAGTGGAACACGCATGGTGTCCCAAAAACAACAAAGTGAGAAACAACAAAAAGAAAGAAAACAAAAACAAAACAAAAAAACAAAAACAAACCAGGGAGTACCCAGGGGGTATATGGGGTATGATGGCTCCAGTGGGGCCAAGAGGGAGACCACCACATGATTCATATAAAGTCCCAAAACCTTGCTTCCCATTATTCCAATATTATATATACGGTTCTTTCTGCCCGGAAACTTGAGAGTGTCCATAGCAACCAAAAAGTGTCCCTTTATGTCAAAAGCAGTTTTAGACCAGCTAGAAAACAGCGATAGTAAATTAGAATCACTTGCAGAATTGAGCGATAGTGAATCGTGGGGCAATTCGTCATCAAACACTGAAAGTAATAACAGCGACAATTCTGTAACTGAGCGAATTTCTGTGTTTTTGATTTGATTACATTATTGAATAAATTGTATTATTATTATATTATTATTTTTTATAATTATTTATGGTTATTTATTATATTTTAATTTATGATTTTGTGTTTCAAACTTTATGATACCTGGGATGTCTACTATAAAACACCAAATTTCCATGCAAAACAATGTACCGCTTTCAGCATCAAAAATCGTAAATAATCATACCGCCAGGGAGGTTAAAGCTCAATTGAACTCTCTGTATTTATTACTGTTATGTAGTCAGACTGGAAATACAATTGTATATACACTGCTATTTTAGGTCTTTTTTGTTCCTAAATGCTACAGCAAAGGTTAAAATACCCTGTACTACTTGAAGCGTCTCTTTTTCTACTTGAATGTCATATTGTACCATACTTTGTTGTAAACTGTGAAAATGTTCTAATAAAAAGACATTTAAACCAAATATCCTGTACTGGCAGTATCTTGGAGAGTTGGACCGATACTCTCAAGAAGTGGCTGTCTGACACCCCCCCGAACACTGCCTCAACCCACAGAGCTTTAGTTCCCTGAGCTGTTACAGCGAAGTTCCACTCCCCATTTTGAAATTTGCGCCTGCCCGTTCATTAAAGATGGGTTTGTTAGGAGTCAATGGGCATCCTCTGCTGGTGGCATCGTGTTATTTTCAAAACAGGAAATGGCACGATGCAAGGCAACAATGAGTGCGCCATGCTTTGTAGTATATGCGCATGCACAAGATCGGAAAAAAACACCAAAACCACCAAAAAATAAAAAGTCAGCAGCTAACAAACACTGTAGCTGCTGACTTTTAATATTAGGACACCTAGCTGTCCAGGGATACCACGATGTTGGCACCCCAGGCGATTTTTTAGTCGGCTCTCGGGTGCTGCCACCGCCATTCCTTGTGGCTTCACAGACATGTAAGAAGCATGCTGCACTTTCTGAATGGCCCGATGGCAGTGGAAGTGGGAGGAGGCAAAAAAACAGAGCTTCCACTTTAAATTAGATAAAACATCACAGGGGTGTTTAAAGAAAAATAAATAAAATCAAGCTACAACTCCGCTTTAACTAAAGCAGGGGGACATGTTGGATTCTTAGAAAACAAGGCTGCTGCTTGTGTTAGAGCAGTAGTCCACATCTCCATGGTGCTGTCAGCACAAGACAATGTAACCATTGCTGCAGCACTAAAGGTGACCATACACTAGATGAAAAATTGTTTGAAAATCTGTCATTTGGACAGTTCGTTCCTTTTTCGTCCAGTTAATGGACACATATTGAAAATTGGTTGTGATGATTTTGAGCCAAAAAATGTAAGCAAAAGTTTGGAAAACTTCTTCTGAACGGACAATAAATTGAAAGGTTAATGTGTTTCTCGCTCGTTGAAAATTGAACAGTTGGTACTGTGCATATGGAATTAAAAAAAAACCTAAAGGAGAAGTGTATTTTTTACTGTATATGAAGCCGAACTGCATGCAATAATGAATACGGATGGTTCAGCTTTAAAACATGGAGCAGGGTGCTGCAGACACTTACAGCACCAACTCAGGGGAAAGACATTATCAATTAGGGAAGGCACTTTGCAATTCCTCCTAATAACCCTTGGCAAGCAATATCTTCAGGTGCCCCACAGTTGCCCAATCTGGCAGAAAGTAGTCAGCTAAAATCTTATGTCACCTTCAGTGTGCATGCACCCTAAGATCCCTGGTCTTGAGACAACAAATAGTAGGATAAGGTGAGTTGTATCTTCTTAATTGCATTATGCCCTATTCCAAACATTAGTTTGCTAATGCAAGTCATTAACTAATTATGATGTGAAGAAATGACAATGAATGGTGATTATCCCCACCTGTAAAAGTAAAAGGAAGTATTTATCTTATCTGGAATGGGACAGAGTGCCTGTGTAACTGGACCATCCAATTACAGTCAAACTTGTGAATGAGGGGATTACCTTACAGCTATTATCCTGGGTGGGGTGGAAGTGAAGAATGTGATAATGTGTGTGGAGGGCTGCCTAAGAATGTGTTGTGTTGGGATAGTCATCACTGGCTCTAAGCACTAACTGCAAATGCTATTACTTTCTTAGTTTATATAAAGGGTCTTAGCAGTCTACACTACTGGAGTGCATATCACTCTCACTGGCTCCATCAGATAGAAGACCTCTTGTGTTAATAGGTGGATTTAGGTTCCCAATAATCTATTAACTTAAAGACGTGTACAGATATAATGGGAGATGGATAAACTGGTTTAGAGCAGTGATTTGTATAGGCATGTGGTTTCTGCATCACGGCCAACAAGTAAATAATATTGAATTTAAGGACTTTAACACATAAGATTGGGTAGCTGAACAAAGGAGCATAAGTTACTGATCCTGTAGGTTACAGATGAGGAATGTTAAATGCAACACAATCCTTGGGAAACATATAATCACTGTGAAGGACCTTAGGTATGTTTGTACAACAAAAATGTTTTGTATTAGTGCAAAGCTGGCCATGGTTATAGAAGCACAGTTGTACCTTAGGTGGCAAACCAATCTTCTAAGGTCCTCCCCTGCACACACATACTCGATTATATTTTAAAAGTGTGTGTGTGCATGTCTTATCTCAGAACGTAAAAAAGCAATATAACATTCTCCTCGTCAAACTATCCAACAGACTTTTCTTGAAGTGCCAAGATATATTGAAGTTTTTAGCACCTCACAGACAACACTATTATCACACAGACAGGTCATAGTTACTTGGGAACCTTTCATAGATTTTTGTGATTGAAGAATATTTACATTTTTTTTTACAATGTTTAGGCAAGCATTAGTGAATTAGTATGTATGACTGTGTACTTTGATAAGAAGGCTAAAGGCTGTAAGGTTACAGGCTTAGCTTATAATAAATATATTTTTAAATAGTAACGTAGTTTAACATTAAGTGAAAAAGCAAATATTATTTGAACCAAGAAATGTTCTATATACCGTGTATTAGATTAAAAAAAAAAAAAGACCCTATCAACACAAAACTAAAGACAAAAGCAAGACTAAAGACAAGACTAAAGACTAAAATACCACCCTCCACTTTGGCACTTACTACCCTAATGTTGTCAGGTATGTAAAGAGCACGTTCAGGTGCAAAATGGTTCTAGCAGACAAATTTAAATCATATTGCACAAAAAAAAAGGGAAACATTATATTACATCAATGAGTCCATAAGGAAAAGTCCATAAAAACATGAAATGTTAATATGATGGTAGGGTCAGCAGTGCCTCCTTCACACAGAATCTGGAACAGTTCCCACCAGCAGAACATGTTAACACCAAAAATAAAAGAAAGGGGGAGAGAGCATCACTACCTGAGTGTATTATTTATTAAACCTGAATAAAAATGAAAAGTAAATATTACACTATGAATATACAAGCATATCTATCAAGTGTCCAGTAGGTGGCAGTATAGCAGGTGGTCAGTGGTGTTACAGCAGACCTCTCTAAGTGGATGTGATGTCAGAATCCAGGTAGTATAGCAGGGAGCACACAAGAAAGAACCAGAGGATAAAAAAGCAGTATATAATAACCAAGATGAAGGCAATTGCGGGTGTAAAGATATTATACATGATGTGGGTGGGTGTGGCAACATGTTTCGGGGTGTGAAGCCCCTCTCCTAAGCTTGAGAAGGGGGCTCCAGGCCCCAAAAAATGTTGCCATGCCCTCCTATGTCACACCCGCAGTGACCACTATCTTAGTTTTTACATACTGCTGGTTCATGTGCTGGTTCTTCCTGGTGTGCTCCCTGGTAGGCTTCCTGTATCCTGCTATGTGAAATCACATCCATCTAGAGGGGCCTGCAGTAACACCACCTGGTATACTGCTACCTACGTGAGACTTGACAGTTGTGCTTGTATATTAATTTTACATGTGAGTGTAATATATACTTTTTATTTTAATTCAGTTTTAATAAATACTACACTCAGGTAGTGATGCTCTTTCTTTTCTTTTTTGGATATACCACTTATTAAATGTGCATGATTTATATTCGTTGACAGATCTCTTTTTGCTTCCAAATCCTATGGGTTTGGGGTCAAGTTTCTGTGGTGTCTTACTGAATATTTCCTTCTACTCTCAGAATAGCAAACAATATATGTAAATTAGACCAGCTAAAAGGTAAATTGGAACAATAATTAACTGCAAATACATTAGATAACTGTTGTGCTTATCCTGACTGAGAAAAGACAAATGTACACCAGGTTCAGTCTTCCACAATCCTCATTAGCTTCATTCTAGAATAGGACAAAACCTCTGATGAACAATATAATGTGACTGAATATTAGTAGACATGATCAGACAATAATGGCAACTGAAAGTTTGTATCATGATTTAACAGCTTCTATTTTCTAACATAATGTCCAGATACACATTTCAGTTTGCCAATTTCCAGAAAAAAATATTTGCCATGCAAATTAATTGCAATATATATATATCAAGATCCAGTAATCAGGTACTTGAATTTAAAGGCATGAAATATACACGTGTGAGCACCATTACTTTAAACCATCAGTTATTTAAATGATGTTCATTCATGATGTTCCTTTTGGAATTGATGATGTTGCCATTGAGTCTACCCATGCTCCATGGATCTTCCCATTAGCTGCTAACACTTACAGTATGTATTTTCATACTGTGCTTGTCTGAAGCATCTGTATAATCAAATGCTTATGTGAAGACAAACTTGTATAACTGCTATGTACGAAAACACAGTAGTAGGGATAAAACTGGATATCTGTGTAATTGAGGGAGGAGGACCAGAATTGGTGTGTACACATTCACAGCATCTGATTACAAAATGGTTGGTGGCTTAAGCTATTGTTAAAGGACCATTCCACAAACCTCTTGTTTACTGTTAACAGTTTGAAATGTGGACACTGTGACTTTAGCTGTTAATGGATCTAAACATTTAGGCTAACAGATTAAGGCTTGCTAAACATTACAAAAAATTGTCCCAAACAGAGATAGTGGGAATCTGTATACCATTTGCATAACGGCAATTGTCCAGTGACAATACCTTTTGGGCAGTCTAAAACACTGGATATTGTGTGAGAGCTATTCAGCTTCCCAGTAGCCTCTTACATTATGCATGCCAAGACAAAAGGCAGAAAAGGGTAAATAAATACTTCCAATACATATGTTAACAATTTGTATTTTGAAAGTTAATTAGATGAGGTTGACATTTCACAAGTTCTATTAGCTGATTAATCTATTATTTAATTAAAGGAAGCATGTAATGAGAGAAATGTGTAGGCTTCCATTGCTAACTCCCCTGCAAATGCTACTTGCCTGGCTGTCTGTGGCATCAGTACTTTCTTAGTCATTGGCACCATCAAACATTTTTGATATATCATTCCTTGGGTTATACCTATTCAAATGGATCTCTTCCTAGACATAGTCATAACCAGGAGTGTCTGGAAAGTCTCCTCTACTATACAGATACAGTATGCATGCTAAGACAATACAATGGTACAAGAAAACAAATAAACACCATATACATTTAACATAAATCCAAAAGAACTATTGATATACAAATAGTGAGTAATAAAAGTCCATAGAAGATGTGAGAACATCCTTTTTAAATCCTCCAACCACGGTGTCTTCAGGAATCTGCTAAGATAAGACAAGACAAGAGGTATTGCACATGTGAGAACAGTATAAACAAGGAGATCTGGAGAGCCAGTGGTTGGTGCTAGTGTATGTGCCAATATATATATATGGATCATCACAACAGGGAATTGATGAGCAATATAGGGTGATACTCTAAATAATCCAAGGCTTATACAACTCGTATGGTTGGTAAGTGTGCATTTTGCACACACTGTGGTGGAGCCAGGGCAGGACTTAGGGTGGTGGGGGCCCCTGGGCTTGAGTCACTTTCGGGCCCTACTTTCTATACATTACTGTATTTATCGGTGAATAACACGCGACGGCGTATAACGTGCACCCCAAGTTTAGGAGGGAATTTTAAGGAAAAAACTTTTAGGAGGGAAGTTTAAGGAAAAAACTTACATTTAAATGCTCATCAATGCAGCCTTATCAGTGTCCATCTGCAGCCTTGTCCATCCATCTGCAGCCTTGTCCAGTGTCATTGCAGCCTTGTCAATGTAGCCTTGTCATTTGCAGCCTTGTCATTTGCAGCCTTGTCGTTGCAGTCTTGAAGTTTAAAAATGGCGCCGCCGAGATACAGAGTCCTGTGTATCTTTGCGGCTCTCGGGTCCTCTCGGCAGCTCTCAGCAGCTCTCGGAGGCCTTAGGGTCCTCTCGGCGGCTCTCGGGTACTTTCAGCGGCTCTCGGGTCCTCTCGGCAGCTCTCGGCGACTCTTGGCGGCTCTCGGGTCTTCTCGCAGTCCCGAGCGGAGCCGAGAATAGCCGAGTGTACTCGGCTTGGCTCACAGTCACGCCCAGTCCCTGTGCTATGTCCATCATAGGGCGGGACTGGGCGTGACTGTGAGCGGAGCCGAGTACACTCGGCTATGTATCTCGGCGGGCCCCCTATTGGGCGGGGCCCATGGGCTTGAGCCCAGTCAAGCCCAATGGTAAGTCCGGCCCTGGGTGGAGCACTAATTGAAGGAATTTTAAGCACCTTATAATCTGAAGACAAGGTGGTTGGAGGATTTAAAAAAGCCATTCTCATATCTTTTATGGACTTTTATTACTCACTATTTGTATATCAATAGTTCTTTTGGATTTATGTTACATTTATATGCTGTTTATTTGATTTCTGGTATTTTTTGAGAAGTGGAGGTTGTGTGCTAGCTCCTGACTTTTTTTAATCACATTTTCATTTGGAGGTGGGTGTCCACTTAAAGGGGCAGCTGCATATGTTTATATGATTTAGGTTGGCGCCATACTTTACACAGATTTCTTACAATACAATGGTACCAGTTTATTCCCTGGTCATCTGTAAAAAGATGTTTGTGGTTGTATTGTGCCTCCAACTACCATACTCTATGGCAAGTTCAAAGGATCACTATCACAAACTGAATTATGTTCTGGCAACTATATGTGGTTAATGACTATAAATCTGTGGTTGTGACTATAGTATTCAATTTATGATTTCACCTCTTTCCCTTAAAAAAAAAAAGGTTGCTGTAACAACAAAGTTTTAAGTGTAGCTGGACCTTAATTTGTTTGACACCAACTCTAAATTCATCTAAAACTGCTGTAGCCATTGGCCCCTTTGAGACATGGTATCCACACAGCCCAGGGCATCATTTAGGGTTATCTGTGGCCTGTGCCTATTCCTGATTCCCACTGGTGATGGAAAGCTCAAAACGGGAGAGATAGGAAGGATGTAATTGGCTACATGGTCAGGAAGGGGACTTAATCCCTCCCTCCAGCCACAGATGCCAGGTAAGGAACAAGTGGGGTGTGTGTAGGCTGTTGAAGGGAAAGAGAGACTAACTAGTCACCCCGGAAAGCATGAGTTCAGGGTCATCTAATCCCACAACAACCCCCAACACCAATCCCATGTGAGACCTGCTCATGAAGAGACTTGCAGTGAGAAAGGCTTCAGGAATAGTGATGTGCAAACCAGTTGGGTTCCAATTGAGTGCAAGTTCAGTAAGCACACCCAAAAATCAAATTGTGAACTTTAATGCAAAGCTCATTGAAGTCAGTGGGAGGAGAATCTTGAAAAGCAATTCTCTCATTTTCAAGTCTAGTAGGTAAAGGATTGTCAAAAAAGGTCATGGGGCTGGGCACTGCCAGGGGAACATGTACCAATGCAGAAAAAACCCTTTAGCAGATTTTTGATAAAGCTTAAAGTGAAACATTCAAAATACACAATTCCTTTAAATGACACGCTTGGGGGATGCCTTAAACCTGCTTGTGAAGTGGTTGACGTGTAAAATGTACACAAGTACAAATGAGAAGAAAAAAAATCCCATGGCTGCTAAAAAACATTTGCCTACTGCCTTGTTTTGTTTGTAAATAGAGTGATTCACTTCATCCATAGCAGACCCTTATCTAAGATGAAGGTGGATAATAATGTGTACCTGAAGAAAAAACAAACAAGAAAAGTAGGCCACCTGTGTCCTAGCAACTGAAGAGCATCCACTTGCATCCAGGCAATAAATGACATCATTGGTCGCTAGGATGCCAACGGTCGCACAGTCATTAGTTGCTATGGTGCACCATAACAACCAATGATGCTTTGAAAAAAAGGGGTTCCTCCCAAGAATACATGTCAGACCCTTATCCTTGATGAGGGCTAGGCATGGATTTTGGAATGATGGATTTTAGGGGGGCATGCAAAAAAAAAAACAAGAAAATTAAGTAGGGTTCTCTCAAAATCCATACCAGATTTTGTTCTGAGCGTGCAGCCTGGCTGGCAAGGAAAGGGACTAGGCAGCATGTGTGTGGCTTGCCTCCTGAACCATATCAGGCTATATTCCCTCAACATGGTGAGGGTACCTGGCCAGGAGAGACCTCTCTGGCAAAACACCTTGTTTCCCTGCTGATAAGGACAAGGGCCTCTTCCCAACAACACTGACACAGGGGGCTGTGGGGGTCTGCAGGGAGAGGGAAACCTCATATCATAATCTGGAAGCCCCTTTAAAATTGGGGGGGGGGGGGGGGCTCATACACTGCCCTC
The DNA here is from genome assembly GCA_028564925.1 of Lithobates sylvaticus. Classification (NCBI taxonomy): domain Eukaryota; kingdom Metazoa; phylum Chordata; class Amphibia; order Anura; family Ranidae; genus Lithobates; species Lithobates sylvaticus. Next base: position 97,931,223 of record CM053038.1, read on the forward strand.
ACCATGTGAATGAGTAATAGTACATAGAACCACTCATTCACCAAAAAATAAATACATATAAACACACACACATTACAAATAGTCCATTATTGCAAAAAAAAAGGAAAATCCACAAAAACTTGTGGCAATGGGGTCAATTCACTAAGCTTTACCGCATGCGGTAAGGGTATCATGCTACTCATTTGCATAAATTATCGCATGCGGTAAATAAAGTCCAATTAATAAAAAAAATGATTTTGCTGTAAACAACAACAAAAAAAATTGTCGGTAAAAATTGCAAAAATCATGCAGTAATCTATTAACTCCAATTCGCAAACGAAACAGGAATTAAAAAAAAGGCGCAATATTTAACGCCACCTTTTGGTGGCGTTAACCAGTGCTGCGTTTCCTGTTGGAGTGATGGGGAGTTGAGAGAGAGAGTGCTTAGCAGCATACCAGCTATGGAGCTTTTTGAATGCAATCTTTTGCAATTTTACTTGCTCAGAAGGCGTCAGAGTAGGAGACGGAGGGTTGTGGTGATGGCTCCACAACATTTTGCAGAGAGGACCCTGCTGGACGACTTCACAGAGGGTGAGGCTCTACGGAAGTTCCAGCTGACCAAGGAGCTGATCCTGATGCTGCATGTTAGGCTGCGGTTTAACTACGATTATTAAACACCACACATTTAAACAAATAGCAAAGTACACTAAATAAATAGATCAAAATTATAATTTAGTTTTGTATTAGTTTTCAGCCATTTTAGCGATTGCAGCAGCATGACATGTAAGAAATATACAACCAAAACAAAAGTGGACACAGTGGTCTTTACATAGCAGTTATGTGTATGATCCTTGAAATTAACAATTTACACATACAGTAACACATTCAAAATGGGGCACTCTGTTACTCCTCAACACCCACAAAAATGGGAAATATTATTCCCCGGGAAACCCACACAATTGGGCATTATACAACCCCCTGTCCCACTACCCACACACACCCACAGAAATGGGCACATCTTCCTACTAATGACACCCACACAAATGGGCACTTATTATTGCTCCTTAGGAAGCATCAACAGAAATGGTGCACTGTACCAACCAAAGAGATCTGCATACATGTTCCTCACAAATAGAACCACTAAAATGGGACACAAATCTACCTGCAAAAAAAGGGCACAATACTACCCACAGATTTCACCCACAGAAAGGGGCCTAATTCCACCCACAGAACACCCACAGAAAGGGGCCTAATTCCACCCACAGAAAGGGGTGCAATACTACCCTCAGAGGGGCCTAATTCCAGCCACAGATGACCCAGAAAGAGGGGCCTATTGCAACCCACAGGGAACCTAATTAAACCCTTTATATCGACACAACCTTATGGAAATGACCTTAAACAACCCTTAACCACCTACACATGAAATAAATTACCACATGAGAAAATGTGGTAATTACGGAGTAATCGGAAAAATACTTCATTCGTTATTTAACGCTAAATTTTTAGTGAATTGAACCTTCACAACTGATTTATCGCATGTGGTATTTTACCACATTTTACTTGCCATAATTTAACTCTTAGTGAATTGACCTCACAATGTAAATTCACCATCAATCACATTCATCTCCACATCAATTATGATGAGCAACACCCACTAAAAAATCCTGCTGGCACGTTCATTCTGACGACTGCTCAATGACAGCTTCCAGTCCAGGTATGTCGTTGACCAAATATAGACATTGTAATATTTAGTCAATGACTTCACCTGGGATCCCTCGTGATATCACTGACCAAATATGATCATGTCCATATTTGAACATTGACATCACCCAGGATACCCCTCCCCTTTGATTATATTCAGATGTGGGGTCAGGAGCTGCCATTCACAGCAAGCAGTCCTCAAGAATCAACAGGACAGCATTTTCTTTCAAAAGGTTGGTGGGCCAGTGTTGCGGGAAAGAGGCCATTATCCTCATCAACAGGGGGACAAGATGCAATGTTGTTGCCCCCCTGGCAAGGTACCTCTCCTCCATGTTGAGAAGACATGTGACCCAATATAGTTCAGGAGTTGGGACACATGCTTGCTGTCCCTTCCTCCCTCAACAAGGCTTGCATGCTCAGATAAGAGTTTCGTATAGATTCTGGGAAGACCCCTAACAAAAGAAATGGGGTCTCCCCTAAAATCCATAGCAATCCAATAGCAATCCATCCAATTTTCCCTCTAAAATCAGGTCTGGCATGTAGCTTGGGGGAGACTCCAGACAGTTTTTTTAAAACTCTAGGATCTAGGATAAGGGTCTAGTAAAAAATGTTTGGGGAAGCCCACATTGTTTTTCTAAAAATGGTTCTGGTGGGCCATGACAAATCACAATGTTGTGGCCGCTGGCATCATAGAAACTGATGACATCTTTGGTTGCTAGAATGCAGACTACCATCCCACACAGTATCTTCAGTTGCTATGCCGCCCCTAAAGTAATGACTTCTGGCTGTAGCTGGAGGTTTGCTTTGTTGCCAAACTGTGAACACTGAAAATGTATGCAAATCCTTATGAACATCATCCCTATTCAGAAGAAACCTGTTGGAGGTATTGAGGTCCTACTTTCTTTAGCCTCCATCTGGCTCATAGAAGTGGTTGCCAGGGGACAAACCGGATTGAAGTGAATTATATTGGTGAATGGCTGAGTGCTCTACTGTTGAGTTTAAAGGGCCCCACCTCTGGCAGGCCCTTTGGTAAATTTGTCAGTGGCCATTGGTTAGTCAAGGATAGTTAAATATTGCTAGGCCCCAGTAGTTAACTTCACTCTTCATATGATACACCTACACCTGGATATACCTGTGTAATAAATAATGTTAAATTGCTGCTTATAGTGTCATTCCCTACTCACCTACAGCATTTGGGACAAGGCTTCTCACAGGTGGCAAAGAGAATGAACTGTTATAATTTTCACTTAAAGGAGAAGTTTGTGGTTGGGTTAAAAAGCAAACATACATACTCACCACCATGCTGCAGCATACAGTGGTGTGAAAAAGTGTTTGCCCCCTTCCTCATTTCCTGTTCCTTTGCATGTTTGTCACACTTAAGTGTTTCGGAACATCAAACCAATTTAAACAATAGTCAAGGACAACACAAGTAAACACAAAATGCAATTTGTAAATGAAGGTGTTTATTATTAAAGGTGAAAAAAAATCCAAACCATCATGGCCCTGTGTGAAAAAGTGATTGCCCCCTAAACCTAATAACTGGTTGGGCCACCCTTAGCAGCAACAACTGCAACCAAGCGTTTGCGATAACGTGCAATGAGGCTTTTACAGCGTCCTGGAGGAATTTTGGCCCACTCATCTTTGCAGAATTGTCCTAATTCAGTTACATTAGAGGGTTTTCGAGCATGAACGGCCTTTTTAAGGTCATACCACAACATCTCAATAGGATTCAGGTCTGGACTTTGGCTAGGCCACTCCAAAGTCTTCATTTTGTTTTTCTTCAGCCATTCGGTGGTGGACTTGCTGGTGTGTTTAGGATCATTGTCCTGCTGCAGAACCCAAGTTCGTTTCAGCTTGAGTACACGAACAGATGGTCGGACATTCTCCTTCAGGATCTCTTGGTAGACAGCAGAATTCATAGTTCCTTTTATCACGGAAAGTCTTCCAGGTCCTGAAGCAGCAAAACAGCCCCAGACCATCACACTACCACCACCATATTTTACTGTTGGTATAATGTTATTTTTCTGAAATGCAGTGTTCCTTCTACGCCAGATATACTTGGACACACACCTTCCAAAGAGTTCCACTTTTGTCTCATCGGTCCACAGAATGTTGTCCCAAAAGTCTTGGGGATCATCAAGAAGTGTTGTGGAGAAACTGAGACGAGCTTTGATGTTCTTTTTGCTCAGCAGTGGTTTTCTCCTTGGAACTCTGCCATGCAGGCCATTTTTGCCCAGTCTTTTCCTGATGGTGGAGGCATGAACGCTGACCTTAACTGAGGCAAGTGAGGCCTGCAGTTCCTTGGACGTTGTTGTGGGGTCTTTTGTGACCTCTTGGATGAGTCGTCGCTGCGCTCTTGGGGTAATTTTGGGCGGCCGGCCACTCCTGGGAAGGTTCACCACTGTTCCATGTCTTCGCCATTTGTGGATAATGGCTCTCACTGTGGTTCGCTGGATTCCCAAAGCTTTGGAAATGGCTTTATAACCCTTTCCAGACTGATAGATCTCAATTACTTTCTTTCTCAATTGTTCCTGAATTTCTTTGGGTCTCGGCATGATGTGTAGCTTTTAAGGATCTTCTGGTGGACCTTACTGTGTCAAGCAGCTCCTATTTAAGTGATGCCTTGATTGTGAACAGGTGTGGCAATAATCAGGCCTGGGTGTGGCTAGAGAAATTGAACTCAGGTGTGGACAACCACAGTTATAGTATGTTTTAACAAGGGGGGCAATCACTTTTTCACACAGGGCCATGATGGTTTGGTTTTTTTTTCACCTTTAATAATAAACACCTTCATTTACAAATTGCATTTTGTGTTTACTTGTGTTGTCCTTGACTATTGTTTAAATTGGTTTGATGTTCCCAAACACTTAAGTGTGACAAACATGCAAAGGAACAGGAAATGAGGAAGGGGGCAAACACTTTTTCACACCACTGTTTTTTAAGGGTAAATGCAAGTTTGTGGTCTCTGTTATTGACTAACCTGTTAGAAAAGTTTTTGGCCTAACTAAATGAAAGATTAGAGTAACAAAAATTAAAGTACCATCATCCGAAAAATATATGGAAATAGAAATTTGGAGGTCTGGTCCCCTGTCAGAACCACCAGAAGAACAAGAGCTGACTGACTATTGCGGTACATATCAGAGTGAATATATAAATAATTATTTACACAAATATGTAAAAAACATATACTAAATGTATTGAAAAAAATTATACAATAACAATTTATACAATAAAACAGGTACATGCGGTGGGGTATTTCTACTAGTTTCGCTAGTTAATAGCTTCTTCAGGAAATTCAATTCATATATCTGCAAGAGAAATATTACAATAAATATGCAATATGAAAGATTGAAAGATTAAACAACCATGTAACCATGTAAATACATGTTTTTTTAATCTTTCATATTGCATATTTATTGTAATATTTATCTTGCAGATATATGTATTGTATTTCCTAAAGAAGCTATTAACTAGCAAAACTAGTAGAAATACCCCACCACGTGTACCTGTTTTATTGTATAAATTGTTAAATTGTTATTGTATATTTTTTTGTCAATAAATTTTGTATATGTTTTTTACATAGTTGTATAAATAATTATATATTCACTCTGATATGTACCGCAATAGTCCATCAGCTCTTGTTCTTCTGGTGGTTCTGACAGGGGACCAGACCTCCAAATTTCTATTTCTATTGACTAACATGTGTTTAATCTACTTTATGCTTTTGACATCTGTTGGTATGCATCATTCCAGATCCCGTGTCCTTCAGTTGGTGCTTGCCTCTACATCAGTCTGCATTGGGGTAGACCACTGCATAACAGTCAATCTATGTTGGTTAGTGTATGTCTGTTCTTAAGGGGATGTCTATTGGTGTATAATAATATAAGAAAAAAACTGTATCTCTGCTTACACAGAGCTATCAGCTCTACCTAACAGTTACAACACATAGAATGTGTGAGCCCACCCTTTTTTTTAGAAAGGGGCTGGAGTATACATTTCTTTAAAATTATTGGCTTTTGTGATTCTCTTAAACAGGGGGAAAGGCACTGCATTATACAGAAGGTGTTTCTTATTTATGGCAAATCTTTAACATTTTCAGGTGAAAGGTTGAGTTTTGGGAACTTGCTAAATCCCTGGGATACAAACTCGAATACCGCCAACCCCATCATTTTGACCTGCAAGGTATTGACAATATTTTAGCGACAATAAATTAAGTGCACAATGTTAGGAGTTTTTCTAGTGTTAGGCTTAATGATGAGTTTTAGTTAGGCTAAGGATGAATGGAAAATGTGTTAATTATTATATTTTAATTAAGGAATGAATTTAGAGTGGGGATATGGCTAAATACCAGGATTTTGTTTGTATTCAGAGTTAAGTTATAGGTAATGCTAGGGGTAAGCCTAAGTGTTAAATATTTATTTTAAGAGTTCCATCAATAATTATTAGGAGGGGATAGGGTTCGATTTCAGAAACAAGTTAACTTGTTTCAAATTTATTTTGAAGGTTAGTTTAAAGCTTAAATGCTAGGGTTTTATTTAAATTTCAAATTTAAATAAAGCTAAGGGTTTATTTTATGAGGATTCAGGTTAAAGGTTACCGTATTTTCCGGCGTATAAGATGACCTTTTACACTTAAAAAACATGCCCAAAAATCAGGGGTCGTCTTATACGCCGGGTATAGAATGCTGCCCGATGAATGTCAGCCCCCTGAATGTCCGCTAATACTGTATGTGGCTTCAGCTACATACAGTATACGCCGCTGAGCCAATCCCGGCTAGCGATGTATTCTATTAATGAATACAGAGCCTGCTTGGATTGGAGTAACAGCCTCTGCCAATCCAAGCAGGCTACATACAGTAGCCTGCTGGAATTGCCTTTGAGAGAGAGAGAGGCACGGGCTGATGATGCTTCAGCCTCTGCCAATCCAAGCAGGCGTTGTATTCATTAAAAGAATACATCGCTCACCATACTTCACTGGGTAAATCAATTCACTGATCTCCCACTACTATACATCCTGCCGTTTGCGTTTGAGATCCCAGGCACCCAAGAGGGACAGGTGAATCTGGGACATGACAGGGGGTTTATGAAATGCATTTTGGTGGACAATTCCCATAGAATGTAACCCAAAAGTGGTATAGGTTTGGTTAGTGAAAAATTCTACTATCCAGAGTTGTGGCATTTGAGGGATCTCTGTCTGTGTTATTATTGTTTGATTTCCTGTATGACATTACACAGCATGGTGGATGAGTAGTTGGCATTCTTGCCTTGTGTTTTTTAATGCTATTAATGTTTTTTTTTAAATGGTGTTGCCTCAGAAGGCAGGTAGTCTTATACCGCGAGTATAGCCCAAAACCTATGTTTTCACTTGAAAAATAGGGGGTCGTCTTATACGCCCAGTCGCCTTATACGCCGGCAAATACGGTAAGTTAAAGACTAAAAGTATTAAGGGTTGGATGTTAAATTTGAACAGTTGATTGCAAAGGTTAGGTTAGGAATTAATAGGCTTATGTAATGCTTAGGGTTAGGAAATCATTTTAGGGATTACGTTACAAATACATTGTAAGCAATAATTTCAAAGTCCATTTTAAGGTTATATCTAAGGAGATGGATTTGTATTCAATCAAAGGTTAATTTTAAAAGTTTGTTTTTAGAGTTAGGCCCCTTGCACACAGGGAGTCTAGCTGCTGTATGCCTATCCTGGCCTTTAGGACCCAGGAGGGACAGATGCAGTGTTCAGCCTCATGCCTGCAGCCTGTCAAAGTAAGTGGCAAGCTACATCTGGATGGGGCTGAATGCTATACCCAGTAGTACAGCCAAAAATGAAGGTCTTCTGCGGTATGCGGCATGTATAGATTTTTAGGCACAGAAAAATTTTGCATTGCAAAAATACATTGGTTGCACGTGCGCATGTAAACACTGATGCAAAGAACCTTCAGCGTTTACATTCCCTGTATTGTAAACTGTGGGACTTGTAGCTCCTTTGGCATGGGAAAGCACAGATAAATTATGCCAGGCCTCTAAAAAATGGCAAACTTAAGTTTAAATGTCAGCAGATAAGTTAGGATAGTTAAGGGTTAAATTAAAGGTAAACTTTAAGTGTTAGGGGTTAATTGTAATAGGCAGTTTAAGGGTTAGGTTAGGGTAAGGAATAAAGTTAGGAGACAGAGTAAGGCTAAGTGTTAGGGTAATATTAACGGTTAGGTTAGCAGTGAGTTTATGTGTTTGGGGGTAAATCGCATGGGTATATTCTAAAGATTAGTGGAAAGAATAGAGCTAAGTTTTATGAAAAGTTTGAAAAGTTTTATTAGGAATTAGATTAAGGGTTAGGGGTTTATTTTCAGGGTAGGCTTTAAGGTTGAGTGTAATGCCCCGTACACACGGTCGGACTTTCCGATGGAAAATGTGCGATCGGAGCTTGATGTCAGAAATTCCGACCGTGTGTACACAATTCCGATGCACAAAGTGCCACACATACTCAGAATCAAGCAGAAGAGCAGCACTGCCTATTGAACTTCATTTTTCTCGGCTCGTCGTACGTGTTATAAGTCACCGCGTTCTTGACGTTCAGAATTTCCGACCAACTATGTGTGACCGTGTGTATGCAAGACAAGTTGGAGCCAACACCCTTTCAGAAAAAAAAACATGGGATTTTGTTGTCGGAATGTCCGATCATGTGTACATTAGAGTTAGATTAAGTATTAAGTGGCATTCAGTGCATACATGTATCAGTGCAATGGAGGTCAGTGGAGAAGTACAGTATGTGGATGCAGTGGCAGTACATGGAAGAGTTCATCAGTGTGGTAGCAGTCAGTGGAGGAAAGTAATTAGAGGAGAAGTGCATTGCTTTCAATGGCTCTCAAGTACACTGAGACAGAAACAGTTAGTGAAAAACAACGTGTCAGTGAATTGGCGGTCAATAGAGAAGTGCATGAGTGCAGTAGTGGTTACTGGAGAAGTGAATTGGTGCAATGGCGATCAGTGGGGTCAATTCAGTGAAAGTCAGTGGAGAAGCGCATCAGGGCATGAGCCGTCACTGCAAAACTGTGTTGGTGCATTGGCACTAAGTTGACAAATGCATTGGTACAGTTGATGGTCAGTGTAGAAGTTCATTGGTTCAGTGGTGGTCAGTGGAGAAATGTGGTCAGTAGAGAAGTGCATTGGTGCAGTGGTGGTTAGTAGAGAAGAGCTTTTGTATAGTGGCAGTCAGTAAAGAAGTGAATTGGTGCAGTCGCAATCAACAGTGAACATTGGTGCAGTGGCAATCAGTAGAGAAGAACATTGTTGCAGTGGCAGTCAGATGAAATACGAAAACATGCTTAACCATGAAGTATTTTATTTTGGCCAAAATATGCAACCCTACCATTTGCACCAAGGATCCTCATCTCTGGTGGTGTAACAATTTCCAAAATACCTAATATAGTTATCTGTACCCATGGTATACCTACAGTAGGAAAAGTGTGGGTGAATAGCTGCGCTTCCGGAAATTAAAGCTGCCAACACAACAATATGACTAATTGTGAACTAAGAAAAACGGGAAAAAGTACCCTACAGTAGGGGCTCATTCACACAAGCAGTGCAAAGTATCATTGCCATGGCATGTGTACACTTTAGTCCACTCTTTGCAGCTTAAGGGAGAGTGATTGGGCGATGATAAAAACATGGCAAAATTGCATATTTTTACTGCATCTAAACCGCAAGCATAAACCTAGCCTAGCTCAGTTAATCAGCCCTGTCTGTGGTTTGGGTAGTAAAGACAGGCACCTGTAAGGTAGTGACTAACATTCCAACTGATCACAGCAAAATCTGCTGCTGTTTATATGAATTTTTTTAAAACCATAGAGCCAAGGACACCTGTTGTAATTGTACCTTTTTTCATACAGATGATTCCTGTGGCAGAAAGCCATACATTCTAGAACCTTGGTTTCTAGGATGACTCAATTGAAATATCAACTTGAACTTCCCAGTCTCTGATCCTTTGTTTTCAAAAAAATGCAAAAAGAAGAACGTTAATTACAAATATGTTTTAAGGGGAAATTTAAGTATACATTGTGTATACTGTATACTAGTTCCATAGGCCCATAACTATCTAATGGAGTTTTTCTCAACTTTTTTACCCTAGAGGAACCTATGAAATCAACTCAGGGAATCTCTAATTAAAAAGGTTGCATTTATGATCAGTAAATTGCAGAATATTTTAAACAGAAGAACAAAGAAAATGACATAAGGTAACTAAAATATTTAACACCCAGAACAAATCATTTTTCAACACTTCGGTTCTTTATATGGCAATATCAATTCAATTAAACAAATAATGATGGCCAGAAAAAAAAGTTCAAATTGTGAAAATTGTAGTGTTCTTTTAAACTAATTGTCCGTGGTAAAGTGTCTCCTTACATTGGTGGTCAATAGAAAAAGAAGTGTGGAAGTGACCTCTTGCATTGCATGTCAGTGGTAAATTGCCCTCCTTACATTCGTGGTCAAGGAATGCCTAGCAACCTCTAGAGGAACCCTAGGTCTCCATGAAATCCTGGTTGAGAAATTCTGCTCTAATCTACAGTATAAGTTGTTAGGCAAAAAAAAGCTCTAAATTAACAGGAGATAAATAACATACCGTGACCTATTTGTTTTCCTATCTATAACCTTTAATCAATCTTTTTCTTTGGAATAAACTAAGGAAGAAATGTTCTTGATCTATAACAGGGCCTTCTTGAGAAAAACATAAATCAATATCATCAGAACAACACATTACTTGTGTATTTGTTGAGTTTTGGGAACTTGCTAAATCCCTGGGATACAAACTCGAATACAGCCAACCCCATCATTTTGACCTGCAAGGTATTAACAATATTTCAGCGACAATAAGTTAAGTGCACAATGTTAGGAGTTTTTCTAGTGTTATGCTTAATGATGAGTTTTGGTTAGGCTAAGGATGAATGGAAAAAGTGTTAATTATAATATTTTAATTAAGGAATGAATTTAGAGTGGGAATATGGCTAAATACCAGGATTTTGTTTGTATTCAGAGTTAAGTTATAGGTAATGCTAGGGGTAAGCCTAAGTGTTAAATATTTATTTTAAGAGTTCCATCAATAATTATTAGGAGGGTATAGGGTTCGATTTCAGAAACAAGTTAACTGTTTAAAACTTATTTTGAAGGTTAGTTTAAAGCTTAAACACTAGGGTTTTATTTAAATTTCAAATTTAAATAAAGTTAAGGGTTTATTTTATGAGGATTCAGGTTAAAGGTTAAGTTAAAGACTAAAAGTATTAAGGGTTGTATGTTAAATTTGAACAGTTGATTGCAAAGGTTAGGTTAGGAATTAATAGGCTTATGTAATGCTTAGGGTTAGGAAATTATTTTAAGGATTACGTTACAAATACATTGTAAGCAATAATTTAAGTGTTACAAGTCCATTTTAAGGTTCTATCTAAGGAGATGAATTTGTATTCAATCAAAGGTAAATTTTTTAAAAAAAATTTAAGAGTTAGGCCCCTTGCACACAGGGAGTCTAGCTGCTGTATGCCCATCCTGGCCTTTAGGACCCAGGAGGGACAGATGCAGTGTTCAGCCTCATGCCTGCAGCCTGTCAAAGTAAGTGGCAAGCTACATCTGGATGGGGCTGAATGCTATACCCAGTAGTACAGCCAAAAATTAAGGTCTTCTGCTGTATGCGGCATGTATAGCTTTTTAGGCACAGAAAAGTTTTGCATTTCAAAAATACATTGGTTGCACATGCGCATGTAAACACTGATGCAAAGAACCTTCAGCGTTTACATTCCCTTGTATTGTAAACTGTGGGACTTGTAGCTCCCTTGGCATGGGAAAGCACAGAGAAATGATGCCAGGCCTCTAAAAAATGGCAAACTTAAGTTTAAATGTCAGCAGATAAGTTAGGATAGTTAAGGGTTAAATTAAAGGTAAACTTTAAGTGTTAGGGGTTAATTGTAATAGGCAGTTAAAGGGTTAGGTTAGGGTAAGGAATAAAGTTAGGAGACAGAGTAAGGCTAAGTGTTAGGGTAATATTAACGGTTAGGTTAGCAGTGAGTTTATGTGTTTGGGGGTAAATCGCATGGGTATATTCTAAAGATTAGTGGAAAGAATAGAGCTAAGTTTTATGAAAAGTTTGACAAGTTTTATTAGGAATTAGGTTAAGGGTTAGGGGTTTATTTTCAGGGTAGGCTTTAAGGTTCAGTGTAATGCCCCGTACACACGGTCGGACTTTCCGACGGAAAATGTCCGATCGGAGCTTGATGTCAGAAATTCCGACGTGTGTACACAATTCCGGCGCACAAAGTGCCACGCATGCTCAGAATCAAGCAGAAGAGCAGCACTGCCTATTGAACTTCATTTTTCTCGGCTCATCGTATGTGTTGTAAGTCACCTCGTTCTTGACGTTCGGAATTTCCGACCAACTTTGTGTGACTGTGTGTAGGCAAGACAAGTTGGAGCCAACATCCTTTCGGAAAAAAAAAACATGGGATTTTGTTGTCGGAATGTCCGATCATGTGTACATTAGAGTTAGATTAAGTATTAAGTGGCATTCAGTGCATAAATGTATCAGTGCAATGGAGGTCAGTGGAGAAGTACAGTATGTGGATGCAGTGGCAGTACGTGGAGGAGTTCATCAGTGCGGTAGCAGTCAGTGGAGGAAAGTAATTAGAGGAGAAGTGCGTTGCTTTCAATGGCTCTCAAGTACACTGAGACAGAAACAGTTAGTGAAAAACGTGTCAGTGAATTGGCGGTCAATAGAGAAGTGCATGAGTGCAGTAGTGGTTACTGGAGAAGTGAATTGGTGCAATGGCGATCAGTGGGGTCAATTCAGTGAAAGTCAGTGGAGAAGCGCATCAGGGCAGGAGCCGTCACTGCAAAACTGTGTTGGTGCATTGGCACTAAGTTGACAAATGCATTGGTACAGTTGATGGTCAGTGTAGAAGTTCATTGGTTCAGTGGTGGTCAGTGGAGAGATGTGGTCAGTAGAGAAGTGCATTGGTGCAGTGGTGGTTAGTAGAGAAGCTTTTGTACAGTGGCAGTCAGTAAAGAAGTGAATTGGTGCAGTCGCAATCAACAGTGAGCATTGGTGCAGTGGCAATCAGTAGAGAAGAACATTGTTGCAGTGGCAGTCAGATGAAATATGAAAACATGCTTAATCATGAAGTATTAGGTTTTATTTTGGCCAAAATATGCAACCCTACCATGTGCACCAAGGATCCTCATCTCTGGTGGTGTAACAATTTCCAAAATACAGAATACCTAATATAGTTATCTGTACCCATGGTATACCTACAGTAGGGGCTCATTTACACAAGCAGTGCAAAGTATCATAGCCATGGCATGTGTACACTTTAGTCCGCTCTTTGCAGCTTAAAGGCTTCCCGACCGCCCACATATACGTCAGCAGAATGGCACGGCCAGGCAAAACCACATACAGGTACGTGGCCCTTTAATTGCCTGACCCGGTCGGGAGCTCCGTGACCCCGGCCGCGGGACCAGCGGACCTGATCGCCGCTGGTATCCCGCGATCGGGTCACAGAGCTGAAGAACGGGGAGAGGTCTGTGTAAACAAACCTCTCCCCACACTTCCTAGTCTGCCTGTCATTGATCGGCTGTTCCCTGTCATCGGGAAAGCCGATCAATAACTTCAGACGTCAGCCCCGCCCCCTAATGTAAAAAAACACACACGTCACAGCCCATAACCCCTCCCCTCCCCCTAGTGGTTAACTCTTTCACTGCATGTGTCATTTATACAGGAATCAATGCATTTAAATAGCATTGATTGCTGTATAAATGACAATGGTCCCAAAAATGTGTCAAAAATGTCCGATGTGTCCGCCATAATGTCGCAGTCACAATAAAAATCGCTGATCGCCGCCATTACTAGTAAAAAAAAAATATTAATAAAAATGCTATAAAACTATCCCCTATATTGTAAGCGCTATAACTTTTGCGCAAACCAATCAATAATCGCTAATTGCGATTTTTTTTACCAAAAATATGTAGAAGAATACGTATAGGCCTAAACTGAGGAAAAAAAAAATTTTTTTATATACTTTTTGGGGGTATTTATTATAGCAAAAAGCAAAAAATGTGGCATTTTTTTCAAAATTGTCGCTCTATTTTTGTTTATAGCGCAAAAAATAAAAACCGCAGGGGCGATCAAATACCACCAAAAGAAAGCTCTATTTGTGGGAAAAAAAGGACGCCAATTTTGTTTGGGAGCCAACCGCGCAATTGTCAGTTAAAGCGACGCAGTGCCGAATCGCAAAAAGGGGCCTGGTCCTTTGGCTGCCAATTGGTCCGGAAGTGGTTAAGGGAGAGTGATTGGGCGATGATAAAAACTTGGCAAAATTGCATATTTTTACTGCATCTAAACTGCAAGCATAAACCTAGCCTAGCTCAGTTAATCAGCCCTGTCTGTGGTTTGGGTAGTAAAGACAGGCACCTGTAAGGTAGTGACTAACCTTCCAACTGATCACAGTAAAATCTGCTGCTGTTTATATGAAAAATTTTAAAACCATAGAGCCAAGGACACCTGTTGTAATTGTACCTTTTAGCATACAGATGATTCCTGTGGCAGAAAGCCATACATTCTAGAACCTTGGTTTCTAGGATGACTCAATTGAAATATCACCTCGAACTTCCCAGTCTCTGATCCTTTGTTTTCAAAAAAATGCAAAAAGAAGAACGTTAATTACAAATATGTTTTAAAGGGAAATTTAAGTATACATTGTGTATACTGTATACTAGTTCCATAGGCCCATAACTATCTAATGGAGTATTTCTCAACTTTTTTACCCTAGAGGAACCTATGAAATCAAATTAGGAAATCCCTACTTAAAAAGGTTACATTTATGATCAGTAAATTGCAGAATATTTTAAACAGAAGAACAAAGAAAATTACATTATATACTGTTGGTAAAAAAGAAATATAAGAACCGCCCTCTGTATTTTCTACCCCCACTGTGCCAAATATTAGTGAAAATGAAATACTCACTATACCAATGAAGGAATAAATAAATAAATAATTAAGTGAAAAACAGCTGCTACTTATGTGAATATAAAAATGTAAAGCCTGCAATTCAACCTAAAAGTAAAATATTGATAGGAAAAACTAGTAGCGCTAGTGTAGAAAAAATCTTATACAAGTTTCAAAGTACAAAAAAAGTGCTATATAAATAACTCAATAAAATTACTTAATAGGAACAATGTGTATGAGTCACCCAGTGACAAGTGATAAAAAATAGTCCAAAATGTAAATAAAATTAGGTGATTCCAAATATATCTTCAAAGAAACTTGAATCAGCCATCACACCACATGTTTGTGATACCACTCCCTCTGAAGAGCACACTCACCAGCTTACAATGCCTCCCACTTTCGTGTTTGGCTGCAGCGTATTGTACCCACTCCAGGGGTTAATGGTGACCATCCACTCAATCAGCTTGTTGTATATCAATGTGACTCCATATGTAAGAAAATAAATAGGTGCTCCACATAGTATAATAAAGTATAACCAGTTTAATAAATCACACAAACACCTCCAATAGTAAAACTCACATTTCAAAAAATAAAATCAAGCCTTCAATAAAAACACAGCAAACTGTAATGGTACAGTGGTGTACTGCGGCCACGGCGGACCAGAAGTGTGCGCACAACCAAAATTTCTCACCAACTTCTAGGTCTCCGCTTCTGGCGGAAGTGTAGCTTCCGAGTAGAGCAGCGTCTCACGTTAGTACAGATAATTGTCTTGTAGCCACGCCCCCGACATGTTTTTTCATATAGACTTCCTCATGGAAATTACATAACTAAAATATTTAACACCCAGAGCAAATCATTTTTCAACACTTCGGTTCTCTATATGGCAATATCAATTAAATTAAACAATTAATGATGGCCAGAAAAAAAAGCACAAATTGTGAAAATTGTAGTGTTCTTTTAAACTAATTGTCCGTAGTAAAGTGTCTCCTTACATTGGTGGACAATAGAAAAATAAGTGTGGAAGTGACCTCTTGCATTGGATGTCAGTGGTAAATTGCCCTCTTTACATACGTGGTTATTGTGGGTAGGAAATCAATCAAACACAGTTCAAGGAATGCCTAGCAACCTCTAGAGGAACCCTAGGTCTCCATGAAATCCTGGTTGAGAAATTCTGCTCTAATCTACAGTATAAGTTGTTGGGAAAAAAAAGCTCTAAATTAACAGGAGATGAATAACATACTTGTGACCTATTTGTTTTCCTCTCTATAACCTTTAATCAATCTTTTTCTTTGGAATAAATTAAGGAAGAAATGTTCTTGATCTATAACAGGGCCTTCTTGGGAAAAACATAAATCAATATCATCAGAACAACATAATTACATGAAGCCAATACTCGATGAGCCTAATAAAATTAATAACAGGACTTAGAGCATATATTGGGGCAACCCCCCCCCCCCCAAAGCATAGGCAGTATATCTCTGTAATACATGGACATTTACCTGTTTTCCCCCTTTAAAAACCCTGCATGTACAGAAAAATACATATTGATGTGCAAGAAATGCCCTCTCCTGTCGTGGGCTGAAAACACATTGCGTCAGCTCAGCTGCTAAACTACTTAAACCTTCCCATTCTCATCATCTCTACAAAACAGATACTAAATATTCTTTAGTCCAAGAACAAAGAAGCTACAAAAACCTCTTAAGATCATGCAAGAAAGAAACACAGGACAACCCGACATTTATGACATGATCAACTGAAATCCCTTTAAAGGTATATTTAAAGTAAAAGTGGGACAATATAAAAAAATAAACACACATACTAACCTACCTGCTGCCGCATCAGTCTGATGTTGCAAGCTTCCCCCTGCTGTCTCTAAGCCTGAGAACTGAGCAATCATGTGATAATTGATCACTCACCGCTCTCTGTTCCACCCCTCCAGTGCTCACTGGAACACTAGGCAGGAGAGGGGTGGGAGTAGCTGACTTGGGCTCTCAGTGGCACACTGAGAGGCCGATCCAGCTGCCTACAAGGCATCTGGGTGAATCCCGGCTCTGTAATGTTAGCTGACAGCAGGCTTTAGCCTGCTGGCAGCTGATTCTGGGTCACAGAAGAGCGCTCCTGCGACCTACATGAGAAGTATGGCCAAAAGAGCTTTGGCTATACTTCTCTTTTAGCAGATCAAACATGAAAAGTGCATTGTAAGGGTTTGCATACACTTTTCTGGTTTACAGCCTCTTTTGACTGTATATACTGTATACTTTATGTATAAGTCAAATCTCTGAATCAAACAGGATTCAGCCTTTAGTGAAGCTTTTTGAACATAAATACAAGGGTCACCACTGCTGACCTCCATCTGAAAATACTAGCTTTCTGGCTCTTATTCTTGTTCTGAGTTTGCAGCTCAAAGTACTAAAGGAAGAGCGTCAACATGGCAGCCAGGCAACAAGCATTTGTAAAATGAGAAGTCAACAAAGGTAGCTTCTTTATTCTCTTAGGAAATGTTACCTTAAACAACATCAATCCTTTTTTAGATGGCTCTGCCAGCCATCCTATTCGGTATTCACTGGATTTCCATAGGGCCCACCGCATCTTATGCACATGCAATTTATTTCCAGATGAGGTCCAATTTATGCCCATATGACAGATACTTTAACACTTTCTTGCTGTTTAGTCATGCCCATTTTGTTTATCAATGAATACTAAGTATGATAAAAAAAAAAATGCATACATCCAATTTTTCTGATCCACTGGGAAATTGTATGAGAACTCTCCATCAACAAATATTATCGTAATTATTGCCGAATGTTGTCACATGAGAGAACTGTACATCTGCTCTCCTCCGTAGTAATAATATGCAAAGCATATGTGATTCTGGCAATCAGGAAGATAGTTTTGGACATCTAATTATAGAGGTGCTGGTTTTAAGCCGTTCTTTTGAATTCTTCAGCCCTTCTAATAGGATAACATTAGCTTAAGCGTTTAAACCCTGTATCATATAATTGGTTGGTCCTGTGGGTTCTGCTGGGCAGTGCAGCGAAGTAGAAAACTGGAAGAAAAGTACCAGTGGCTCCTCAATGTCTGACTTTCATGCTATTAGTTACAGAGGAACTGTCATCAAAGTGAGCAGTGCGTACAAGAGCCAATCAACTAAAGACAAAGGATGCTTCACATACGGAGTCTAATATTAATATTCACAGTTTAAAAAGTTCTGTACCTGTACTTGAAATATCCCACACTGTGCTACTATGCACTATGCATCTGTGTACTTTATTATAAGAAGATGTAAGTGCAATTTTAAAAAGTTCTTGCACGACTAAAATAAATGGATTAAAGCCATTCTTGTAAAGAAAGGAATTGATACACACCTGCTCCACTGCCCACGCCACCAACACTGCTTGAAGATCTAAGCTGGCTGAAAGATTTCCAGCATTCAACACTTGCAGCTATTCCTGCAAAGAAAACAATACTTACCTGTCCCACTGCATGCACCACCAAGTATTTTGATTGAAGATCCCACTCAGTAGAAAGGTCTCCAGCATTCAAAATATGTGAGTGTCAGATACCGACTTTCCCTGCTGCGCTTTGTAGTTGCTTCTGCTGCCATTAACTTCAGTACTGTCTATTGCAGTGATACACTATATTACCAAAAGTATTGGGGTGCCTGCCTTTACACGCACATGAACTTTAATGGCATCCCAGTCTTATGCCCCGTACACACGGTCGGATTTTCCGACGGAAAATGTCCTATCGGACAATGTTGACGGAAATTCCGACCGTGTGTAGGCTCCATCGGAAAAATCCGACGGACAAAGTTTTATCTCCTGCTCTCAAATTTTCCGACAACAAAGTCTTATCGGACTTTTTCCGATCGTGTGTAGCGAATTCCGACAGACAAAGTGCCACGCATGCTCAGATCACATTACAAGACCAAAGCTATTGGCTACTAGCCTCTATGTAGTCCCGTCGTACGCAACGAACATCACCACGTTCAGGATGATCGGATTTTCCGACAACTTTGTCCGACCGTGTGTATGCCACAGTGTCGGACAAAATCAGTCGGAAAAAATCCGACAGATTTTGTGGTCGGAATTTCCGACCGTGTGTACGGGGCATTAGTCTGTAGGGTTCAAAATTGAGTTGGCCCACTCTTTGCAGCTATAACAGCTTCAACTCTTCTGGGAAGGCTGTCCACAAGGTTTAGGAGTGTGTCTATGGCAGAGGTCTTCAAACTATGGCCCTCCAGTTGTTCAGGAACTACAATTCCCATCATGCCTAGTAGTTCCGCAACAGCTGGAAGGCCGTAGTTTGAGGATCCCTGGCCTATGGGAATGTTTGACCATTCTTCCAGAAGCGCATTTGTAAGGTCAGGCACTGATGTTGAATGAGAATATCTGGCTCGCAGTCTCCTGTCTAATTCATCCTAAAGGTTGTCTATCTGGTTGATGTCAGGACTCTGGGCAGGCCAGTCAAGTTCCTCCACCCCAAACTCGCTCATCCATATCTGCTTGCTTTATGGTCCAAATCATTTGGTGGAGGGGGGAATATAGTGTGGGGTTGTTTTTCAAGGGTTGGGCTTGGTCCCTTCCAGTGAGGGGAACTCTTACGGTGTCAGCATACCAAGACATTTTGGACAATTTCATGCTTCCAACTTTGTGGAAACGCTTGGAGATGGTCCCTTCCTGCTCCAACATGACTGCGCACCAATGCACAAAGCAAGGTCAAACATTCCCATAGATACAAACTCCTAAACCTTGTGGAAAGTTGAAGCTGTTATAGCTGCAAGGGGTGGGCCAACTCAATATTGAACCCTACGGACTAAGACTGGGATGCCATTAAAGTTTATGTGCATGTGAAGGCAGGTGTCTCAATACTTTTGGTAATATAAGGTATCATTGAGTTCAGCAGGGGATGCTAGAATCGGACACTCCCAAATTATTGAATGCTGGAAAACTTTCTGCAGACTTGGATCTTCAATTCAAAATGTTTGGTGGTGCATGCAGTGGGATAGGTAAGTACTGTATTAATTGTTTTCTTTGTAATAATAGCTTTAGTCCATTTCTCTTAAAGAAGAAGAATCACTTTTTTTTTTACAGTATTCACCTTCCTCTACATTTCTCGTGCCAGAGTTTGCCTCCGCAAGTGCTGAGAGTCAGGTACAGGCATTCGCTAACAAAGAAGTTGTCTCCTTGCTGGCTGGGTGTTCGGCAGCTGTGAGCATAGGAAGGTGTGCCCTGTCCAACATTGCAGTTGGTATTACAGGGCAGATTGGAAGATTGGACAAAGTACTACATGTGCTTTGTTCTATGAGTAGCCGAATACTGAAAAAAAAGTGATACTTCTTTAGTTTAGTGACAGGGTTGCCCTGAAGCTTGAGTGATGGTACATGAGGGAACCGCGTGCCCCTAGCTTTATATTGTTTTTTTTTACCAAATGTTGGCCTGATGGTATTGCTTTCTCTTGTGTGAGTTACTGGCAATTTTTCATGAAGGCCTTACTACTGCACTGAGCCCCACACTGAAAGGATAATCTTTTGAGATTTTTCACTTACTCTTCAACCCAAAGGCATAAAGAGAAGCTGTTTTATACTTATCAATGCCTCATACAATCATGGTCAAGTCCCAGTCCCTAGGAGATTTCTGCTATGCAGTGGGCCTTAACCTAGGGTCCCTGCCGCTTAAGAATGAATGAATGACTTGTATAGCGCTACCTATGCAAACTGAATCGCCTCAGGGCGCTTTTTTGCCACTGGCGTCCATCTGTGGTATAGTGCGGTCCTTGCCCTGTGGGGTCCCGACATGCAAGTTAAGGGGGCAGACCATACAGCCACCAATCCAGCCCTCCTTTAGAACCTCCGTCACAGACCACCACCCCCTCCTCTTCCTAACTGGCTGCTTCTCCTTCCTTTCATTAGTTATTTTCCAGTACCCATAAGCTTAACATGAAGGTTTACACTTTGCTCTCCCTTTTCATAGACTGTAGAATTTCACTAAATGAGACCAAACGGTGCATGTTACCAGAAACTCTGTTTAATGACTGAATGGCATAGGTATGCAACTCTTATTCATACAGTTCGTCACATAGCTGGTTGGAAGCCCAAGTGATGAGAGGGCTTGCAGGCGAGTGTGGAGCACTCCTGAAGATGGTGACAGAGAGTGCTGTGCCCAAACAAGCACAGGTTGTCAGCTGTATAGTTGCCTGATGATCAGAGCAGGCGAGGCACTAGATAGAGACTTGGCCATGCAGGGATGACAGCAAGCAGATTACACTAGATGAGTGGAGCAGGAAGCAGAGCCAGGAGCAAGAACCAGGATCATACAGAGAAGGTCAGTCAGGAATAGGGACAGGAGCATAGTCAAGATCAAGCCCAGGTCATGCACAGGAGAGCAGGCAGTAGCAAAGTCCATGTGAACAAGCCAAGGTCAGAGCCAGGAGAGGTCCAAGACAGGTCCAGGGGCAAGCTGGGCCACCAATGGAAAATCCAAGAATACAGCAACACAGAAGCACAGGATACAGAAGGCTGATGATCTTCCAGCGATTTATGGGCCAGACTGCTGTCCTTACAAAGGTTACTGCAATCTGTTACACCTTGCGTTCACCATGGTGCCTGAATGTGCGCAACAGTGCACATGCGTGCATGCGCAATGCACCCGCGCATTTGCAGATTGTATTGGCAGATATGCCAGTATTGGCAGATATGCCAGTTCTTCTGCGGTTCATCCTCTGACACAGTTGGTTCCAGCACACACATATCATTGCAACAGATTAATCTAATAAACTATATTCACCTGTAACATATGGCAGAATCTTCTTTTCTTCTTTGCACAGAACTTTATATGGAATTTGATAAACACTAAGCACAAACATGTTTGGACTAGTGAACTATTAAAGCTTTTGTTACCCCAACACTTCATATTCCTGATCTGTGGCTGCTGTACCATGCACTTGTATGAGAAAATATCCTGTTCTCTTTGTATTGTTTCCTTTATGTGAAATCCCTGGTGTTCCTGCCAGTCCCTCTGCCTTCCTATTAAAGCGCTAGTAAAGAACTGCAAGAAAAAAAAAATACCCTGTAAAACAAATGCATAATGTGTTGGTATGCATAGCATACCTGCCTATTAAAATTAAGCCTTCCAACAGAATGCAGTCACCGCTGACAAGGCTTCCATCTTCACCCCGCCTTCGTGGCCTCTGGCTACATGAGTGGCCAGAGCCACAATGACGTCACTCCTGCACATTCACGCAGGAGCCCTTGTTGACAGCACAAGCTCTAAAGGTCCAGCACGGTACGCTGGAATCAGAGTGCATGGGCTAGTGACGTCACCAGCTGCATGCAGTGTGAATATCTCCTAAACAGTGCAGGTTTGGAAGATTTTCACTGTACCTACAGGTAAGCCTTATTATAGGCTTTTGTGTAGGTACAAGTAAAAAAAGTGAGTTTACTTCTACTTTAAAAACTGACCAGACTAAGCAGGAGAGCACACCATGGTCAGTTTTCTAGCTGTGCTGCGAAATCAGTGTGCTCTCCTCCAATGATCAGACTTGTCCTGACACGCCCCCCCCTTTCACAGCCATTCACTGGGAAGCTCAGTGTACTGCTGCTTATCCTCCTCCAGCTCTTATGCAGCTGAGAACAGAGTGAATGTGATTACTTATAAAAAAGGGAAAAAATACATTTATAAGGTTTTTTTTATATCTATACAAACATGCTTTGCCTTTCATTCCTATTTTAAACTGAATAGGTTGTTTCACAAGATGAGAGTTTACAATCACTTTAAGCACTTTTCTTTCTTTTTCTTTTTTTTGGTGTTTTTGATTAGCAATATATTGTTTACGTATAATATTGGCAAGCGTTGTTATCCCTCTCAACTAAGGGACATTTTCCATATAATCTGCAGAGTGATTCATCACATTTAGACAGCAGTTGCTATTGATATATCACTTAATTTAGATTTTATTTGGTTTAGATAGCTTACCATAAGCACAGGCACAATTTGGGTTATAACTTTGCACCTGCTTATTAAACTGCAAGTTACAGTAATCCACTTCAGCCCCGGACCAATGGCAGCCAAAGGACCAGGCCCCTTTTTGCGATTCTGCACTGTGTCGCTTTAACTGACAATTGCGCGGTCGTGCGACGTGGCTCCCAAATAAAATTGGCGTCCTTTTTTTCCCTCAAATAGAGCTTTCTTTTGGTGGTATTTGATCGCCCCTCTGGTTTTTATTTTTTGCGCTATAAACAAAAATAGAGCGACAATTTAAAAAAAAATGCAATATTTTTTGCTTTTTGCTATAATAAATATCCTCAAAAAATATATAAAAAAACATTTTTTTTCCTCACTTTAGGCCGATACATATTCTTCTACATATTTTTGGCAAAAAAAAAATCAAATTAGCGATTATTGATTGGCTTGCGCAAAAGTTATAGCGTTTACAAAATAGGGGATAGTTTTATAGCATTTTTATTTAATATTTTTTTTTACTAGTAATGGCAGCGATCAGCGATTTTATTGTGACTGCGACATTATGGCTGACACATCGGACATTTTTGACACATTTTTGTCCATTGTCATTTATACAGCAATGCTATTTAAATGCATTGTTCCTGTATAAATGACAGTGGCAGTGAACCACTAGGGGGAGGGGTTATGGGCTGTGACGTGTGTGTGTTTTTTTACATAGGGGGCGGGGCTGACGTCTGATGTCATTGATCGGCTTTCCCGATGACAGGGAACAGCCGATCAATGACAGGCAGAGTATGAAGCGCGGGGAGAGGTTTGTTTACACAGACCTCTCCCCGTTCTTCAGCTCTGTGACCCGATCGCGGGACACCAGCCACGGAGCTCCCGACCAGGTCGCGCGCGCGCCCCCGGCTAGGCTTTTAAAGGGCCATGTACCGGTACATGGTTTTGCCTAGCCGTGCCATTCTGCTGACGTACATTGGCGTGAGGCGGTCGGGAAGCAGTTAAAGCGGTTGTATGCCCAAAAAAAAAAAAAAAACTTGTAAGGCAAAGGCATAAGGAGCTAGTATGCACCGCATACTAAATAGAGAAATCACTCATGTAAAAATTAAGAGGCTGCACACCCTGAAACAATTGTAATGTGGGAATGTTCCCCCAGGGATTTTTTTTAGCAGCAAAGTGGATTAAATTGATCAGAAAAAGAGGTGACTAGTTGTAAAATTCTTTATTATCATAATGAAATTCAATATCATGTATGAATTAAAAATTATAAAATACAAAACACATTCTATCATAAATAGCGATATTGATACAGTGGAGTAAAACATTACATTACAGAATGCCAGCCACATAGATATCTTGATGCGTTTCGACCCGTACTGTCATGGTCTTCCTCAGGGGGTTTATTTACTCTAAAAGGATATACGGTATATCAAAGATACTCAGGATTCAAAACATTTCATAGTGCACACTAGGGATGAGCCGAACACCCCCCCATTCGGCTCGCACCAGAACCCGCGAACGGACCTAAAGTCTGTGCGAGCTTTAGAACGCTATTAGTTATAATGGATGCGAACGCTCGAAATTAAAAGTGCTAATTTTAAAGGCTAATATGCATGTTAATGTCATAAAAAGTGTTTGGGGACCTGGGTCCTGCCCCAGGGGACATGTATCAATGCAAAAAGAAGTTTTAAAAACGTCAGTTTTTTCAGGAGCAGTGATTTTAATAATGCTTAAATTGAAACAATAAAAGTGTAATATTCCTTTAAATTTCGTACCTGGGGGGTGTCTATAGTATGCCTGTGAAGGGGCGCATGTTTCCCGTGTTTAGAACTGTCTCTGCGCAAAGTGTCATTTTTGAAAGTAAAAAAGCTATTTAAAATCACTCGCGGCTAATGTTAATTCACGGCTCCCGTAATACAGAGAACAGTCATTCATTGAAACTCATTCATAAAAAAAAAGTAATTGATAAAAAATAAAAAAAATGAAAAAAAAAAAAGCGTAGGGGTCCCCCCAAATTCAATAACCAGGCCCTTCAGGTCTGGGATGGATATTAAGGGGAACCCCAGCCAAAAAAAAAAAAAAAAAATGGCGTAGGGTCCCCCTCAAAATCCATACCAGACCCTTGAGGTCTGGTATGGATTTTAAGGGGAACCCTAGCCAAAAAAAATGGCGTAGGGTCCCCCTCAAAATCCATACCAGACCCTTATCCGAGCACGCAACCTGGCAGGCCGCAGGAAAAGAGGGGGGGACGAGAGCGGCCCCCCCTCCCGCCTGAACCGTACCAGGCCACATGCCCTCAACATTGGGAGGATGCTTTGGGGGTCTAAGACCCCCAAAGCACCTTGTCCCCATGTTGATGAGGACAAGGGCCTCTTCCCCACAACCGTGCCCGGTGGTTGTGGGGGTCTGCGGGCGGGGGGCTTATCGGAATCTGGAAGCCCCCTTTAACAAGGGGACCCCCAGATCCTGCCCCCCCCCCCTGTGTGAAATGGTAAGGGGGTACAAAAGTACCCCTACCATTTCACCAAAAAAGTGGCAAAAATGGTAAAAATGACAGGAGACGGTCTTTGACAATTCCTTTATTAAAATCTTCTTTCTTCTTTCTTCATCCTTCGGTTTCTTCATCTTCTCCTTCCGTCATCTTCTTCCATTTTCTTCTTCCTCCGATCCGCTTCTTCTTGCGCTGGTCTTCTCGTCCTTCTCGTCCGGCATCTTCTTCCGTCGGCGTCGGTGTCGGTGTCTTCTTGGGCCGCTCCGCGCAATGGGAGGCTCCCGCTGTGTGAGGCTTCGCTCCATCTGACAGGTCTTTTAAAACGGAGGGCACCTGGTGACCCCGCCCCCCTCTGACGTCATGGGGAAAGCCATCATGGAATTCCCCATGACGTCCCCGTGCGTCAGAGGGGGCGGGGTCACCAGGTGCCCTCCATTATAAAAGACCTGTCAGACGGAGCGGAGCCTCACACAGCGGGAGCCTCCCATTGCGCGGATCGGCCCAAGAAGAGACAGAGACACCGACACCGACGCCGACGGAAGAAGATGCCGGACGAGAAGGACGAGAAGACCAGCGCAAGAAGAAGCGGATCGGAGGAAGAAGAAAATGGAAGAAGAAGATGGAAGAAGATGATGGAAGGAGAAGACGGAAGGAGAAGATGAAGAAACCGTAGGATGAAGAAAGAAGAAAGAAGATTTTAATAAAGGAATTGTCAAAGACTGTCTCCTGTCATTTTTACAATTTTTGCCACTTTTTTGGTGAAATGGTAGGGGTACTTTTGTACCCCCTTACCATTTCACACAGGGGGGGGGCGGGATCTGGGGGTCCCCTTGTTAAAGGGGGCTTCCAGATTCCGATAAGCCCCCCGCCCGCAGACCCCCACAACCACCGGGCACGGTTGTGGGGAAGAGGCCCTTGTCCTCATCAACATGGGGACAAGGTGCTTTGGGGGTCTTAGACCCCCAAAGCATCCTCCCAATGTTGAGGGCATGTGGCCTGGTACGGTTCAGGCGGGAGGGGGGGCCGCTCTCGTCCCCCCTCTTTTCCTGCGGCCTGCCAGGTTGCGTGCTCGGATAAGGGTCTGGTATGGATTTTGAGGGGGACCCCACGCCATTTTTTTGGCTAGGGTTCCCCTTAAAATCCATCCCAGACCTCAAGGGTCTGGTATGGATTTTGAGGGGGACCCTACGCCCATTTTTTTTTTTTTTTTTGGGCTGGGGTTCCCCTTAATATCCATCCCAGACCTGAAGGGCCTGGTTATTGAATTAGGGGGGACCCCTACGCTTTTTTTTTTTTTTTTTTATCAATGAATGACAGTTCTCTGTGTTACAGGAGCCATCAATTCATTAGCCGCGAGTGCTTTTAAATAGCTTTTTTCCTGCAAAAATGACACTTTTTTGCAGGGAAAGTTCTAAGCACAGGAAACCTGCCCCCCTTCACAGGCCACCTATAGACACCCCCCAGATGTGATACTGCAATGCTGTTCTAACAGCATGCACACACATATCCCCAGAAATAAAGCACATATTGTCAGCAGCCAGCAACACACTGACACGCTGACACTGACTGAAACAGAATATGCGAGGCCGCCGGCACGGTGGGGCGTGTACTAAAGCCCCTGAGCTATAATTGGCTACAGGCATCCTGCCTGTAGCCAATTATGGCTCTCCTCGCTGCCGGCGCTGTGATTGGCCAAGCATGCGGGGTCACAGTGCATGCTTGGCCAATCATCAGCCAGCATTGCACTGCGCGGGCCGCAATGCATTGCGGGGCCGCTCGCATCACACGAATTTGATGCGAGCGGCCCCAATAGTTCTGGGCTCGCCGAGCGAGCGAACGCCCGGTGCTCGATTCGAACATGGGTTCGAATCGAACACCGGGCCCATCCTTAGTGCACACATATCTATGTACACAGCAATGGTATATTCACCGCTAAAAGATGGAATAGTGATAGAGATCCTATAACCAGAAGATTAAAATAAGGTGGAATCCGGTCCAAAGGAGCTTGCAAGAAGCCACACTCTTGACACCTCCAGAGGAAGAGACAAGCAGCACCTGCAGTGTGATTCCCAATGGTGATATTAAAATAATGTATAATATATGATCAAGCCTTGAGGATACTGACAGAATGACAGAATGCCAGACTAGCAATAAAGGTTTTTTATATGTTATTCATATTCATTGTATTTGTTATTTTATAAATTAACCTTATATAATTCCGGCAAGTGTATGTATATTAGAATGTATATTTTTTGAAATATGAGTATGTGTGAGTGAGAAAATAGTGTGAGTATGGTGTGAAAGAAATCCCAAAATGGGGGGAAGGTGACCAAAAAATGAGTGATATCTATAGTGCTGGTTACAGACATATGAGATCAAATTGTAATGTAATGCCTAATAGCCAGTGAATGTGAAGTAATAATGATAGCTAAACTTATCGCAATCCACAACAGTATCCTGCTCAAAAACAGGACTAAAAACCGCACCGCACTGCCTACTAGCTCATTATGAAATACTTACTTTAGAATGAAGCTCCCACAGGGCCGCCCGGTCACCGCTGAGGTAGTTGACATGTTCCCTCAGCGTTTCTTCCGGGATCGCGGCTCCGGCGCTGTGGTTGTCTGAAACTGCCATGACATCACTCATGCGCATGCATGTGGAAGCCCTCCATTCCGGCAAGTTCTGGCACAATACGCCAGACCTTCGCTGCGCATGTGCCAATGAGGTCAGCGGCTGCATGCAAGTACAGGTTTAAGAGATATTCATTTTACCTACAGGTAAGCCTTATTATAGGCTTACCTGTAGGTAAAAATGACCAAGTGGACAATACAACCGCTTTAATCCCCGTCTGATCATTTGGCCAATTTACCTGTTCTGTTAAATATATACAGTATGCTTTCAAGTAAAGCGTATTTAAGGCTCTGCCTTAATTAAATTGCCTTACATTATGTAGCAACAACAAAAGGGCCAGGCGCATGAATGTATCCAAGAAAACGTAATAAAATAAATGAAGAATAATAAATAATACTGATAAATCAATGATAATGAATTTTGTTTTTTTTTACGGCCGCTCTTCCCAAACTCAAAAAAGACCAGATGAGAGGAACAAATATTATCAATAATAATATTTTACTGGAACTGCGCTCCTTTTGTTGATAATATTACATTATGTAGCGGCTTGCCAGGCCTTGCAACTTATCTAAGTTCTGATGCAAAATGTTTATTCAGTGGCAAAGAGTAAACACAGCTTCAAGAGATAGAAAAGTGCTAGCAGCTATGGGGACAACATTTACTGATTCCCCCCTGCATTTGTCACTTTTTCTAATGGTGCTATGCTTATATTTTAAATGCAGCTCATAAACACCAGAACCATGCCAGGGGCTGTTTAATTTAATGTAGAGTGCAGCAAGCAGGAGTGTTTTATGTATGCGTATTGCTCCTGCCTGCAGGAAGATCACAGCAACATGACAAAGGAGAGCAGAGTTCTGTAAAACACAAGCAGATTGCAGAATGACTGGAGTCATAAAATTGACTAATGGCATAAAGAATGGATTTTATTGAATAACAAATACAGCGAAATAACAATTGAGATTACTGAATTAAAAAAAAAAAAGATAGCGCTAATGGTAAATATTTAAAGTAATCATGTGCTTGGTCTGTGTAGGGCTAAGAGGAAGAAGCAGGGGGATATGCACTGCTGATGGGGATACCATGAAAGTGTACGGTATCTCTAATTTGCCCTTTATATGGAAAGCAAGGGTTGACTTTAAAGTGTTACTAAACCCAGGACCCTGCATTCACTATATCGGGTCTCCCACAGTACACAGAACATGGAAATGCAACTATTTTAGGAAATATAAACTGCTAAATACCTTTTCTCATCTGCAGTATATAGCAGTCTTTTGACTTCTATCAGTGCCTGGTTAAAGCTTATAGGAGGAGTTTGGCTGTCCTATCAGGATCCAGGACCCCTGATCCTCTGTCTGGACAGTACTAATTGGCCATGTGCTGATCAGTGATGTAAGTAACTGAGTTAAAATAAACAGAGTTACTTAACGCAGTTACTTTAGAGGGTAACGAGTAATCTAACTGATTACTTTTCCCCTCATGGTAACGCAGTTCCCATTACTTGGGCTGCGTTACTGCAATTACATCTACCACCACTAGATGGCAGTAGTGTAATTCCGGTGCCCTTCCGAAAAAGTTCCCCCGCCGGATAAGGACCCCCTGTACTGTGCAGGTGCAGCGCTTGCGCAGTACGAAGGACTACGGAGCTTGCGAAAATTTCGGAACCTAAACAGCTCTGAGTGAACTCTACACTGTGCAGGCAACATGTAATTGTACGAGGCGATGCCGCACACTCCCGATGCTCGTGCTACTCTGCAAGGGGCATCTATCATGTAACTAAGGGGCGGGTTTAGTATTACTGTAACCAAGGGGCACATTTATTATTATTGTTATATATCGAGCTCTGCCCATTAATTTATTCGCCCTCTTCTGTAGCCATCCGCCCCTTACATGATAAAATAATAATAGACCCGCCACTTGCTTACACGCTATAACATCTGCCCCTTGGTTAGAGTAATATAGAGCAGCCCCTTGGTTACATGATATATAACAATAATAATAAATGCGCCCCTACAGTAATACTAGACCCGCCCCTTAGTTACACTATAGAATATTTAAAAAAGAGTCACAGTTACTTTGCTGCGTAACTAATTACTTTTTCAATGTAGTAACTGAGTTACTAACGCAATTACTTTTTGGGAGAAGTAATTTGTAACTTAACAAATTTTTTTATTAGTTAGATGACTATTAGACTATTATTTAAAAAACTATTAGTTAGATAGTTTTTTAAAGTAAGATGACCAACACTGGTGCTGATCACTTGCACTCTCCCAAGAAAAAAAAAAAAACTCTCTAGCAATGCACACCAAACTGAGCACGTGCAGCCTAACTCCAGTAACTCTGTCTTATCCAGATATGTTTTGGAGTCAGTGAAAGAAGCGGAGGATCTGTGCATACAGGATCAAACAGCCTTGTTACACAATGCAGAGGATTAATCCCGTAGGTTCCACAGTGAGTATAACAAGCATGTATACACACTGATTTTACTGTTGTGGGTTTAGTAACACTTTAAGGCTGAACTCCCAGATAAGCAAATAATGTCTAAATACCTGGGTCAGGTGTATTCTTACTTGAATCTTGGCATGTTTTGTGTATTTCTTTCAGATCTGTGCAGCAATAAAGTGTGAAACTTTTCCTCTGTGCAGAAGTTTCCAGTAGTAAAGACCGGTCACTGCTGTTTTCTCTTCTTGTGCAGGGTGACTGGTCTTGTCTCCGCACACTCCTGTCGTTTTCTACAGGCAGCCTGTAGTTGGATGGCCTGTTGGGCCCCACCCACAGCTCTGCTCTCTGCACAGTCTATGTATAGAACACTCATGATGTCACTGCCACATTTACAAGGTAATAAATGGGTCTGCAAAAGAATTTGGGGTACACAAAATGAACTTAGATCCCATGTGGCTATTGATGAATATATTTAAAAGGGATTTATTTTTATTTTTTTTAGAATCTTACTTACCTAGGTGGATGCAGCATCGGTTTGATGCTGCATCTGTCCCCTGCCACCTTTGCACTGAGAACTCAGTGATCGGCGGTCAGTCAGTAGCTCTCGGCTCTGTCCCCAAACTCACTGAGAGGCTGAGCCGGGGGTGGGTCCAGGCATGGGGGCGGATCACGACTTCATTGTCGTGATCATGCTCAAGCCTGGACTGGCTCTGTGACATCAGCAAACAGCGGGTTTCAGTACAAACAGCACTCCTGTGATCCACAGGAGAAGTACAGCCAAACAAGCATTGGCTATACTTCTCCTTTAACACTTCACTTGTTGCAGACTGTTACTTCTCCAGACTAGCTAGCACCGCATGGGTAGGCCTAACACTACTTCAGCCAGGCCTCAATGAACTGCCTTTTGCGGGCAGGGACATCGGGCCCCTGTGGTGTAGAAATAGTTCAGGTGCTAGCTGTCTTCTATTCTGCTACCACTCTCAGATAGCACTCTTCAGCTCCTGCCAGCCAGCCTGGCTGCAGAGACCTCTTTCCACTGCCCTTCCCACAGTCCTCTCTTCTGGTTCTGCACCCATCTCAAACTGCAATCTCCCAGTTCTCTCAGGCATGCCTCCCCAGTCCTCTCGATTGTGCTCACTCACCAGCCCTCCTGGCTGCGACCAGTAGTCCACCTTGGAGACTCTAAGAAGTGTTCTCACCCATTGTCCTCTACTTGCTCTCTCATGTGCCTCCCCTTCCAGGATCTTGTCACTCTTCCTGAGCTCCAGCCTAGAGTCACCCCCCCCCCCCCAGACTGGGGAGCTCCCCGTGGGCCCTGATAGCCTCCACACTCTCTCACTCCAGCTCTTCCATCCGACAACTCCTCCCTAGCTGGACTGACCCAAGGTATTTAAGGAGGCCAGCCCCCTGCCAATACAAGTTGGGGATTGGTCAATGCTCCTTAGAACACCCCAGGCAGCTCCACCTCTCCTCTCCTCCTCTCTTTCCAGGACCTTCTGAATCACCCAGCCCT
Organism: Lithobates sylvaticus; assembly: GCA_028564925.1. NCBI lineage: Eukaryota > Metazoa > Chordata > Amphibia > Anura > Ranidae > Lithobates > Lithobates sylvaticus. The sequence goes on from CM053038.1 coordinate 97,962,910, forward strand.
GCCCTGAGCCACCCCTAGCCCAGAATAAAAATAAACAGTCCTAGCCCTGCCAAAATTTACCTACTCTGGCAGAAAATCCTCACTCTAGTACTTACCTAACTAGAGGGTGCTACATACCTTTTACAGAAATCACTGTACTCTCCTTGAAAACACCTGCATTTGTTTCTCTTTACATAACGATTAGTCAATTAGTCTTTACATAACATAGTCAACATCAAATTATGTAAGTCCTAATGCGTGTGAAGTTATTGGTGGTGATCAAAAATGTCTGGCACAGATTATGCCCCTTTTGCAGTCTCCTACTTCGTGATTTGTTACAAAGTTACAATGTTGCAGTCTTATCACTGGAGAAGTTGAGACTAAGAAAATGCTCCCCTTTGCCTGTAGCAGACTGATGGTACAGCAAGACAGCAAGGTCACAACATTGGAGGGAAAAAACATTTTTTTCTAATAAAATGTGTAGGTGTTTTTAAAAAAAAAATCATACTGTTAGTATAAATTTTATAATGTAAGAAACGTATTCATGCAGACTTGCGGAAGGTTTTTTATCTGAATGTATTCTATGTATTCAGATAAAAAAACCTTCCCTAATACCTAAGGGATCCCTAATCCCTAAGCCCCCTAATACCTTCCTGAGCCCCATTTCAATCCAGCGATGTTGCACGAGAGACTCAGCTGCTGGGGACTCTCCCTCCTGATTGGCTGAGACACAGTAGTGGGAGCCAATGTTGCCATTGTCAATCAAAGTCAGTAAGCCCATGAGGAGCGAGATGGGGCGGGGCTGAGCTATGGCTCCATGTCTGAATGCACACAGGGAGCTGTTACTTGGCTCAGGTTCCCCCATAGCAAGCTGCTTGCTGTGGGGGAACTCGACAGGAGGGAGGGGCTAGAAGCGCCGAAGAGGGACCCGAGAAGAGGTTCATGGAAAACTGCAGGCCGACAGACGCAAAGGTCATTGGTACTTGTAGTTTTCACATTCACAGAACTCTGTAAATGAATGTGGCTCCTCCCATTTTTTTTTTTATTGGGACAGCAAGCTCAATTTTTTTTAGGTTTTATAACCATTTTAAGTGCAGTAATCCATTGTAACCATCCAGAATTCTTAAGAAGTAGCACTAAGGAGCTGATTTGTAATGCGACGCAGATACTGTTATAAACTTTATGTTACACTCCACAGTATTACTCCAGACCATGGCCTGTACCCCGTTCATAGGTGTGTGTAGCCTATTGCATTAGGGAAGGAGTCAGGTTGGTTGTTGTACTGAATAGCTGTGCTTCAGAGAGAACCAGGAAGTGGTCAGCTCCACGCTGAGAGGTTTACACAGACAGTCCTGATCCCTTCCTCCCACGCATGCTGGTGACGTAATTTCCGCTTCCACAGTTCAAGCTGACCACTACCTGGTTCTCTCTGAAGCACAGCTATTCAGTAAAACAACCAAGCTGACTCCTTCCCTAATGCAATAGGCTGCACACACCTATGAATAGGGTACAGGCCATGGTCTGGAGTAATACTGTGGAGTGTAACCTAAAGTTTATAACAGTATGCATCCACTTTAAGCCTATTGTGACTTTTATGACTGTCCAGCAATATGTACACTATTCCAATCCAAGGGCTTTACCTTCTGGAGCGCCAGATACCCAATTTACCTTCTACTTGAATATTGCATTAGGGTGTGCACACCAAAAGCTCAAACACACATGCCTTTGTATGCAACCACAGCTGCACTGGACAGTGAATGAATGGAAAGTGCTCTGTGCTGAGCGGCTTCTTGTTCATTCACAAACAGTAAACAGTTTACTATGCTTCCATTATGATTGAACACAGTGAGTGAGTGTATTCACTGTGTTCATTTAGAAAAAGAAGGCGCCGGTAGATGACATATTTCCTAGCCCCTTCCCCCTGCTGAAACATCCCCCGCAGCAGCCGGGGGAGAGGAGTGAAGCCAGCAGCACTGCGGTGGGGGGGCAACATCGGGGGAAGTCTGGGCAGTTGGGGGAATCAGCACAGAGTGATTAGGGTGTGCCCAGGCACACCTGGCACACCCCCTGCACAAGCCTATGACCCCATTCATAAAATTCAGGCTGCTTTAGTGAGTAATTAGCACAGAATGAGAACTCCATGATTGAAGAACAGCTATAGAACAGTTATAACTTTGACAAGCAATAAAACCAGCTTCTCCTCCTGGATTTTTGTTTTACATTTCACAAAGCAGATAAAGACCTGTCCATACAAACCAATGCTATAACTGCTGCTTATTTATACTTATATTAGTTATATTGTGTTTTTCGTTGTAATATTTTAAACCACTTTGCAGAAATCTGTTTTCACCGTGGAATAGCCTATTTCTAATGATCAGTATCACAATAGCAAAATTAAATCCATTGTAATTCAATGTTCTTTGACAATAAAAGATGAAAACATCCAAGGGGTGAATACTTTTTATAATCCCTGTAGAAATCAGACAGCATGCTAACTCTAGTTGGTAACTGTGATAGCTGATTGGGGACAAATGGAAGTTGGCTTTTTCAAAGGGCCCAGGGAAGCATTAAAGTGTTACTAAACCCACAACAGTAAAATTAGTCTGTATATGCAGCATAGAATGCTTGTTGTACTTAGTGTGGAACCTAAAGCCGCGTACACATCATCGGATTGTTGGCCAACAAAACCGTGGAATTTTGTCTGAAGGGCGTTGGCCCAAACTTGTCTTGCATACACACGGCCACACAATTGTTGGCCAACAATTACGAACGTAGTGACGAACTACGTTGTTTTTCAGCTCTTTAGCGCCACCCTTTAGGCTCCTTCTGCTAATTTCGTGTTTGTAGAAGTTTGGTGAGTGTTGATTCGCGCTTTTCATTTCACGCGTTATTTATTATTGGCCTTGAAGTTATTACTTTGACATTATCTTTTTTGGTTGAATAATGATTTGATTTGGTATATTTTCTATTTTTTTGGATGCATAGAATGCACTTTTTGGTTAAAGCGGTGTTCCGGACAAAATTATACTTTTTAAATAAAAATACCCCTATAATACACAAGCTTAATGTATTCTAGTAAAGTTAGTCTATAAACTATGGTCTGTTTTGTTAGTTTATAGCAGTAGTTTGTTATTTTATAAACTTACAGCAGGCTGAGGCCCTCTTAAGTGTGGGCATCTGAAGCCAGACTGGATTTCTTCCTGGATCTTAGCCTTGCAGATCTCACACATGCTCAGTGCAGCACAAGCGGTGTAATAGGTTTCAGGTCAGGTTTCCATAGCAACGGCAGTGTCAGAGGAAGTTGCCGCCCCTTCCCAGGAGGCATTGCAAACAGGACATGATGCGATCAGGGAGGAGGAAATTAAAAATGAATACAGCAGATATACAGTAGGTGCTGAGAATTTTTTTTTTAAAAATATCCAATTCGTTTACAGTGCACAGTTTAGTGAGGAATGCTGAAGAGTTGTAAAAGTGGGTGGAACTCCACTTTAAGTTCTATTGGCAGATAGCATGTCTAATTTTTTCTTTTTTTTTTTTTTTTTTTAATGCACAATAAAAAAAAACTGTGTAGAATAATACTTGGCTATGTGTTTTACTTCAAATGACAGTTTGGGAGTTAGCAGTTACATTTAAAAAAAACAATGTAAAATTAACAAGGGACACCAACATAGTTGTATCTTTGATCTTAAAAACTACGGGATAATGGTGTTGTGGTAACTTGCACAAATAAGAATCAAAAAAAACATAATAATAATTATTTTTGATATCACTAGAAAAAAACGTCTTTGAAAATGTGTTTGCAATAACTCCATCAGTATCACCAGCAAAGCAGCTTCTTTATTATCCCATTAAAGAAGAAGAGAATTGTACACTGCATTTGGAGATTTAATAATTTGCCACATCACAAATGTTAATTCTCCATTACGACACTAGTTTACAAGACCGATCGCTTCCTGCTAGTCCTTGCTTCCGAGCATGCGTGTTTGTACTTTGGACTTTTGTCTGATGGACTTGTGTACACACGCTTGGAAAATGCAACAGACATTTGTTTGGTGAAAATGTAAAAACCTGCCATCCAACATTTGTCCGCGGAAAATCCGACAACAATTTTCCGATGGAGCATACACGCGGTCGGATGTACCGCCAACAGCCTGTCATCAAACATCAAACATTACCTGTCAGCTTAAGGGTTTAATCCTCTGCATTGTGTAAAAAAGGCTGTTTGATCCTGTCTTCTCTGATCCTCCCCTTTTTCCAATGTCCCCAAACCATCTCCTGATAGAACAGAGGCTATGGGACAAGCTGCACATGCTGAGTTTGGTGTGTATTGCAAGAGAGTTTGTTTTTTGTTCTTAGGGGAGTGCATGTGATCAGCACAGGGCAAATCAGCACTGTCCAGACAGAGGGTAAGGGGTCCTGCAGCCTCATAGGACAGTCCGAGCAGAATGAAAACTCCTCCTACAAGCTTTAACCAGACACTGATAGAAGTCACAAGACTGCTCTAACTGGAAAAAAAAAGGTATTTAGCCAATTATATTTACTAAAGTAATTGCATATCCATGTTCTGTGTGCTGTGGGGGACCAGATATAGTGAATGTGGGGTCCTGGGCTTAGAAACACATTAACTCGCAATTTGGCCATGATGTGGTAGGTGGGACAGGTATCCACATAATGCACAAAGGTCAGGAAGAGTTCTAACATGCCATAGAAAAGTTTGGTCTCTCTAGAAAAAGCGTAATGCCGCGTACACACGATCGGATTTTCCTTCAGAAAAATCTTGGATGTTTTTTCCGACAGAATTCCCTCAAGCTTGGCTTGCATACACACGGTCACACAAAAGTTCGCTGAACTTTCGACCGTCAAGAACGCAGTGACGTACAACACTACGACGAGCCGAGAAAATTAAGTTCAATGCTTCCGAGCATGCGTCAAATTGTTTCCGAGCATGCTTTGGAATTTTGCGCGTCGGAATTGCTACAGACAATCCGAATTTCCAATCAGAACTTTTTCCGACCGAAAAATTGAGAACATGCTCTCAATCTTTTGCTGGCTGGAATTTGTCCAGCAAAAGTCCGATGGAGCATACACACGGTCGCATTTTCCAAACAAAAGCTCTCATCTGTCTTTTGCTGGCCGAATTTCCGATCGCGTGTACGCGGCATTACAGGAAAAGTGAGTCTCATACAGTATGTACATCTAGAGAAGCCATGTTACCAGGGATGAACTACATACTTGATGTCAAGAAAAACAAAAGATTTTAAAAGTAGGCAGGGACCTTTAAAGCTAAAAAGTTTTTTCTCCCTTTTTCTTTTGGAGTGCCTCTTTAATTTCAAAACGAGGAAAAGAAAACACAAAGTGGTAATTGAATCACAGGATTGGATTATATTTTTAGGGCAACACTTGACTGGGTCAGAATTACTTGTAAGAAGAAATATACATTTTACAGAGTACTTCACATTGATTAGGTAATGTGTGAAAAGAACAAAAGAATCTGAATGTTAATAACAGTCATTTGCATTATATAAACATTGAGTTTCCAAGCACATTAAAAAAAAAAGACGCTGTCTGTTTTGGCTGCATCAGTGAGCAAAGTAGCTGTCTGAATATGTGTGTCAACAGTGTAAAATTATTATTGATGTAGACTTTGTCTCTTCAGCTCTTCAAATCAAATGAGGTAGCTGGGGTTGGAGCTGCATCACTTCACTTGGGAAATCTAAGTGGGTCACTTAACCCTGTGGCTTTACAAGGCAGAAGCTCCCTTGTTAAATTGCTCTTAATATTGTTACACAATTACGCTGGCAATGGATGGTCGCTTGTGCCTTATCAGTGTGGATACTGGAAATTTAATGGTTTTACTTAGGACCTATTCACTGGCCTAATACCAAAACATACACTATATTGTCAAAAGTATTGGGATGCCTGCCTTTACACGCACATGAACTTTAATGGCATCCCAGTCTTATGCCGCGTACATACGATCGGAATTTCCGACAACAAAACCGTGGATTTTTTTCCAAAGGATGTTGGCTCAAACTTGTCTTGCATACACGCCGTCATACAAATGTTGTTGGAAATTCCAAACGTGAGAACGCAGTGACGTACAAGACGTACGACGAGCCGAGAAAAAGGAAGTTCAATCACCAGTGCGGCTCCTTCTGCTTGATTCCGAGCATGCGTGAGCTTTTGTGCGACGGACTTGTGTACACACGATCGGACTTTCCGACAACAAGTGAAGTTGTCGGAAAACTTGAAAACCTGCTCTCAAACATTGGTGTGCGGAAATTCCGACAGCAAATGTTTGATGGAGCATACACGCAGTTGGACTTTCCGACAACAAGCTCACATCGAACATTTCCCGTCGGAAAGTCCAACCGTGTGTACGCGGCATTAGTCCGTAGGGTTCAATATTGAGTTGACATTGTTTTGTACACTGGTCCAAATCATTTGGTGGAGGGGGGATTATGGTGTGGGTTTGTTTTTATAGGGTTAGGCTTGGCCCCTTAGTTCCAGTGAAGGGAACTCTACGTCAACATACCAAGACATTTTGGACAATTTCATGCTCCCAACTTTGTGGGAACAGTTTGGGGATGGCCCCTTCATGTTCCTACATGACTGCGCACCAGTGCACAAAGCAAGGTCCATAAAGACATGGATCAGTGAGTTTGGGATAGAGGAAGTTGACTGGCCTGCACAACCCGATAGAACACCTTTGGGAAGATTTATTGCAGAGACTGTGAGCGAGGCCTTCTTGTCCAACATCAGTGCCTGACCTCACAAATGCGCTTCTGGAAGAATGGTCAAAAATTCCCATAGACACACTCCTAAACCTTGTGGACAACCTTCACAGAAGAGTTGAAGCTGTTATAGCTGCAAAGGGTGGGATAACTCAATATTAAACCCTATAGACTAAGACTGGGGTGGCATTAAAGTTAATGTGCGTGTAAAGGCAGGCTCCTCAATACTTTATATAGTATATATACATGTGATTTTAACATATGGTGGTGCTTCCCAAGCTTTGTTCACTTGTGATTTACCATCACAGACTTGCCTGCTGAGATGCAACCACAAAACTATCTAAAAAAGCCCTATGACATAGTTCACTCTCAGCCACACCCTACGTAGAGCTTTTCCAACATGAAGGACAAAATCACAGCCCAAGAAAACTTAGTGAACATCACTGGGGCAAGTGACCTGCACAGTTACCTCTTTACACACACATAAACGGTAGTTGTCAAGTGTTTTAGACATTGCTGTAGCAATGCTTACTTTTAAGAAATGTCTATGACACCTACTGCCACACCCAGAGAGGAATGTAACATGTTTAAAAAATAGTCGCCCTCACAAAGGCAGGAATTCTTTAATTTCTCATTTAGAACATTCAGAGATTCAGCTTAACAATTTAAAATATCATTGTAATGAAAATAAAAAAAAATGGTGAAAGAAAATATTTATAAGCAATATATTACTAAACATTTATTACAAACAGTAGAATTAATGGGATTAAAAGTGAAAAGTACTTGTCAAAGTTCGCCTGGTCCTTGGTTCCGTGTAGCATACACTTTGACTGCAGAGTAGTCCAGGCTGGTATATCAGAGTCTCTGGCTCTCATTAATGACCTTTAGCATTCCTTTATAGATTCCTTTATATAGATCAATGGAGCTGCCAAATGTAGCCATCTTTTCAGGTCCCTTAGGAGTAAATTTAAAGAATTAACAAAACAATTAACAAAACAAATTAAAGGATCTTGATTGGTACTTGTTGAAGTGTTTTATGATACAGCCTTAATGTCTAAATGTCCAGATAACAGGGGTTTATAAGCTGATAACTAACATATTGAACACAATGAAATTATTACTTGAAAGACACAAAATATGATATAAATTGCCTGCTGGACATTGTAGCATAGGGGTCTTTGGTGTCTAACTGATTGGCATTATCTCATATATCACTGTAATTACATTTTATAAATGCAATTGGCTAAAAGTACAGATCATGGAATACAATTAAAATGGTTGGGCATTGGTAGTTAAAAAACAAAGACCAGATTGTGTTTTTACCTCTAGATGGCTTTATGACAGGGCTGTATTATGAGTCTTTGGCTTAATGGAGGTTTAGGACCAGGCTCATTAAAAGGCTTGTGAACATCCTGGCTAAAATGTTTACAGTATGTATTCTATTCAAGTTGACCTGCTGTATGTCAATGTGTTTCGATCTGGTTGTTTTTGTGTCTCAGTGTTTAATTTCTTTGCTTCCTAACACAGACATGAGATGTAAATCTGACTATCCTAGTTACTGACTTGCACATTTTGTGGAAAATAAGGGTGGGACTCTATTAACAATGACTTCCCCATTTTCTCTGCACAGTTTAGAATTCTTCAGACCTCACCCAATAAATAATTGGAAGCCAATAATACTGAAAAAAACGAGGCAAGACATTTTTTAATAAACCACAAACTTTTTCCATCATAACAGAAAAACAACTCTTTTTAAACTTCTTTTAAGAGTCCTAGGCTGCCTTTTCACAAATACTGTGCACAGAGGCTTAAAATGTACATCCATCTTTCTGACTATGTTTCATGTTACACCCATATTTAGGGTATACCAGGAAACATGGCCAGAGTCCTCAGCCCCCCACCCTCAACCTGTCCCCCCCCCCCCCCACACACACTACACTTACAGAATTCAGGGATTCCCCTCCCTGCCCCCCCCCCCCCCCCCACACACACTACACTTACAGAATTCAGGGATTCCCCTCCCTGCTGCCTCTTGTCATATTTGAATTCAGCTCTGACCACACAGCACTTCATTCATTCACAGAGGTCTGTAAATGAAAAAAACCCAGGAACACCCTTATCACCCTGTGTGGTGCAGATTCCCCCTGTTTAAACCCCTGATATTTCACAAAAATTCTTAAAAAAAAATAAAAAAATATACAATTGTAAAAATAATAAAAAAAATAAATAATAAAAATAAAAACTACTGCCCTACTGACACCAATCTGTGTCCTACTGACACCGTCCACTGCTTTACTGACACTCTCAGTATATATACACATGCACACTTTGAGGTGCACACCCTGATACAATAGGTTGTGCACACCTATGCCATCTGCCATTTTGTCAGGAGGACTTTAGCTCTCAATGGAGCACAAGTGCAGTAACCTCATTACACTTGTAGTCCATTAATGATTCCTTCATACTGAGGTATGTACATGAGCTGGGGGAAAAGTCTACAGGAGCCAGAGCATTGCACCCACAATCCACTAATTGTGGTTGCAGAGCTTTGCATGGTCCAATGTAAAAAATAATGAGTGCAAATTTTTGCAATATGGTCACGTTTATTTATTATTTTTTTGTGGAAAGGTGGAATAAGATATAACAGAAAGGAAACATCAAGTAAAGAGAATTTGCTGCTGTTATTTGTAGAGAATGTGATGAGAGACAAGTAAAGAGAGAAAATAAATAAGGGGGATTAGGAGTACTTAAAAATGGGCCTCTTGGTAATATGGGCCCAGGGACACAGCACCCACTGAATACCCTGTAGTTACTCCCTAGGTTAAAGATTTACTAAAGGAAGTTTTTAGCTTTTACTCTCATAAGTCACATTTCTGGAATTCCATTCAGGATGTTTCCTCGGCCACCAAACATTTTAAGTTGAGAGAATAATAGTGCCATTACCTCTTAGATAGTAATTGTGTCTTCCCGGTAGCCATGTGACAATGCAGCTTCTGCTATTTATGTCCTTACATGAAAGGAAAATCTTCTCTGGTGCTTTTCCTCATGATAATCCCAGCACTTTAAATGTGGGGAAGTCCTAGATTCTCATGAGAAGAGCCCTAGAGAGAAAGGACATCAAGCGCTAAAGAGGATGAGTTCAAAACAGCACTGAATCCAGCAGATTTCAAGGCACTGCACTACTGAAGCTTCATTCTGTCTGACTCCACTTACCAGAATACACAATTCAGCGAGTCCTTTATTCTGTACTTGGCTGTGTATGCTGAAGATGTAATGTAATGTTTTGTAATGCTCTGTTCTCGAAGCAGCTCAAAGTAAATTCAAACAGAGTTCATGAAAAGTATCTCTTCCATGTTTTCATTGCTTAAAGGGGCTTTCCACATCATATAAAATAGAGACCATTGATTCTGGCCATCCCAGGTCCAGAATTGCAATGCGAAATCTCTGACTTTTGCCAGGGCATTTAACCCCTGATTAGCGGTTCTCACTATGGTCATTAAACAAAGTCATATTTGTGGTGGACTACCTGTACCTGTATTCAATTCTTAGGCCTCATTCAAAAATTTGCATTGGGGACCACAGGTGTGTGTGCGATCAGGCAATGCCAGGGAGTAAACTACTGGCAAAATGTTTGGCAATAGATGATATAAAGACATTTTAAATTCATGATGCTATTTGTAAAATACATTTTGCTATTTTTTTTTTTATATTGGTCAATACGACAAGAGTCATTATAAACAGGCAGATCTGTGCCATTAGGTCAACCAACACTACTACACTTCTTAAGAGCTTGCTTATATATATATTTCATCCTTTGAAGAGTGACCCACAGTGGACAGGCATTGAGGTATTATGTCACCTCCTCACTGCCTGTTTTAACTCCTAAAAGTCCAAACCACCACTCCATAATGAACATGGTTATGGGGCTGTTGCGGCACGGCCATATTCACTTGAATGGGGGACGTTCGGCAGGCAGTACTGCAATGAAGGTCATCATTTTTTCTGCACCACAATTGGAAGTATTTCTGCTGCAGCATGTATATAACCTCATATGACTGCCTTTGCAGATGGGGGAGGGGGGGGGTAACAAAGCAGGTCAACCATCTGTTTTTATCACCCCTCAATCACAAGTGTAAACTTAACCTAAAGACACATTCACATGGCTGACCGAGGAGAAGGGGAGCAGTGAAAACAGGTGGGTGAGGTTTTTCTGCCCCCAACTGCCACCTAAACACATACTGTAAATGCAGCCACTCAGTGCTATACACAATCACATATAGCAACTGCAATGCTTTGCTTTGCAGTCAAGAAAAACATTAAATGGCATGTTGCATTTTCAGAATTTTTACGGTTTTAAGCCCAACTTCAGCTTCAAATAAAAAAATTGATTGCCTATCACTTCTAAAATAAAAATATCTTGCTGCGATACTCAACAACTATACAACACTGATTACTGCAGACTCACTGTTCTGTGATCCAGCATGCTGGTTTCTCTTCTGGTTTGAGAGATGTCCAATGTCAATGCAATTACAAAGGTATAAGGATATATAATGTTTCAACAGGAGTGCAAGGAACACAGGTTACAGGTGCATAAAGTGCGAGCCGACATATATGTCATACTTTTAGCGTACCATCTCAACAACAGTATAACCAAATAGCCAGGATATGAGGGGGGAACCACCCAGGGAAGTAGAATGAGATAAGGAAAAATTATGCCACAATGCTGTAACATCATCACCAAAGAGCCCTACAGGGGTAGGACATGGTTCATGGGAGCCCAGGTTGTTAAAGACAAAAAACCTGGTTGTGTACCATCAACCCATCCAGGGAATGCAGCAGAGAACAGAGCTGTATCATTAGGTGGTGCCATTCTCTGGCACATGTAGGTCCCATCCACCGCTGTAGGAAGAAAAGGACCTGTGACATCACGTGACCAGAAGGAAGACTGCCAGATTTAATGCTCAACTCTTTTTGTACGGAACTGTATAAATATTAATTTATCTAATTATTTGCCTAATGAAATCAGAACCTTTATGTAAAATGCACCATAAAAAGAACATTATCAGTCCATGGATGTAATCCTTAACTGAGATGGAGCTGAATGTAGCAATTTAGCTGGACTTTACATAAGCCTTAAATACCACTTCAAGCTTCACTTCCAAATATGCCAAAGTATGGCAAAAACACAATCAGATAAATTCCCACTTATACAGCGTAAAGTCTTTAAAATATCAGATTAGCTGATTGTCGCAGGGTGGCAAGGATTGAATGGATTAATTGATTTGCTTACATATGATGTCTTTTTAATGCAGCTGAAAATAATTATTCAACACTGTAGAATTTTAGATTGGCATATTTTACAGCTTTGCCATGTTTTGCTACCAGCCATCATCTCATAATAAAATATTTTGATCCCAAAGGGGTTGATGTACCAAAGGCAAATAGACTGTTCACTTTGCAAGGGAATTTTCTATTAACTGCTTAGCGACCACCGGCTGTCAATTGACAGCCAGGCGGCGCAGCTCTGCCCTCCAGGGGGTGTGCGCGCGTGCCCGCCGTGTCACTGGGCACCCGATGCGCGTGCCCCAGCGACCGCAATGTCCGCCGGGCACCCTTGATTGCCCGGTAACACAGTAGGACCATGGATCTGTGTATGTAAACACACAGATCCACGGTCCTGTCAGAGGAGAGAAGACCGATGGTGTGTTCTAAGTACAGAGAAACACTAATCGGTCTCCTTCCCTTGTGAATCCCCTCCCCCTACAGTTAGAATCACTCCCAGGGAACATATTACCCCCTTCAGGGCCCCCTAGTGTTAACCCCTTCCCTACCTGTCACATTTATACAGTAATCAATGCATTTTTATAGCACGGATCGCTGTATAAATGTAATTGGTCCCAAAAATGTGTCAAAAGTGTCCGATATGTCTGCCGCAATATCACAGTCATGATAAAAATCGCAGATCGCCGCCATTACTAGTTTAAAAAAAAAATAATAATAAAAATTCTATAAATCTATCCTTTTTTTTGTAGGCGCTATAACTTTTGTGCAAACCAATCAATATATGCTTATTGCGATTTTTTTTACCAAAAATATGTAGAAGAGTACGTATCGGCCTAAACTGAGGAAAAAAAAAGATTTATATATATTTTTTGGGGATATTTAGTATAGCAAAATGTAAAAAATATTGTTTACCTCTTCTTTTGTTTATAGCGAAAAAAATAAAAACCGCAGAGGTGATCAAATACCACCAAAAGAAAGCTCTATTTGTGGGGACAAAATTATAATAATTTCATCTGGGTACAGTGTTGTATGATCGCGCAATTGTCGTTCAAAATGTGAAAGCTAAAAAATGGCTTGGGCAGGAAGGGGGTGAAATGCACTGTACTGAGATGGTTAACTTAGTGAATGTGATGAAAATTCACTTTGCAAAGGATACCCAATTATGTGCAAGGAAAATTAAAAGATGTATTTCCCTCACATGTTATTGGATGATGGAAGGTATAAGAGCATTCCCTAAGCTCTAGGAAAATTCTCTTGAAAAGTGAACAGCCTATTTGTCTTTAGTAAATCAACCCCTATGTCTGTCTTAGAATCTAGCATCAATGCTTACAGTGTATGTAAACCCTTGTAATGCGGGCTACCCAAGCTTCTTTCCACATGACTGACTTGCGCAGCTGGGCTGTAGCTACATACAGGTTCTTCAGGGCATTACGCTTATGTTACACCCAAAACCACATACTGTTCAAGTACATGGATTCAGACCTTCCCACCACATCCTCCTGGTCACCATCCACATTAACCCCTTCACGCATGGAGTACTCTTACATAGGCCTATGTTTGCCATTGTCCAGATAGAAGCATCCAAAAGTCCTACTGACCACCCGGGGACCCATGAAACAAGGCGGCCCGGCCACCTGTTGCATGATACAATAGGAGGTTTTCTCTCACCCCTGGGTGGGGAACTCCTATTACTCTATTACCACCCACTCCAAAGCCAATCACAGAACACTTTACACTTGGCATTGGCTGTGTTCATCACATTGTTCCTAGTACAACATAATACAGAGGTTTCTTGTTCTTGGCATGACATGAATAGAACAGTCCAAATCAATGTCATCACATTCTCCCATATATTGGCAATACAGCATGTGTCAAATAGACATAGCAATGTTAGATGACAGAGAGGGAGCGTAGTAGTACTCACAACCTTAATATCATTCCTTATCTCAACTCTCACTGTAGGCCTTCCACAGAAGCTTTTCAAGTTTTCCTCTGAAGGGAAAGCACACAAAACTCTCTCAGGTGTTCTCTTCTCTATGGCTTTCAGCAGTCTTCCTCGACCCAGGCTCCTCCAATGTTACAACTCCACTTCTAAGGAGGAGACAAAATATAAGGGGACACCTGCTTGTGCCCTAAAAGTTACTTTTCATATTTGCTCCCTTTTAGTGTGTTAAATATATATTTGATGATGTTTTGTTATATCGTATCATAAGTGCAAAGAAGATTCCTGCTCATCCTGCCAAAAATTGAGTAAGCTTCCAACTTCCTGTGATGAGCTGACAATGCTGCTCTGAAATCTCAAGCAATGTCAACAGCCCTGCTCAGTTCTCCTCTGTAAACTATAGATCGCCCTATGTTACGGAGATAAGGGGAGGGAAGAGTGAAAGCAGCCTAGGGTGTCAACGCTGCTCCTATATAGACATAATCAGCTAAACTGAATATAGAAGCTATTTGGTTATTATGCACAACTGCACCAGATTCTGTATGCTCCAGTTTTAGTAACCCCTCACCTCCAATAAGTGCGTCACCCTAAGACAAATGGGGGTCGATT
>CM053038.1:97977922-98109070 GCA_028564925.1 Lithobates sylvaticus
TTAGATGTTCATTGGCAAACTTCAGACGAGCCTGTACATGTGTCTTCTTGAGGAAAGGGACCTTGCAGGATTTCAATTTATGGCGGTGTAATGTGTTACCAATGGTTTGTTTGGCGACGGTGGTCCCAACTGTTTTGAGATCATTCACAAGCTCCTCCTGTGTAGTTCTGGGCTGATCCCTCACTTCTCAGGATTATCCTTACCCCATGAGGCAAAATCTTGCATGGAGCTCCAGACGAAGGGCGATTGATGGTTATTTTGTATTTCTTTCAATTGCAAATAATCGCTCCAACAGTTGCCAACTCCTCACAAAGCTTCTTGCTGATGGTCTTGTAGACCATCCCAGCCTTGTGCAGGTCTACAGTCTTGTCCCTGACGTCCTTTGACAGCTCTATGGTGTTGCCCATGATGGTGAGGTATGAATGGAAGAAAGATGTCTTTTATACACATAAGGAGTTGTCATTAGGAGCACCTTCTTAAATTGACAGGACTAATCTGTGTACCACATGAGAAGATACTGTAGCCAGTCTGTGGGAGCCAGAATTATTGTTGGTAGGAGATCAAATATTTATTTTACTCACTGAACTGCAACTCAATTTTTAACATTTGTATGGTGAGTTTTTTTTTTCCTGTATTTTTGGTTGATATTCTGTCACGATCATTTAAAATACACCTATGATAACAATTATAGACCCTTCATTTCTTTGTAAGTGGGCAAACTTGTAAAATCTGTAGGGGATCGAATAATTATTTTCCCCACTGTATGCACTTATAGAACAGTGTTACAAGGATAGTAGAAGAATTATATATTTAAAAGCATAAGCTAGTCAAACTAGAACATTTACCCTGGAAATACATAAAGGAGGCTTTGGCTGACAGCCCAGTACATTTGCTTTTCACTCTGACAATACTTGAATCCATGAGCCCATCCTGTTCTAAAAGAATACCCAATACACCAGGGGTTCAAATCAGTCTCTCAAACCCCCTCAGTAGTCCATGCACACAAGGTGAGTAAATGGTTAGCACTCTAGGTTCAGGGTAAATCCCACCTGGAAAACTATGTGCATGGAGTCCAATGTTCTTCTCATGGTTACACAGGTGTTGTCCCAAAAAATATGTTGCCTGTACAGTACAATTGTGGTAGGAATATTAAATTATGAGTTTCTGGGAGTTAAAAAAAAAAAAAAAAAAAAAACTGACGTGAATGGATTTATGTGCTCCCTGCGTCTGCTATAGGAACCATTGGAGAGAGGAAGAGGAAAGTTGGACAGCAGGGGGTGACCAACACAAATCACTCCTGTATGGGCCCATTTATACCACAATGCATTTTTGTGGGTTGAGTTGTGTTATGTTAGGCCTTTCATTTTGAACAGGCTATGTGTTTTGGTGCACTGCAGCACAATGTATGTGCACTGGGTTCCAATTAACAATATATTGCAATGCACTTAAAAAAAAAAAAAAAACGCAACAGGTAGACAAAGTCCAATAATCTACTGTTTCTTATCGGAATGGAACTCTCACTTCATACGCAGCTCTTCACAGAAGAGCAACACGCACACTCAGGAGTACCAAGTAGGCCAGCAAAGGGAAGTGACAAACATCCACTTATGTGGAGAACTGACTCTAATGAACACCTGTACACACTTCACCCCTTAGCAGCTGATCAATGTAGAATAGCCTATGTGGAAGAGTGTGGACAGTCTCCAGAAATGCTCACATAAGTGATCTAGGCAAAGCTTGTACAGCTTAGAGCCAAATACAACACAGCTCCCATTTACCAACAAAGGATGCCCAGTTAAGACAAAGCCTTATGTTTCTGACACATCTAAGAGAGATACACACACACTCTATCTAGTGTGTATTTATATATATATATATATATATATATATATATATATATATATATATATATATATATATATATATATATATATATATATATACACACACACACACACACACACACACATATATATATATATATATATATTACATACATACACACACACACACACTATCTATCTATCTATCTATCTATCTATCTATCTATATATAGTATAGTATATGTGTATATACTATAGCTATACACACACACACACACTATATATCTACACACAAACACACACACTATATATCTACACACAAACACACACACACTACATCTATACACACACACACACTATCTATCTACACACACACACACACACTATATCTATATACACACACACACACACACACACACTATATCTATACGCACACTCAAAAGTATTGGGACACCTGCTTTTACACCCACATGAACTTTAATCGCATCCCAGTCTTAGTCTGTAGGGTTCAATATTGAGTTGGCCCACCCTTTGCAGCTATAACAGCTTCAACTCTTCTGGGAAGGCTGTCCACAAGGTTTAGGAGTGTGTCTATGGGAATTTTTGACCAGAATCACATTTGTGAGGTCAGGCACTGATGTTGGATCAGAAGGGCTGGCTCACAGTCTCTACTCAAATTCATCCCAAAGGTGTTCTATCGGGTTGAGGTCAGGACTCTGTGCAGGTCAGTCAAGTTCCTCCATCCCAAACTCCCTCATCCATGTCTTTATGGACCTTGCTTTGTGCACTGGTACGCAGTCATGTAGGAACAGGAAGGGGCCATTCCTGAACTGTTCCCACAAAGTTGGGAGCATTAAATTGTCCAAAATGTCTTGGTATGCCGTCGCTTTAAGAGTTCCCTTCAGTGGAACTAAGAGGTCAAGCCCAACCCCTGAAAAACAACCCCACACCATAAACCCCCCTCCACCAAATGATTTGGACCAGTGCACAAAGCAAGGTCCATAAAAGACATGGATGAGCGAGTTTGAGGTGGATGAACTTGATTTGCCTGCACAGAGTCCTGACCTCAACCTGATAGAACACCTTTGAGATGAATTTGAGCGGAGACTGTGAGCCAGGCCTTCTCATCCACATCAGTGCCTGACCTTACAAATGCGCTTCTGGAAGAATGGACAAACATTCCCATAGACACACTCCTAAACCTTGTGGACAACCTTCCCAGAAGAGTTGAAGCTATTGTAGCTGCAAAGGGTGGGCCAACTCAATATTGAACGTGGGTGTAAAGGCAGGTGTCCCAATACTTTTGGTAACATAGCGTATACACATACAGTATATATTGGGGCAGAGTGCTGGTCATGGTCGTTAGTTGGTCACTGCTCATTACCAAACACCAGACATTTGTAAGGTTCCAACTAGTGGAAACTTGCAGGAGTTCAGCCCTTCATGAGAATTCAGGCAAATAGGAAACCAGAAACATCGCCCTCTTCAAGGAAGATTCATACCTCCCAACTTTTTGAGATAGGAACGAGGGACACCTATTAGCTTTGTGTGCCGATAGACACACACAGTGCAGCTTGGCCACACCCGCTCCCTACTCACAGGATTTGACGGGCAGTAGCAGATAGTGGGGCATTTTTTACCTTAATAAATAGAATGCACTACAGTACAACTAAAGGCAAAGCTTTATTTTTCGTTTTGGACAGATATTTTAGAACACCTGTCAGGTTTTATTGCTGTCTGTACCCCAGTTAACCACTTCCAGACCAGCCTCGTTTTGGATTTTGGGTGTTTACAAGTTTTTTTTTTTGCTAGAAAATGACTTAGAACCCCCAAACATTATATATTGTTTTTTTTCTAACACCCTAGAGAATAACATGGCAGTCACTGCAATACTTTTATTCACACAGTATTTGCGCAGCGGTCTTACAAGCGCACTTTTTTGGAAAAAAGTCACTTTTTTGAATAAAAAAATAAGACAACAGTAAAATTAGCCCAATTTTGTTTTTGATTGTGAAAGATAATGTTACGCTGAGTAAATTGATACCAAACATGTCCTGCTTCAAAATTGCGGCCGCTCGTGGAATGGCGTCAAACTTTTACCCTCAAAAATCTCCATAAGCGACATTTAAAAAATTCTAGTTGCATTTTTTGAGTTACAGAGGAGGTCTATGGCTAGAATTATTGCTCTCGCTCTACCGATCGCGGCGATACATCACATGTGTGGTTTGACTACCATTTTCATATGCGGGCGCTGCTCACGTATGCGTTCGCTTCTGCGCGCGAGCTCGTCGGAACGGGGTGTTTTAAAAAAAATTTTGGGGGTTTTTCTTATTTATTTTACTTAATTTTATTATTTTTTACACCGTTTTAAAAAAAAAAATGGATCACTTTTATTCCTATTACAAGGAATGTAAACATCCCTTGTAATAGAAAAAAGCATGACAGGTCCTCTTAAATATGAGATCTGGGGTCAAAAAGTCCTCAGATCTCATATTTGGACTTCAATGCAAAAAAAAAAAAAAAAAAATGCAATTTAAAAAAAATACATTTGGAAATTCCCCTTTAAGACGTATGGGCGGAAGTGACGTTTTGTCGTCGCTTCCGCCCTCCTATGGTATAGAGATGAGTGGGGGCCATCTTAGCCTCACTCATCTCTATACACAGGCAGGGAAAGGACCTGATCGTCTCCGCCGCTGCCGACGGCTCGGGTAAGCGGCGGAAGGCACGGAAGAGCGGCGGGGGCACCTCTCCCGCCGCCGATAACGGTGATCTCGTGGCAAATCCGCTGCGATGACCACCATTATCGGAAAGGGGACCGCTCACTGTGAAGAGGGATATCTCGGTTGTGGCAGCAGCTGCTGCCGTTACCGAGATATCCCTCTTCAAAAAAATGACGTATATATACAGTAAGCGGTCAGTAAGTGGTTAAGAAGATTCATCCTCTCCATTTGTCCTGTTTACCATTATAACTGAAAGTGAAGGTAAAAGAAAATTCCACATTTTGGATTGTCCCTAGAAAAGTAATAGGAGGGGAATCTTCCAATGGGGACACTAGTTTTGGTGACCTGGGGAGCCCCATGAGATTCCCGAAATTTGGGAAGGGGTTTCCTGTGTTTGGCTATGGGACAGGAAGTGAAGGGAAATCTCTGCAATGAGACACAGATGGCAAAAAAAACTGACAGGGGGTGTGATCCTCCCTTACTCTATTCAAAAAAAAAAAAAATGTTTTTTCCTACAGTCCTACTTTAATGTAAAAACTGTTTAGGTTTTAGACCCACTTTTTTATTTTTAATCAGAAGAGGTCTTTATTGAATAACATTTGATCATACAATCTAATAACTTGAACCACTTTAAATCAACAATAAACTCCTTTACAGTTACATCCATGATGGAAATAACATAAAAAGGTTATTTTTAAAAGAACTGTCTTTTGACTCACCTTACCAATAATGGATATAAACACCAATTTCATTTGGAAAGAGTAAGCTTCCTGCTTACCTGGTTGCTTTTTTGTAATTCTTGTACTTTTCTGGCAAATTCTTTAGCTTCTTTCTGGCACTGATGCTCTAATTTCTCTACCTTCCTCTGAATTCGCTCATCCATTAACTTCAGCTCTTCAATGTGGTTCACAAATTGGTCCAATAATCTGCAAAAGTGTAGCATCAATCAACATAACTGGGCCTTTATAATCAGGGGAAGAGAAGCATAGCACAAAGAACAGTAATTCACAGCAACCAATCAAAGTTCATTTTTCACTTCACTGACCACAGAACACCTACTCTCCCCTATCCAAGGATTACATTCTGTATTGGCTTCCTGTAGAGTTTTGGGTTGCCTAACTGTACACGCATAGTTACCTGTAACTGAGAATACTATCTTTGGGGGGAAAAAAAAAACACTTTCTTTGAGCTACAGTTGCAAACCAGGGACAAACTGATATTAGAAATGTTGGCATCAAGACTGCCATTGGTTATGTCTGCAGAATGGTTAGGGTTTACTCTAGTCTAGGGGCAAGGTTCTAGATGTACTTGGAGGACTCAATGGATCGGACACTGATTGGTACAATTTAGAGCAGAGGTCTCAAACTGGTGGCCCTCCAGCTGTTGCGGAACTACAAGTCCCATCATGCCTGTGGGAGTCATGCTTGTAACTGTCAGCCTTGCAATGCCTCATGGGACTTGTAGTTTCTTACGACAAATTCTCCTGCGCTCTGGTGTCTAGTCTCTTGGTTCGTAAAAAAGGATATAGATGCAATTCCTCAAGGTAATGTCCAAAATCTTGCAGCCCTCCTTTGAACAATGGGTGTTCACAACACTACAGAAACAAGAAAAACAGAAGGGCGCACCGACCTTTGTGCATTACCACTAAAAAGGTTTTATTAAAATATATAAAAACAGCAAAAAAACTACTCACAAACGAGTACACGGTATAGGCAAAAACATGGATGGATGCACACGTCCACTGCTTTCAGTCACGATTCTTGAACACCGGGAGGACCTGATGGTTCCTCAGTGAATGGCTGACGCGTTTCAGGGGAGTACCCCTTTCATCAGAGCCTACAAGTGGGCAATGGTCTTGTCTCCCCCCGTTCTATTCAACTCTCTTCTTTTATGGGGTAAATGGGTGGGCGTGGTCGGGCACTTACCCCCTCCCCCCATCCCCTCCTCCTCGTAGGCCCTCCCATACAGTTAGAAAAGGGTGCATATGAGTATGAAAGGTACCTCTATATACAACAACCCAATGGTCCTCCAATAGATCCCCCAAGACCCCAAGGCTTCTCAGGACATGAAGGGTCTACTCATCTTGTCTAGGTCCTTAGCCGGCGTGTTCCCCATCGATCCAGTGAATCCCTTCAGTGACTGGATGGCTGGCGACTCCGGACCGGAAGTGCGGGTGTATTTGCGTTCCACCCGCAACTTCCGGTCGAACCACGCCTCGTTCTCAAACAGGCCAAAGCATTATAGTATTAAAACAGGCCATATCCCGGAAGCGCAGGTGTGTTTGCGCTCCGCCCGCGACTTCCGGACGGACCACACCTCGTTCCCAGACTGGCCACAAACCAAAGACACTAGAGTGAGCCATATCCCGGAAACGCGGGTGTGCATGCGCTCCACCCGCGACTTCCGGTCTAACCAAGCCTCGCTCATACAGCGGCCCTGAACCTGATGGAGCTATATATACCCCTCCACTGCGCCTGCGCTCCTCTACTCTACGGGCCATTACCGCGCATGCGCGCCCATACATAGCGGCTTAGTGTGGGGGGGCATCGGTGTACCCCCTCTCCACCTAAGCCTCTAAAAAGGAACACCCACACAGTGTGTTACTGGGACTATGCTATGCCAAGGGGAATTAGTGCAAACGCATGAAGCAATACACAGGGAGGGGGGGGGAGAGATCAAAAGTGCCCCACCATACCCACTGGAAAAAGTGTGCATGGATAGTGCACACAGTAGTGCCACTGGCAATGGCCATGAACCAAGGAAGAGTATCCACATGCAGTTGTCATACTGTTGCATACAATATACACATATATGTACACATATATATATATACACATACATATGTACATGTAAATGCACGCTACATGTGGACAAACAATGATGATGATAATAAAAAATAATATAAAAAAAGAGGTTAAAAAATGTGTATACAATATATATATACACATAAAAAACGCACCTAAAAAATGTACATTATATATATATATATATATATATATATATATATATATATATATATATATATATATATATATATATACACACATATATACACAATACTCATAAAAAAGAGCTTTCAGGTACAGTGTTCAAATCACTGCCTGCAAAGCGTGGATGTGCAAAATATATATCAAAAAACAGTTTTAGTTAAAAGATCCCCAAATCAATGGAATTTGATAGATACATAATTGAATCGTGTTGTACCACATTGCATAGTATTTACTGTTAATAATAAATATATGTTAAAATGTATTAAAACCCAATAGTGTGGCAAACTAAATAAATAAAAAACCCAAAACAGACCCCTTTCTACAGTTTAAAAGCCTCAGCACACCCACACTCCTACAGGTCTAAATGTGTTAAACACTGAACCTTACTAGGATACACAAATGCACTTCGCAGTACCATCAAATTGCGGTGCACACTTCCATATAGACCTCTTAGGACCTCTACCTCGACCTCTACCTCAATGACAAGACCATTTAACCCACTCTAAAACAGTCCCCATATGAGACTTAATAATGCTGCAGAAGGCTACATGGATCCCTAACTGCCCTTCAACACACCCCTTTCTACCCCTATTTTGAAGGCTATGGCTGCGGTGCCCTACTAACATGTATTTGTACTCAAGAAGTTTAATATTCCCTATTGCTGCAGAAATCAGTGAATAGGTCTGCAAACTATATGCTAAAGATGCGACTCAATACTCAAGCACTAGCCCCAGACCTAGCTGCCCCTCTGCCCCAACTGCAAATCTCAGACCAGATTATGTAGTTCTATTTCTTCGTTTAGGCCCTTGGGAGCCATGGTGTCCAAGGTAAAGATCCAATAGGCTTCCCTTTTGCATAGAAGCTGGTACTTTTTTCCGTTATCTAGCTCATTTGGCATAGCCTCAATGCCAAAGACCCTAAGACCTTCAATGCTACTACCATGAGCCTCTTTGAAGTGCCTGGGTACGGAGTATTTGTCTTTTTTCATCAAGATATTGCTCCTGTGCTCATTCATCCTTGTTCTCATCTGTCTTGACGTACGACCAATATAGAGGTGGCCACAAGGGCACAAAAGCCCGTATATGACATATGCGGTCCCACAATTGATGAACTGTTTGATCTTGTGTAGTTTGCCATCGGCACCTATTAGTTCTTTCTTTCTATGGTGCATATATAGGCAGTTCCCACAGTTCGTGACCCCACATCTATAATTCACCTTTTGGTCGAATAACGTCGTCCAAGGATTGTTGGGGCCTTTAGTTCTAGTTTTCTTTATCCTGCTTGGGGCAATAAAACTCTTGAGATCTTTTGGTCTCCTAAAGATTATATTCGGGCGCTGAGGGAGATGCGTCCTCAAAATAGGGTCTGATTCCAGAATCTTCCAGTTCTTTTTTACAATTTTCTGTATTGCACTTGCTTTGTTATTGAACCTAGTGCAAAACCGAACCTGTAAAAGCTCATCCCCCTGGGGTACCACCTTTTTTATTTTTATTTCCTCCATCTCAGTGTTGTCATATTGCACGAGATACTTCTGGAAGGCTTCTTCTAAATGTTCGTCCGTAAACCCCTTCTCTTTGAATTTGTTTCTGAGGACTGCACTTTGTTCTTCATAATCCTGTTTGAGGGTACAGGTGCGCTTCAGTCTACAGAATTGACCAAAGGGGACATTGCGGATCCATTGTGGATGGTGGTGGCTACGGGCATGAAGGTAAGAATTTCCAGCACTTGGTTTAAAGTGGGTTTTTGAGTAGATTTTCCCTTCATCGTCTGACCGTAATTCCAGGTCTAGAAAGACTAAGGAAAAGTCGTCCACCACATGTGTAAAAGAAATCCCAAAGGGATTCTCTGCACAATGTTTTAAGAAGCCCTCTAGATCCTCATCAGTTCCACCCCAAATGATAAGAATATCATCAATGTACCTTGAGTACAAGATTAAATTTCCGCCGAATGGGTTATTGGCCCAGATGTAGTTTTGTTCCCAGTACCCCATGAACAGATTTGCATAGCTTGGGGCAAATCTAGCCCCCATTGCTGTGCCCTTGACTTGCCTATAGAATCCGTCCATAAAGGTAAAGTAATTATGCGTCAGCGTAAATTCGATGCAATCATATAGAAACTGGGCTTGTGTCGGGTTGTACAGACGTGTATCGGCCAGATAATACTCCACTGCTCTTAACCCAAATTCATGCTGTATGGAAGTGTACAGAGATGCCACATCCAGGGAAAGCCATCTGTAGCCTTTCTCCCATGTATATGAGCTCAGGATCTCCAAGGCGTGGCCTGAATCTTTAATATAGGATGGTAGGTTCGTGACAAGTCCTTGAAGGAAATAGTCTATGTAACATCCCAGGTTACTAGTGAGGCTATCTATTCCAGCTATAATCGGTCTACCCGGGGGTTTCTCCAGATTCTTGTGGATCTTCGGAATATGGTAGAAGTGGGGTACTACAGGATGTTTAGGAAGCAAGAAAAAATACTCGTTTTTGGTGATAACATTGTTGGCAAGTGCTTTATCTACAAGTGTTTTAAGCTCAGTACTATAGAGGGCCGTAGGGTCCCAAGTCAGTTTCTCATAGGTACTTTTGTCTCCAATGAGTCTTGATGCTTCGTCCACATACTGGTCCTTATCCTGTATAACCAGACCTCCGCCTTTGTCAGCTTTCCTTATGATTATCTCCGAGTTTTTCTTCAGACTATTAAGCGGACCATCCAGATCTGCCTCATGTCCTTTATTGAACTTACGAGTCTGGTTCTCACATATTTTCCTGAATTCTCCCATCACTACCTCATAGAATGCTGGGATACAATTGCCCTTGTTCCAGTGGGGATAGAATCCCGATTTTGGTCTAAAATTGGTACTGATGATCCTATCCTCACAGCTCCAAGGAGGGAACTCCTCCATAGGATCCCTACCCCCTTCAGCATATAGTTCTTCCAAGATTTCTAGTATTCCTTCATCATCGAAGTCTCCAGGGGAGGGGGGAACAGTTGTCTCAGCCTTTTTGTCCACAGACCCATTGATTTCCTTGAGCTTGAAGTGACGTTTAAGTGTCAAGTTCCGTATGAACTTGTTTAAATCTATAAACAACTCAAACAGGTTGGGTGGACTCTCTGGGGCAAAATTAAGCCCTCTTCTGAGCAACTTTAACTCGGGTTCTGAAAATTCACATTTTGATAAGTTGAATATTCTTATTGTGGAGTGGCCTTCTTCTACTTTGGAGTTTTTTGAAATTCGCCGCCCTCCCCTGCGACCTCTCCTTGTAGCTTTTGCTGTAATTGACTTCTGGTATTGGGAAGTGAGATCATTCGTGATGTACTGTTTTTCTGCGCTGCGGGTTTCATCTTCCCCGCAGCTCCATCCACAAAAAAAGACTCATCTACTTTTGATTGTGGTCCTTTAGTGTCTCTGACTTTACACCCCCTTCCCAAAGTTGCATTCGATCTTGATCTTTGTGGGAGTGCCGATTCTTTCTCAATCTCCTCTCTGATCTGGTGTGTTCGCAAAGATGGATCCGTGACCAAATCTTTCGCCCTTTCTTCTTCCTCCTGTGGTACTGAATTGATGCAGTCTCCTTTGACTTGCTTGGTGTGATCTAAAGTTTTCTGTACCCCTTCATTCCTTTCATTTTCATTAGTTCTTCCATTGAGGGCCCTTGGGTCAAGATGTACCAATGAACTTTCTTGTACTGAGGGAGGAGGTGGGAAGTCATCCTGTACATTCCCTCTAGGCGGACCATAGAGCAAGGTATCCTTACTCCTCCTATTGTTGGCATAGCTGTCTCCCCAGTTTTTATTATAAATATACTCTCTGTTTATATTTTTATCTTTATTTTTATTTCTATTTCTATTTCTATTCCTATTGTTCTTCTTATTCTTATTTCTATATCTATTGCTATTAGGGCCTATATTGTCATCTATAGTGTTTTCCATTCTACTATTGCCACTCTGGGCAGTGTCTACTGGATGATCGGACTGCTCCATTTCACCCCCTATACCCTTGGATCCCATTTTGTCCTTTTTCCAGTGAAATTCACATCCCATCATATAATCATGTCTGTCTCTCTCGAATTTTCCGGATTTTTTGACTATCAGGTCAGCTTCAAATTCCATAGTCTGTTCATTAATCCTCAGATCCCATACGGCGAAGGATTCAAGATCTGTGAACTTTGATAGCTGCTCCTGAATGTCAACTATACCCGCGTTTCCGGGATATGGCTCACTCTAGTGTCTTTGGTTTGTGGCCAGTCTGGGAACGAGGTGTGGTCCGTCCGGAAGTCGCGGGCGGAGCGCAAACACACCTGCGCTTCCGGGATATGGCCTGTTTTAATACTGTACTTGTAGTTTCTTAACAGCTGGAGGGCCCCAAGTTTGAGACCCCTGATTTAGGAGGTATAGTTTAGGAGGTTACGTATTAAACCCAATTTTAGTATTAACAATTATTTAAAGGGTTGGGTTAATGCGAGAATTAAAGTGGTTGTAAAGGCTAAAGGCTTTTTACCTTCATACTGTCCCCCCGGCACACCCCCCAATACCTAGCTGAGCCCCCATCTCGAACTAGCGAGGTGCACGAGAGCAGGGTCTCTCCCTCCTAATTGGCTGAGACAGCAGCAGGAGCCATTGGCTCCCGCTCCTGTCAATCACAGCAAGTGAGCCAATGAGGAGAGAGTGGGGTGGGCCCGAGCTACACTCAGTTTGTGAATGGACACACAGAGCAGCGGCTCAGGAGTGAGCCTACTCAGGTGCTTCCATAGCAAGCTGTTTGCTATGGGGGCACTTGGCAGGAGGGAGGGGCCAGGCCTGCCGGCGGGGAACCCAAAAAGAAGAGAATCAGGGCTGCTCTGTGCAAAACCACTGGACAGAGCAGGTGAGTATAACGCGTTTGTTATTTTAAATTAAAAATATCTGCCTTTAATATCACTTTAAAATTTCAGACTAGGTTTACATATTTTGAAGAGGCTAAAAGATACAGGAATGCATGTCCAGGAATTTCTTTTCAAGTTTTGGATAGAGCAGAGAAGGAATAGAATAGACTTCTGTCTGGGTCTTCAGTAGATTTTCCCTCACTTGTCACGGTGATAAAGGTTTTCGAAGACAGGTGAGGGGAAATCACGTCAAACCAAATTTTTTTATAACTTTTAATAATTTTAAGCCAATTGTACTTTTTCTTCCACAATCCCAGCCCCCTGATAAAAACTTTTATTTTGTAAAAAGCGTTTTGAACAAAAGCTCTCCTTTTATATTACATACCAGATGTTAAACCCAGTGATATTATGAGTGGGTTCCTGTGCTTCCGGCAGGGTGCTGTACAGTTTCACAAAAACATCGCAGCACCCAGCGCCAGTACTCCTCTCAAGAGCCCTCAGTCCTGATGCAAGCAGTGGGCTGGGAGGAGTTTAGTTTAACTATCTAAATGCCTTGATGCAGAAAACATCCAAAAAGGGGGGGGGGGGGGGGGGGGTGTGAACCAAAATCTCATGACTTTACAACATTAGGGCAGACAGTACCCCCCCGCCCATCCCCTTTTTTTAAATCGAGCCAACAGTAATTTTTATTACATCCATAATTATTCCCCCGGTTTGGGGGTTTTCTGTATTAATGAGATTGGGTGTGGTGCCCCTTATACTTTTAATAGGTACTAGGAATATTGTAAATGTCTTGATGGGGGGGGGGGGGGGGGGGGGTGTCAGTTTGGAGGTGTTGGCATTCCCAGGCAGGCTGCATTTGCACACAGAATACCTTTGGTAATGCCCACATGTCATTCTGAGTCTCCATGATTGGAAGAACTGAAATGCAATGAAAGAAAGGGGTGGGTCAGATGATGCTGGGCTTTCTTCAGCCCAGAAATTAGATGGGCGCTATCTAATTTCTATCTAGCAACTTCTGATGTACACTGTGAGAAGCTCACAGTGTGTTGTGAAATCAGACAATGCCTTTTCAGTTCAACTGTGCAGGACTACAGGGAAGGCATATGTTCTGCTTTAACCGCTTAAGGACCGCTTCCTGCACATTTACGTCGGCAGAATGGCACGGCTGGGCACATCAACGTACAGGTACGTTGCTCTTTAAGTGCCCAACCATGGGTCACGCGCGCCGCCAGTCCTGAGCTCCGTGGCCGCGGGACCCGATCACCGCTGGTGTACCGCGGTCAGGTCACAGAGCTGAAGAACGGGGAGAGGTATGTGTAAACAAACCTCTCCCTGCGCTTCCTAGTGAGACTGACACTGATTGTCTGTTCCCTGTCATCGGGAAAGACGATCAGTGATGTTGAACGCCAAGCCACACCCCCCTACAGTAAAAGAACACACACACGTCACACTTAACCGCTCCCCGCCCCCTAGTGGTTAACCCCTTTACTGCCAGTGTCATTTACATAGGAATCAGTGCATTTAAATAGCACCGATTGCTGTATAAATGACAATGGTCCCAAAAATGTGTCAAAAATGTCCGATGTGTCCGCCATAATGTCGCAGTCACAATAAAAAAAAAATCGCTGATCGCCGCCATTACTAGTAAAAAAAAAAAAAAATAAAAATATTAATAAAAATGCTATAAAACTATCCCATATTTTGTAAACGCTATAACTTTTGCGCAAACCAATCAATAATCGCCAAAAATATGTAGAAGAATACTTATCGGCCTAAACTGAGGAAAAAAATGATTTTTTTTTTTATATATTTTTTTTGGGATATTTATTACAGCAAAAAGTAAAAAATATTGAATTTTTTTCAAAATTGTCGCTCTATTTTTGTTTATAGCGCAAAAAATAAAAACCCGCAGAGGTGATCAAATACCACCAAAAGAAAGCTCTATTTGTGGGAAAAAAAGGACGCCAATTTTGTTTGGAAGCCACGTCGCACGACCGCGCAATTGTCAGTTAAAGCGACGCAGTGCTGAATCGCAAAAAGGGGCCTGGTCCTTTTGCTGCAAATTGGTCAGGGGCTTAAGTGGTTAATATTTAGAATGACAGAAATTAAAATATGTTTCCCTTACTGACTCACGTTCTAAAATGTGCATTAAGAAAGAGAGGAAAAAAACAAACAAAAAAAAAAAAAACCACAACCACCACCCCAGAGCAGAATGCAACATTCACCTAACTTTGGCAGGGCCCAGGCTGAGCAACAGCTTTCAGAAATGTGTAACTTGTGATTACAGACCTGAGGAGTCTCAGGCTATGCATCTTGTTTGTGCGCTTACAACAAGAAGTTCCAAAGCTCAGGCTTCACGTCTGAGGTTTGCTTTTTAAAATCTGTAATCTACAGAGAGGCTGAAAGAGGAAACCCAACTAAAACCAATTCAATTGGTGTTCTGTTTTTGTGATGACTAGCTGCTTTACAGAAAGTGTGCCTCACAGTATAAGACACCCACTTTTTTGGATCGAATGACTCCGCTCCTCCTCTGGATCCTCCTCCTGGTGTTCGCCATGCCAGGCGCTCGATATATTCATCTGCTACAAACGGTTCCTGAAAAACAAACACAGGAAGTCACTTCATTGTCATTCTGTGGCTAAATACACAGTGTGTATTCCTATGCATAAACAAACAAACCAAAAATTTAAACCTGATCCAAATGACTGTTAAAGAGAACCTCGAGATATATAAAAATATGGCAACCACCATTGCTGGTTTTCTTTTTCTACTTTTTTTTGCAAGCTCCTGCATTCTTATCCTTGTTTCACGTGGAAGGACGACAGAGACTTGTTAAAATAATGTCATACTTGCTATGGGTCATGTCTCACTAAGCAGTGAAGCAAGAATTAGTATGACAGCCCAGAAATTTGTACATTTAAAAACCAGGAGAGCAATGGCAGCCATCATATTCTAGGCTGACAAGTGCCCTTTAATCTGAACAGCGCATGTTAAAGCCCAACTCCAGGCTCAGCATTGGCATTATATGCAAATTTAAACTCTTCCTATTGGCCAATAAGGCTGGGTACCACAGTGACTGGTCAATATCCACAACTCTGCCCCCAGCTACATCACTAGCCTAGGCTCAAAATACCAACCTAATAGTCCTCTTCCTTCCTCCAAAGACCTCCTGCTCTGTAGCTCCCTCATCACCTCTCCCCATATTCCCCTCCAGGACTTCTCCCATCCTCTGGAATTCCCCACCCCAATCTGTCAGACTGTCTCCAAATCTATATACTTTTAGGATTTACTTCCCTAAAAACTTTTCTCTTCAGAGAAGCCTATCCTCCCTCCACCTAACAACTGCACTTCTATTTTCTTCATCAGCTCATCCCCCACAGCTATTACCCTTTTGTATCACTTGACCTTCCCTCCTAGATTGTAAGCTCTAAGGAGCAGGGCTCTCTGAATCCTCCTGTATTGTAATTGTCTGCCCTAATGTTGTAAAGCGCTATATAAATCCTGTATAATGATAATAATAATAATAATAATAATAATAATAATAATAATAATAATAATAATAATAGGAAGATGCAGGCCAGATCTCTACAAAGATAGGAAGTGTAAAAAAAAAATTAAAAAAAATAAATAAAAGTGCAGCTCTTTTGGATTCAGGGGCAACCCAGATGCTTAAGAACGTAAAGGGATATGCAGGTAACTTAAGCCCCTTTCACAAGGACGGACCGTTCAGGTACGCCTGTCAGTTTTTTAGGCGGACCTGAACGGACGCTCCATAGACCTCTATGGAGTGACAGATGTCAGCGGTGACATGTCCGCTGACATCCGACCCCCTCCGATACGCTAAAGTGTTATGGAGGAAAACCCTATTTTTCCATCCGTCTGCGGATCGCATTGTATGAAAACGGACTCTACGGTCCGTCTTATTCGATCCCCCATAGAGAAGAGGAGCGCTCTGACAAGTCCGTCCCTGCACAGTGTGCCGAGACAGACCTGTCATCTTCCTGCTCAGTGAGGATCGACGGAGGGATCCTTGCTGAGTAAAGCGGAGCCCATACATGGACACGTCAGTGTGAAAGTGCCCTTAGGGTGTCTGCTTTCGATTTTGGGAGCAAGTCTATAAACTATCTGCCAAGAGTTAACAACTGAACTCCAGCCATAAAAAAAAAAAAAAAAAAAACACTATTACGAGGAACTGCAGTCTGCTCAAATAATTTGTAATAAAAACATCTTTGCTATTCTGAAGCTTCCCTCCAACCACTTTGCATATTATTTTATATATACTGTGATTCTGTACTTGCCAAATATGCTGCAGAAATCTCCCTGCACCGAGTCTGGCTGCAACCATCTTAAAGTGGAAGTAAACCCTCCTATCGTTTTCAGCCAAGGAAGCTGCCATCTTGGCCTCTGTTCAATCTTCAACTTCCATGATGCTGCACATGTGATCAGTTATGACACCAGCCATTGGATGGTTTGACAGTTTGGTTGAAAGCATAGTCAATGTGACAGGTAGCATTTCCGGCATGCCATTTTTTTTTTTTTTTTAACTATTTAAATCAAAGGGTTTACTTCCGCTTTAACTGTGGGCAGCTGAAGCTGCTGCCTGTTCACTTCCTGGATTTACACAGAGTCACACATCCAGCTCTGCAGCTATCATTGGCCCTCTTATGACTCAACCCCCTTCCTTCCTTCCTGGCAAACTCTCACCAGAGTGAGAGAGAGATATGTGCATGATGTTATAAGCCTAGGCTAATGACCAGACAACAAACAGGAAGTGGGCTGTATAAAGTAAAAAAAATGTTTTACTATCCAAAGTTAAAATAACAAGGGCAGAAAAAAATATAAAAAAATGACTGACGATCCGCTTTAAATCTAATTTCTCAATATAATATATATAATATACAACTTATGTGTACAAAATTTTTACGCAACCCAGATATTACTTTATAACATTAGCAGTGACATTATCACTATGCTGTATATAGCTGTGGAAGAGACCCAGCAGGCTCCACCCACTACAGGTTGACTACAGAAAACTACAGAGGGGACAGAGACAGGACCAGTCACCCTGCACAAGGAGAGAGAGCATCAGTGACCGGTCTTTATTACAGGAAGCTCCTGCACAGAGTTTTACACTGGATTACTGCACAGATCTGAAAGAAGGAAATAAAGCCCACCGAGATTTAAAGGAGGCCTACACACTTCTCTTGTATTTAGGCAATATTTGTTTATCCTCTTGTTGGGCTTTATAGAACATTACACACTACAAATACATAGCAATATGTATTGGACACTTACTACAAATCACAATAAAGCTAGGCAGTCTTGGGCCCATTACTAACCACATAGGCTGTTATACTGTATTGTACATTCACACCATGGAGAATGACATAAAATATGAGTCATGATGACTGGGTGATAAAACCATATACTGTATATACTCGAGTATAAAGCCGACCCAAATATAAGCCGAGGCACCGAATTTTACCACAAAAACTGGGAAAACGTATTGACTCGAGTATAAGCCTAGGGTGAGAAATGCGCAGCTACTGCAAGTGTAAAAGAGGGTCAACAGTGCCCATTTGCAGCCTCACTGCGCCCATTTGCAGCCATAGGTCCCCCGAACTTTAAACTCAGTAGTTAAGGGTTCCTAGATGCCCCCTAGCTACAGCCAAAATTTGGGGTCTCTGAACTCAAAGGGACCCGAAATGACATTGCTGCAGATAGACACAGTTGACCGAATTTGGGGCCCCATATCTTGGGGCCACTTGGTGCTAGGAACCCCAAATTTAGTTTGCAAACCCAGTGGAACTAGCACTACAACATATCCTAATGTTCCTAGCACCAAGTGTCCCCAGATATGGGGCCCCAAAGTCGGTTCGGAAAATGTCAAGCACTTTTCTGCAGCAGAGAATGACATTTTCCGAACCGACTTTGGGGCCCTGTATCTCGGGGCTACTTGGTGCTAGGAACCCCATCTTAGGATATGTTGTAGTGCTAGTTCCACTGGGTTTGCACACCAAATTTGGGGTTCCAAGATACGAGGCCTCAAAGTCAGTTCGGAAAATGTCATTCTCTGCTGCAGAAAAGTGCTTGACTCCAGTATAAGCCGAGGGGGGCATTTTCAGCACACAAAAAAAAATGTGTTGAAAAACTTATACTCGAGTATATATGGTATATGTTCTATATGAACGCTCTTTTGTGATACTTTACAGTTCTCCAAATGTACAATTTTTAGCAAGCACAATACATTCTTAGTTGGTTCTGGTCATGTGCGACTTTGACACTGACATGACACTGTGATCGGGGAAATAAGAAAATATTTTACAGATGATATTTCTCATGGAAAATATAAGGCAGTAACTATGCCTGGCACTGCAGCTTTGCCAATAGCTGTAGCTGCAAAAGATAATAGATTGTATTTGCTTCACTATTCCACGTTAAAGAGCAACTCCATTTTTGTTGAGAAAAACAAAAACCATTGCCCTGGGTGATCTATGTACAGTGCAAGGACTTTAAAAAACTATTTTGCAGATACCTTTTGTTATTCTGAAGAAATAGCCATTTGTCTGTGCCCATGTGCTAAATGGATGTACATGCAAGAGATTGCATCATTATCAATTAGCTGCTGCACTTGCAGGGCTCTAATGAGGAAAGTGGTAGGGTCTGCATCTCTTTAGACATGACTTACGTTTGGGAGCATCTCACCAAAAATTACATTTTGTTGCAGTGGATGCCAAAAATCCGACTTGTATCTTAGTGCAGACTTCTGGGAAAATCTGTAAGCCAATCACAGAAGCAGGAAATTACATTTCTAGGGGGGGCGGGGTGTAATGTACACCATTTGTGAACATATCTCCTCCAGGTAGCCATATTGCATTTTACGGAAAATTACAGCTCTGCAGATTGAAAAGGTAATTTTTAATAGCAAGCATCTACAATATAACTTACGGTATGATACAATTGTACATGCTATATTATTTTTTTACCTTAGAACAGGGAGTTACCCTTTAAAGTATATCTATAGCTGAAACCTTTTTTTAGTTTTGGATAGAGTAGGGAAGGATTAGAACCCCAGTCAGTGAAGCCACAGCCGGGTGCCCACAGTAAGAATGCCGGCGCCGCGGGGAACGAGGGGGGGGGGGGGGGCTTCGTTCGCCCGCATCGCTGGACCCTGGGACAGGTAAGTGTCCGATTATTAAAAGTTTTTTTTAGCTGCTTTCTTTTACATTTTTTTTTTTTTTTTTAAGGGGCACCCCACTTTAAGCAAATCAGTTCTTTTTAGTTTTAGATGGATTGCAGAAGGATTAGAATACATTTAAGGCAGGGGTAGGCAACCTTAGAGTGGTGGAGATCTACCTAAAACAACATGGGAGAAACAAAAGCTCACCGGGCTCAACGTACTATTTTTGGGAGCTAACCTAGCAAGGTCAATAAAAAGTAAGGCAGTTTTGAAGAAAACGGGATCACGCGGTAATGCGGTACACACTCCTGTGCATTCCTCAAGTTTTTTCCATGTGGTGCATTTTGGCAAATCACACTGGAATGCAGAAAAAGTAATGCATGCATTACTTTTAAAAGTACGCTGCAGCAAACAGCATGGCACTGCGGAAACCATGCGATATGGTGCCCACAAACGCACTGCAAAGGCACTGTGCTCACCAGCAGTGCGGCAAATGTGCATGGAATGCACGTTTCCTGCACCACATTCTGGTGTGAACCGGCCCCTAGAAAAATATAATACAAATGTCAATATAAAAATATGAACTTATCCAGGTCAGGGGTGTACGGCCCAGCATCACAGGTCAGGGGTGTACGGCCCAGCATCACAGCTCAGGAGTATACAGCCCATTACTGTTTGCCCTTCCCTAATGATCAGTTCCTTACCTGCTACTTTCTGTCCCCTCCCATCTATACAGAGTGCCTGTGTGAGATGTGAAAAATGGGCGGGGCGGATGTGAGGGGAGGATCACAGGAGTCAGTGATGCCGTGCTGCAGAGATGGCTGCTTGAGTGTGCTGTTCTGCTCGGGAATGAGTTGTTTTGACAGTGGGGTCGGCACTGCAGATACAAGATCTATCCGTCACCCTCTCGTGATCGACGAATAGATCGCGATCAACAGGTTGCCGACCTCAACTTTAAGGGAAAGAGCGAAAGAGTCACAAAAAAAAAAGTGAAGGAACAGATCCCCGGATAGCAGTAAAACCTGAGAGGGGTTCCCAACTCCATTCAAAACAAAACATGGACAATCACGTTAAAGAAAACCTGTACTGAGAAAAATGTGGGTTCTGCTACTGCTGCCTTCCTTCCAAGAAAGCTGTCTGGTTGCTTCTGGCTTCTCTACACTGCAAAAAGTTAAAGTGATGTAAATACTCCTATTCTGCAAAACTTGTACCAGGTCACTGCCTCAAAGTATTAAAGTCATTCCAACAGCAGGACAGTTAGGCAACAAGCATTTTCAAAAGGAGTGACCTGTACTGCACAAACAGCAGAGCAATTCCCAGCACACTTGCCAGCTATTCATTCATAAAAAAAATAAAAAAAATTGTCCCCGTATAACAATTCAGGTCAAAAACAGGAGGGTTTAGTTGCACGTATTTCCAAGTACCGGGTTTCCCCAAAAATAAGCCCGGGTCCTATATTATTTTGGCAACAAAAAGACACAGTAGGGCTTATTTTTGTGGTAGGTCTCATCATGCCATGTGCTGTCTTCTCTCCCCTTCTCCCTCCCTGCCAGGAATCCCCCGTGTAAAAGTGCTTGGAAGATACTAAAATCCACTCTATTACAGTATTATACAATGTAAACTGTATGTTTCTGTACTCTAATTGCGCCACATACCTTCTTATAGCACTGATGGGCGCTTCTGTGACCCGCTGGAGCTCTGCAGAGGGAGAGGGGCCTGAAATCCCCCGCTGACAGCTTATAGGAGAGCAGCCGATGGGCGCTTCCGTGACCCGCCAGTGCTCTGCAGAGGGAGAGGGGATCGAGATCCCCCGCTGACAGCTTAGAGGAGAGCAGCCTCTGGGCGCTTTAGTGACCTGCCGGAGCTCTGCGGAGGGAGAGGGGCCTGAGATCCCCGCTGACAGCTTAGAGAAGAGCAGCCGCTGGGCGCTTCCGTGACCCGCCAATGCTCTGCAGAGAGAGAGGGGCCTGAGATCCCTGCTGACAGCTTAGAGGAGAGCAGCAGCTGGGCGCTTCCGTGACCCGCCAGAGCTCTGCAGAGGGAGAGGGGCCAGAGATCCCCAGCTGACAGCTTAGAGGAGAGCAGCCGCGGAAGCTCTGCAGAGGGAGAGGGGCACGAGATCCCCAGCTGACAGCTTAGAGGAGAGCAGCCGCTGGGCATTTCCGTGACCCGAGATCCCCCGCTGACAGCTTAGAGGAGAGCAGCCACTGGGCGCGTCCGTGACCCGCCAGAGCTCTGCAGAGGGAGAGGGGCCCGAGATCCCCCACTGACAGCTTAGAGGAGAGCAGGCGCTGGGCGCTTCCGTGACCTGCCAGAGCTCTGCAGAGGGAGAGGGGCCAGAGATTGCCCGCTGACAGCTTGGAGAAGAGGAGAGCAGCGTGAGATCAGCTGAGCGCTACTATGCACTTCCATGGCCCGCTGGAGCTCTCTTCACGGCTCTGAGCACTGCAGAGGGGGAGGGGGGGGCAAATCCAGAGGACAAGCTGTACAGATAAGTGGAAACCACCCCAATCTATACCTAGCCTTTACAATAAGCTGCACACGGAAGAGAAATTGCACATCACAATTTCTCAGTCCGGATTTCCTATAAGGTGGTTATTTTTCTGAATCTGTTTCCAAACATGTCAAACTTGCCGATGTACAAAGTAAAACTACACTAGGTAAAGGGAATTGACATGACCCACAAATCCCTGGCCTCTCCTGAAGGCTAGTCAGAGTCCTACAAAGCAATGCCAGGGATGGTAGCTTTTATGAAGTTATCATTATAATAAAGATTTACTAAAACCAACCCATATGTGATATTACCAATAATGAAACAGTGGCAATATTCATTCACTGTAGTTGTAATTGTACTAAATGCTACAATGTGTCCCTTGTTTTCACAGCCATCGTTCTGTACTTGTGACAGCTCCAAGTCGCACATTATTCTACCACTGATAACACTACAAAAGACTCAAAATGGTTCACCAACTGTAAAGCACCATGGCTGCAGAGATTTACTCTGCCCTGCTCTGCTTATACAGCAGAGAATTGTCCCTCACTAATTCCAAACAAAACTTTTAGAGTAGG
Organism: Lithobates sylvaticus; assembly: GCA_028564925.1. NCBI lineage: Eukaryota > Metazoa > Chordata > Amphibia > Anura > Ranidae > Lithobates > Lithobates sylvaticus. The sequence continues at coordinate 98,000,570 of CM053038.1, forward strand.
TTCACACTGATGAGGAGCGGGAAATGCTTTGATGATCCATTTGCACATTTCCCTGACCGCATTTAAAAATTGCACTGCCCTTGTGCAGTGCAAGCTAAACAACCCCCCCCCCTACCCCAACTGCAGGTAGCAAAGGCAGGAGCGTTTGCTGGCACCAGATTGCATGGTACAAAATGACCATGCAAAACGGTTGCAGTGCGGTTCCAAAATTGCTGCATGCACATCTTTGGTGCGATTTTAGCCCATTCAGAATTAACTGGTTATCTGCCAGTAACACACCTCCTTTCTTGTGGGTGACTACATTCACTCCTCCACTGCATCTATGGAGGAGCAAGGTAGCCAGCCTTGGACAGCAGCATTGTCAATCATTCGAGTGTTGGATGGAATAGTAGATTAACACAGACTTTACATTAGTGACTGTCAATGTAAAACCTGGCTCCAGCTCACACTTTTTAAAGAAGAGCTTCAGCCTGTTTAATTAAAATTTAAAGTCAGCAGCTACAAATACGGTAGCCATCAACTTTTTAATAAAAGGACACTCACCTGTCCATAGATCCAACCCCGTCCTCACCCGGTCCCAGGCATGTTTACTGTGGGAAGCTGGGTACGATTCCTCGCAGCGGCAAAGCCAGAGAGCCACGCTGCACTTTGCGAATGGTCCTGACACCTTATGAGACCTTATGACGTGGAGGAAAAGGGAGAACTTCTGGTGGAATTGCTGAGGGGATCAGATCGGAAATGGGAGCAGGTACCCGTCAAAATTAGGTATGCCCCCCTCCCCCATAAAAGTACCCAAAATTGAAGATGGGGGACGATGACATGAAGATGAAATTCCACTTTAAGGGAAGGTGAAAATGAACAGACTTATTGGCTGGGTCACCCAGTAATAACTGTGTTACTGGGGGAGGGGGCGCTCAGAAAAACAGACTGTTGTGTTAATGTCACTGGGAGGTTGTATCATGTCATTTTTTTTTTTTGGCCATAGTGTCATTTCAGTGGCTTGAAAGTTCATGTGGGAGCCGACATAATCTGGCACTTGTAAAAGTTATCACCAGAGCCATTCACACCTAGGAGATTTGAATCATGGGCAGAATCGCTGGGATTCTACCTGATTGCAAATCGTGGCTAAATGTGGGAATGCGTTTGCAATGCCATTACTTCTTAATGGCACCCCAATCACGGTGCAATTTTGCCGCGATAAATCACACTGCAATCGCAGCAAAACCACAATGCGTGAAGCTTGTCATTCAAAAAGGAGCATGACTTTCCTCTGAGCGACAGCGCCGGGTGTTGCGATTTATCGCACTGCGATTGGGGTGCCATTAAAGTGCTTGTAAACCCTGTTACACCATTTGTACCTACAAGCAAGTCTATAGTCCTCTCTACAGTACACACCGAGCAGCGCATGCACAGTTTGGTTTACAGTTCTGCCACAGTACGCGTGTGTCAGGGTGAATGACTCCTGTGCAGAAGTTGTGTCATCATACGCCAACCAATCAAGACAGCCGATGACTGGCACCCAGAAGTACATTTTTTTTTTGATTGGTCAGCGCAGTCACATGCCAGTGTTGACCAGTGACAACTACTCTGATCTGTCCCATGTCCCTAGGGAAAGAAGAGGAAGAACTGCGCAATTTCAAACCCCATGAACCCTGCACCAAGCTGCATGGACAGTGAAATGGTCTCACCCATGTTCCTTTGAAAAAACAACAGACTTGCTGGCTGGATCACCAGTTGAAAATAGAAGAACGCCTAAAAAAGGAAACCAATGCAGCTATCACATCTTGACGCAGATAGCAGGAATTGGCCCCGCTCCTGCTTCCTTGTCACTGGATTCGATTGACAGCAGCTATTGGCTCTCAGTGCTACCAATCTGGCCAATGAGGAGAGGGACAGTGGTGAGAGACACTGCTCTTGTGCACATCGACGGCCTTCCCTTTGCATGCACCCCCCTGCAGGGCACGCGCGGCACATGCTGTGATCACCGAATCAATGAGACTAGATTCATCACAGATAGGATCAATCCCGGCCCCTTACCACGTGATCAGCTGTCAGCCAATAACAGCTGATCACGTGATGTAAACAGAAGATCGATAATCGTTTTTTTTCTCCTCACACTGACAGCGCAAGGAGAAAAAAAAGCCACACCGGTCCCGAAGAGGAAGAAGCACAGCCACCTCATCTGTGCCCACCAGTGCCACCTGCCAGTGCCCACACTGTGCATATCAGTGCCAACTATCAATGCCCAGGAGTGCCACATATCAATGCCCACCAGTGGTGCCAATCAGTGCCTCAGTGCCACCTACCACTGTCCATCACTGCCACCTATTAGCGACGCCTCAGTGCCCATCAGTGCAGCCTCATCAGCGTATATTAATGAAGGAGAAAAATTACCTGTTTGCAAAATTTTATAACAAAATTTTCAGTATTTTTTCATATAAAAAACCCAGGTGATCAAATACCACCAAAGAAAGCTCCATTTGTGGGGAAAATAAAATATAAAAATGTAAGTTGGGTACAGTGTAGCAGACCACGCAATTGTCAAAGTGTGACAGCGCTAAAAGCTGAAAATTGGACTGGGCAGGAGGGGTTTTTAAGAATCCAGTAAGCAAGGGGTTAATCACTTCCCGTCCAGCCTATAGCAGAATGACGGCCGGGAAGTGGTTCAGTTATCCTGACTGGGCGTCATATAGCATCCAGCAGGATAAGCCACGGGGGCCGTGCAGCGATCGATGGTGTGGTGTGTTAGTCTGACACACCACAGCTGATCACAGTGTAAACAGGAAAAGCTGTGTATTGGCTGTTCCTCTGCTCACGCTGACAGAGGCGAGTAAAGGAGAGACGATCGGCTGCTCTCCTGACAGGGGGGTCTGCACTGATCATCAGTGCAGCCCCCAAGGATACCCACCCATGGCCACCAGGGAAGACCACCCAAGGCCTCCAGGGATGTCAATTAAGGATGGCACTTTGTGCCCTTCAGTGATTCCTGCCAGCCATGAGTGCCACCCATGAGTGCCCATCAGTGCTGCATATAAGTGCCACCTCATCAGTGAAAGAGAAAACCCCCCAAGGTGATCAAATGCCACCAAAAGAAAGCTCCATTTGTGGGGAAATAAATTTAATTATAAAAATGTAGCTTGGGTACAGCGCCGCAATTGTCATTTAAAATGTGAGAGTGCTGAAAGCTGAAAATAGGTGTGGGCAGGAAGGTGTAGAAGTGTTCAGTATTGAAGTTATTAATGCATAACAAAGTCACAAACACAGCCACAAGCATGCAGCCAGTGAAGTCTGGGAAGCCCATTCCATACATGTTCAGCCAGTGACTGTGTGGGAAATCCAGGGAGGATCAGAATGAAAGACCTGCAGCTTGCACAACTCTCCATAGATGAGGAAAGCCCCTGACATGGGTGTACACAGTGTCTGCTGTCAGTGTCTTCCGTGTACAGTCCTCCCCCCCACTGACACACACAGGCTTACCTCGAACAGGTCAGGGGTGGCGGCCATAGCGGCAGACACACACACAGCTCTCGTTGTCAGGCTCTCAGATTTGCTCCGGGCCCCATGGACTGATCGCTGGGGCGGGGATCACACTGCTGCCATTCTCACCGGAAGTGGAGCTGACAGGGACAGGAAGCGGCGCGCACACAGCTGATGACCTCTGACCTTCCCAAACCGGAAGTGGGGATCCGCTCTGCAGAGACGGAGAGGGCGTGGCCGGGCACGTACGGGGTGAGAGGCGGCGAGCGGTGTTACATTACTAAGGGGGGATTGTATGATAGGCACGCTGTTTCCGTAGCAACCAATCCGCTGCAAACTCGGAGACAAGGTTGCTATGGGGTACTTCTGCTGCTTGTAACACTGTGGAGAGACATACACAGGGCTGCCCTGTACTTCCTGTTTATGTGTGGATCATGTGACTGCTTTCTGACTCACTCAGCTAATGTGCAGCTCTGACTTCACTGGCCTGGATCGTATAAGGTGCATCTGGATCGGTGTAAGGCTCGCCATACTCCTTCCTTACAATCTGTACCATCCACCTTCGATTAACCACTTCAGCCACGGAAGGATTTGACCCCTTATTGACCAGGTCATTTTTTGCGATATGGCACTGCGTCGCTTTAACTGACAGTTGCGCGGTCTTGCGACAAAATTCATGTCCTTTTTCCCCACAAATAGAGCTTTCTTTTGGTGGTATTTGATCACCTCTGCTGGGTTATTTCTGTGTGCTATAAACAAAAAAAAGAGCGACAATTTAGAAAAAAAAAAAAACAATATTTTTTACTTTTTGTTATAATAAATATCCAAAAAACAAATAAAAAAAAAGAATTTCTTCATCAGTTTAGGCCGATATGTATTCTTCTATATATTTTTGGTAAAAAAGTTGCAATAAGCGTATATTGATTGGTTTGCGCAAAAGTTATAATGTCTACAAAATAGGGGATAGATTTATGACATTTTGTATTATTAATTATTTTTTATTTTTTTTACTAGTAAGGGTGGCGATCTGCGATTTTTAGCACGACATTGCGGCGGACAAACCGGACACTTTTGGCACTTATTTGGAACCATTGTCATTTATACAGCGATCAGTGCTATAAAAATGTACTGATTACTGTATAAATGACACTGGCAGGGAAGGGGGTTAACACTGGTGGTGATCAAGGGATTAAATGTGTTCCCTGGGAGGTGTTTCTAACTGTGGGGGAGGGGACTGACTGGGAGTACAGAGAGATTGCTGTACCTGATCACTAGGAACAGACGATCACTCTCTACTGTTGTTTACATTGACAGATCCTCGTTCTGGCTCTCTGTGGAGTGATCACGGGTGGCCAGCGGACATCGCACAGCGTGAGGCGAGGAGTGAGATGGTAACCAGCGAGTGTGAAAGGGGACATCTACACTAACAGTCAGGGCACTGATCATCAGTATCCCGATGATGATCAGTGCAGCCCAAACAGCGCCCATCAGTGCTGCCAGTCAGTTCACATCAGTGCTGCCAATCGGTGCCTCTTCGTCAGTGCTGCCTAGCAGCGCCCTTCAGTGCCACCTATCAGTGTCCATCAGTGCCCCATATTAGTGCAGCTTATCAGCGCTGTCTATTAGTACCCATCAGTGCAGCCTCATCAGTGAAGGGGAAGAATTAACTGTTTGCATCATTTTAGAAACTAAGAAAAACATTGTTTTTATCATTTTATTTGTTTAACAAAAAATAAAAAAAACCCAGTGGTGATTAAATACCACCAATAGAAAGCTCTATTTGTGTGAAAAAAAATTCATATGGGTACAGTGTAGCATGATAGTGCAGTTGTCTTTCAAAGTGTGAGAGCATTGGCCTGGGCAGGAAGGGAGTGAAAGTGCCCAGAAGGCAAGTGGTTAAAGAGGAGTTCCACCCAAAAGTGGAACTTCCGCTCATTTGTCTCCTCTCCCCCTCCAATGCCACAATTGGCACCTTTCGGGGGGGATAGGGCCCAGCAGCCCATGCAGCCCATGACGTCACCGTGGGGCTCCCTCCTGCATGCGCAGTAGGGTTCCCGTCGTGAAGTCGTAAGGCTACACTGCCGGGTTCCCTTACCTGCAATGGCGGCGGCAGCACCCGACAGCTGATGGAAACATCAGCTGCAGTGCCGACATCGCTGGACTCCAGGACAGGTAAGTGTCCATTTATTAAAAGCCAGCAGCTGCAGTATGTGTAGCTGCTGGCTTTTATTTATTTTTTTGGGTGGACCTCCACTTTAAAGCATGTTAACTTGTGTGCATTAACACTGTAGTGTAAATGGGCCCTCACACTGGCGCAGCCTTGTCATGGTTTCAGTGTCAATGTGTGACCTGTGAGATGTTTATTTCCCACTACTTAAAGTGGAAGTAAACCCTCCTATCGTTTTCAGCCAAGGAAGCTGCCATCTTTGCCTCTGTTTAATCTTCAACTGCCACAGTGCTGCACATGTGATCCGTTATGACACCAGCCATTGGATGGTTTGACTGTTTGGTTGAGAGCACAGCCAATGTGCAGTTAGCATTCACGGCATGCCTTTTTTTTTTTTTTAGACTGTTAAATCGATGGGTTTACTTCCGCTTTAATATGAACAGCTACGAAAGTTGTATCCAATTGATGATAGGGTCCCAGATAGCAAGCAATTGAGCTGCAAGTTTGAAAATGACTTGCTAAGCTATTGCTAGACTTGCCAAGCTTCACATGTTTGTTGCACAATTGCTGCAAATCCGCATTGCATGACAAGAGATCAACTTTCTTTGCAAACATTCTGCAAGTCTGCTGCAAGTTCTGGTTGAAGTATGTTGTGCAATAGTCATCCAACCACAGGGGGTCACTGTGGCTGCATTTTCATGCTGTAGACTTGCAGAGCTCTTGCTGTAGACTCACCACTGCAACCTTGCTCTTGCTGGAGACTTGCCACGCAAATTTGTTACAAATTGGAAAAGTGTCAACTATAACTTGTGCTTCAAGTGCTCTGCAAGTGTACAACTTGCTAGTGAAAATGTGCAGCAAGTTAACAGACTTACATTTCAACACTGCCACAAATTTGTGGCAAGTTATCCTTGGTATCTGGGGTGGCTTTATATAACTGTGTCAGTACACAACAAGCTGTGTGTTATTTTATGAGGAATATGGGTAACGGTCACATGTTAATAACATTTATTTTATTTAATCTTGTACCCGGAGAATTAACCATATAACCTTCATTCTTTGAGTCACTAACAATACTTTGTGAAACCTTAATTTTGTCATCCAAAAAGGAATAAAGCATTGGAAATAGCTATTTATATTCACACTTGAATGATATATTTTATTATGGAGAAATGGGCTGATATGTTCTAGTTTAAGTGTAACTCCACTTTTGTGTTGAGAAAAAAACATTCCCCTCTGGGTGATCTCTGTACATTGCAAGGATTTTAACAAACTTTGTAGAAGATTCCTACCTTTTGTTATTCTGAAGAAATCCCTGTGTGTTTCTCTGTGCTGAGTGAGTCTAATGGGAGTGGTTTCATAATCATCAATCAGCTGCAGCAGCCGTAGGGCTCTAATGAGGAAGACTGCAGGGTCATCCCTTTAGACATGTTCCTATTGGGAGTATCTCACCAAAAAAATGACATTTATGTTGCAGCGGATGCCTGAAATCTGGCTTGTATCTTAGTGTAGACTTCTGGGAACATCAGTGAGCCAATCACACAAGCAAGAAATTATGTTTCTGGGGGGGGGGGGCGCTCTGTACACATTCTGTATACAGAAGGTCATTAGGTAGCCATATTGCATTGCATTTTACAGAAAATGACAAAGTCGCAGACTGAAAAGGAAAGGTCATTTTTAATAACATTCAATTACAATATGACTTGTGTTGCAGTTGTATACGCTATTATATTATGTTTTTTTTTTATTTGCAATTTATTTACCCCATGAAAATGGAGTTAAACTTTAATGTAGAAGAGACATAGTGGGGTAGATTTACTAAAACTGGAGCACTCAGAATCTGGCGCAAGTGGTTGTAAAGACTCGTTTTTTTTTTTTGTCATACTTAGAATTAGAAAATGGAGCTGCGCTAAAAAATATCACACAAAAAATGCAAATAGTGCACATATAAGTTGAAATTGCTCCCAACACCACAAGAAATGAAAGGTTAGTCCATAGGTATAAACATATGTGATCTTCATATGACTTGTGACAACACCACAAACTAGCGTTCCTCCACCACATAGATTGCGTGCTTACCAGAGGCAAGCTATTATGGGCTTGCGGCTATTAACCCTGCCAGGGCCTTGTTCCAAAGGGATGGCAATGACAGCTCTCAAGTACTTGATGCAACAGGAACACACAGCAAACGACCACAGGGATTCAGTCATTCAATGGTCTCAATTGGAGGCCAGAAGGTAACCCAAAATGAAGAGGAACTCACCATAGTGTAAATCGGATTTAAAAAGCATTTATTTAAAAGTAGAGGTTGCACTTACACATAGTAAGAAGTAAACTTGCAAAGATAAAAGCCGGCCAGCAAGCGAACACCCGTCCACTACAGTACACAGCGCAATTACGTCAGCACGTCACTCCTCCCGACATGTGTTTCGTCACACTCTGTTGTCGTCCTGGGGAACCGTCATACTTACCTCCACTGTGCAGGTCGTTTTGCACAGAGTGGCCCCAATCCTCGACTTCTGGGGTCCTTTGGCGGCTCTCACGGCTCCTCCTCACTTCAGATAACCTCCTAGGAGAAGCGCTCTCCCAGGGGGTTACCTTGCGTGCGTGCTCCCGAGTCCAGCATTTAAGTCCATAGACACGAATGCCATACTGGGCCACGCCCCCCAGCGCCTGCGTCATTGGATTTGATTGCCAGCAGCAGGAGCCAATGGCTGAGCTGCTATCAATCTATCCAATCAAGAGCTGGGACCCCAGGCAGAGAGGGACAGCTCGTCTCCAGGGTGGGAATTACGGGGCTCAGGTAAGTAAAATGGGGGGGGGGGGGGGGCTGGGGGACCACTGACTGCCAGAAGTTTTTTCACCTTTAATGCATAGGATGCATTAAGGTGAAAAAACACAAGGGTTTACAACCCCTTTAAGCTTTTACAATAAAATATAAAATCTGGAAACAGATTTTATGCAGATCTGCACCAGATTTTGCACGCTTCAGTTTTAGTAAATAACCCCCAGTATGTCTCTTCTGCAAAGTTCCACTTTAAATTAAAAAAAAACATTGTTTCAAGATGCAAACTACTTTCTTTAATACCTTTTTTACAGAGTTACAAGTACAGCGTACATGATTTGTGGATTTTCCTTACACAATAATGCCTGTTCGCGGATTGTGGATCTTAAGCTACCAATCAAGAGAGTGTGCATCAGTAAAATTCTCTAGGTAATGTTATTATTTAATATTGTATACATTGGTGTAGAGCTGCATGATTCTGGCCAAAATAGGAATCATGATAGAATAAAGATCACGATTCTTGTGGCGTAACATCATCTTTCACAAATTTACAAAAAAATTGGGATAACTTTACTGTTTAGTTTTTTATTAATTCATTGAAGTGTATTTTTTCCAAAAAAATTGCGTTTGAAAGACTGCTGCGCAAATACAGTGTGACATAAAATATTGCAACAAACGCCATATTATTTTTTAGGGTTTCTGCTAAAAATGATTATATATATATATATATATATATATATATATATATAATGTTTGGGGGTTCAAAGTAATTTTCTAGCAAAAAATACAGATTTAACTTGTAAGCAACAAGTGTCAGAAAAAGGTTTAGTCTTTAAGTGGTAAACTGCCCTCATCTACAGACAAGTTCATGCCTTTAATCTAAAAGAACAGAAGATACAACTTTCTCTTTTTTTGACAGCTGTCAGCTGTGAGCAGAGAACTCTCTGCACTGAATTGGGAAAATGCTGTGTTAAGATCGCAAGGGGGGTAGAATTGCGATCTTGATTTTTTTTAACGATTAATCGTGCAGCTCTACATTGGTGTGTTGTTACATACGCTGTTAAAATTCTGTTTGAAAAATGTAGTCTACAATTTGTAAAATGTGTAATGGGTGAAAAACCAAACTTTACTATTGACAGCACTACATTTCGTATCAGATTATGGATAAGGATAGAGAGGATAAAATCTGAGGGCAGTCAGAGGTAGTGCTGGAAAATAATGGGGGCCAAGCAAAATATTGACACTTTGGGCCCAATTTGGATATTTTCACTTAGGGGTGTACTCACTTTTGTTGCCAGCCGTTTAGACATTAATGGCTGTGTGTTGAGTTATTTTGAGGGGACATCAAATTTACACTGTTATACAAGCTGTACACTCACTACTTTACATTGTAGCAAAGTGATATTTCTTCAGTGTTGTTGAAAAGATATAATAAAATATTTACATAAATGTGAGGGGTGTACTCACTTTTTTGAGATAGTGTATATATTAGGGCTGTTACTGATTAAAATTTTCGTGTTCCATTAATCGTTTTTTTTTAAAATCAATTAATCGACTAATTTCGATTAATTACAGCGCACATACAGATCCAACTACTTTTAGCTGATCTCATTGCATTGCAACTCTGCATTAGTCAGTGGTAAATGTGGTATATACACTATATACAATCACCCGACACTAGTTAGTTTCCACAATCCATGACTTAACTTCACAGTTCACACAAATACGTTTTAAATTCAAACTGTAGCACTGATGTAAGTAATTTTTTTTTCCACAGTAGCGTGACAATCCCTCCACCTCCGGTCTAACTAATCACTCTCACCTTATGGCATGGACCCCTGTGCAAACAGGTGGTCATGCAAGCGGGTATCAAAAGGGTTAACACGGACCATAAACTTCTCTCACGTCTCCTTAGATCTCAGCAAGGACGCCAGGTCATGGGTAGAAAGAAAAGATCTAAATGCTCACCGCTTAAAGCGGAGCTCCACCCTAAAGTGGAATTTCCGCTCATCGGATTCCTCCCCCCTTCCGGTGTCACAATTGGCACCTTTCGGGGGGGAGGGGGGACAGGATACCTGTCTTTGACAGGTATCCTTTCCCACTTCCGGAAGTCTGCCGCGGCACGATGCAGGCGTGGCGTCACCGCGGGGCTCCCTCCTCCTCCTCCCTCGGCTACCGGGCTAATAGGAGAGAGGAGCGGGGCCTCGCGCATGCGCAATAGGGTTCCCGGCGTGAAGCCGAAAGGCTACACTGCCGGGTTACCTTAACCGCAATGGCGGCGGCAGCACCCGACAGCTGATGGAGACATCAGCTGCGGTGCCGACATCGAGGGACTGCAGGACAGGTAAGTGTCCATTTATTAAAAGCCAGCAGTATGTTTAGCTGCTGGCTTTTAATTTTTATTTTTTTCTCGGAACACCCCTTTAAGTATGAGGTAACATTTTTGTGTTCAAACACAAACTACTCACATAAAGATGATAAAAACACAGCATGTAAAGCTGACAATCGTGTTAGTTCCGTAGGGCAGCAGCGGGTGATGTCATGCATAGCTCCTCCCCCGTACGTGTTACGTTCAATCAGAAACTTAGACATCACTGGACTCCTCCCCTGTTCCGTTCATTAGCAGACGGAGGCACTTGGGGAAGGGGGGAGGAGTCCGGTGACGTCGATGTCCGTGACGTCACCGGATCTCCGACGGAACTCGGGGAGGTGAGTACCGAGCAAAAGAATTTTGATCGATCAAAAAACTTTATCGATTAATCGAGGAATTAAACCTAGTATATATACGTATTTTGTGCAAAGTCCTCCCTGATTGAATACAAATTTGATTACTGCTCCCACATTACATCGTTTTGGGAAATCTAAAGGTGGTTGTATAGAGATTCTACAATCAGATTAAATATATTGCATGTCAAATTTTAGCAATGGCGTTTGGGAAAGTCAAGCACAGTTAGCAAAGTAAAACTGAATAGACAGGACCACAATTCCTGTGTTTCTTGGGAAGGATTAGCAGTTAAAGTGGGGTGCCCCCTAAAAAATTTTTTAAAAAAATCAGCAGCTACAAATACTGCAGCTGCTGACTTTTAATTATCGGACACTTACCTGTCTCAGGGTCCAGCGCTGCGGGGGAACGAAGCCCCGCCTCGTTCCCCGCTCCGTTCGCGGCGCCGGCACCCACTGCGATACGACGCTCAGTCATCTGGGACAGGTCCCAGATGATTGTGCGGCGCTGAGGGGAAGTGATGTCAGTGCCCGGGCACGGAAGGTGGCAGACTACGAGGGACCCCCTAGCAACAGGCATTTAGGTGAGTGAAACAATTATTTTTTTTTATGATTTTTAAGCAATTTTTTGGTGGCAACACCACTTTAAGTTGATGTTATTTTGCTGGAATTGCTGTGTAAATATAATTCTCTCTTGGTCTCTTGCAGACGTTACCCTACTGTAGAGAAAAGAGCCAAAGGTTTTAATAAGTCAAGCTATGCATCCATTCCAGAGGATGAAGACCTTTTAAAAGCCTTGCTATGTGAACTCGGTTTAACAGGCGATAGTGAAAACTTTGTGGAATACAGGGATAACTGTTCCAGAATCACTAAAACCAATGTGCACTCGCTGACGGTTCCTGATGGGAAGCTTTGGCCCATCCTTGCCATTCCAGATGTTGACTTTATCTATGTGTGCCTGCCTTTGGTGGAACAGTTACTGATACCCACCCCACCACTTATAAATATTAACAGCATCTCCGAAGCATTTGCTCTTTTGTACGGTTTCATGAAGTTCATCAACTCAAAACACAGCACAGAGGCAGACATATCATCAAAGATTTCCCAACTGCCACATCTAGTCACACGGGCATGTCCGTTGGGTTCTCCCTTGGACACTAACTTTTCTGCCCTGCCAGATAATCTAAGCAGTATCTCTACAAACCAATCTTTTAAAGCCCCGGCATGGAAGACCAGCAAACAGAAGGGGAAAGCTCAGATCGAAGTCTCCATCACAGAGAAAGTAAACTCCACTCAGTATGATAAAGGTGATGACAGTGACACATGGCAGGTGTATGGGACAGTCTCTTGCAAGGTGAGTGTCTTTTATACAATATGTCTACAAACAGTTTTAGCTGCCAAAGAATTATGTTCCTCCACTATCAGTGTTAATCACTGCTGACAAGTTTTCTTGACACCAAGAGAAAAATTGTGACAGGGGAGGGACCCCCAGCTGATTGACAGCCTCAGCTCTGTTCCTGTGTGCTGTGTGAAGGGGGTGTGTCCCTTACTTCCAATCAGCACTCAGAACTCTCTTTACTGAGCAATGCAGAGTGTAACTTCAGCTCTAACCCTTTTTTTCTGACATCTCAGACAAGCTTTATAAATTCTGCACTTTGAGCCTGGGTTCACACTATTGCGAATTCGCAGCGGTGGAAAACACTGCGAATTCGCATTTGAAAACCCATTGTTTTCAATGAGGCATGTTCACATATGTCCGATGCATGCGCACTGCGCATTGCAGAAAAACCGCCACCGACTTTGGTGCGGGGCAGATCAGGTGCGAATTCAGGCCCATTATCTTCTATGGGCACGCATCTGATTCGCACCTGACTTGGGTGGTGAACAAAAATTCGCAAGTCATTTTACTACTTCTGAGGGGGAAGTCCACGCCCACTTTAAAAAAAAAAAAAAAACGGCATGGATTTCCCCTCCAGGAGCATACCAGGCCCTTGGGTCTGGTATGGATTTTAAGGGTACCCCCTACGCGGAAAAAACGGCGTGGGGGTCCCCCCAAAATCCATACCAGACCTAAGGGCCTGGTATGCCTCTGGAGAGGGGATCCATGCCGTTTTTTTTTCTAAAAATTTGGCGTGGACTTCCCCCTCAGAAGTAGTACAATGAGTTGCGAATTTATGTTAGCAGCTGATTCGGACCTAAAACGCTGACACACCGCAGAACAGCCGACGTTTCACTGTGCAGTCACGCAGGGCCTTCAATTCGCACCGCACTAGTCTGAACCCAGGCTGAGCGGCTCTAGAGAAGACTGCAGATAAACAGGTACAACACATGTAAGATTTGTTTCATTTGTGTGTATCACCTGAGGCCAGTCACTTCATTTGGTATATGTGAGGATATACAACCACTTTAAAAATCTTGTCATCTGTGACAAAAATGATCCCATTGCAGGACCTTAGCAGACCACTGCCTATGTCACTAATGTGGTCTAAATAATTCCGTCTAAGAATTTATGTTTGTTGGTTGATACTATGTGGAAGATCACTGGAAGAGGAACACCAACCCAATATAGATAAAAATGAATAGCCCTTTAAAGCCCAACTCCAGGATATTAGCAACCCCCTCCCACCCTCCCTGTTACCCCATCTAATTAAAGTGTTACTAAACCCACAACAGTAAAATCAGTTTGTATATACAGTAAAGCATGCTTGTTATACTCACTGTGGAACCTAAGGGGTTAATCCTCAGCATTGTGTAAAAAGGCTGTTTCATCCTGTCTCCTTTGATCCTCTCATTCTTCCACTGTCCCCAATATATTTCCTGATAATACAGAGCCAGGGGACATGCTCCGTTTTGTGTGTTTTCCAAATAATTTTTTATTTTTCTTGGGAGGGTGCATGTGATCAGGACAGGGCCAATCAACACTGTCCAGACAGAGGGTCGGGGGTCCTGGATCCTGATAGGACAGTCAGTGCAGAATAAAAAATCCTCCTACAAGCTTTAGGCAGACACTGACATCACAAGACTGCTATATACTGCTGATGAGAAAATTTGTTTAGCAGTTTATATTTACTAAAATAATTGAATTTCCATGTTCTGTGTACTGTGGGAGCCCAGATATAGTGAATGCAGGGTCCTGGGTTTAGTAACACTTTAACACCTGATATGTAAAAAAAAAATCCAAATGCCCATTTTACCTAACTAAAGCCATGGTCACATGATTTTCCTTCTCTTGTCTTCTGCTTACTTCTTCTTTGAGGCTTGATTCACACTAGTCCGGTGCGAATTGCAGCTCCGATTTCCCTGTGAACATAAAAATGATTAATTCAGCGGTTCCTCTCCGTTGTAGCTGCGGATCAGCGGACCAGGCAGATAGAAGAAGGGGGAGAGAATTCCTGTTCAGAACACATCTGCAAATTAGATGCGTTCCAGCTGAAGATTATGTGCCTGCAATTCGCACCGCACTGCTTAGAAAACACACCCAAATTTTGTGCAATGCGGAGTGCGGAGTGCGGATGCAATGCACATATATGAACCATACCCATTGAAAACAACATGTTTTCAAATATTCTGCAAATTGGATGCAGTGTAAGTCGCATCCAATTCGCAATAGTGTGAACCCAGCCTCAGTGTCCTGTTGGTGGAGGCAACACTTCCAGTCTTCTCTCATGGGCTCCAGAGGAACGAGAACCTGTGAGGGTGGTGAGGGGACCTGTACCCCAGAAGATGTAGAGCAGGGAAAAATTTCTGGTCTCCAGTGAAGGAAATCAACTTTGCTCATAGAGGAAACTGTGACTTTGATCCATCACACTGCGGGATGGCTTAGGAAGAGATGTTTGGAACTAAGGGCCAATTCACATCAGTGCGTTGATCTGCATTTTAGCGCAGCTGTAAAACGCAGATCAACGGAAGGACATCTGAAAAACAATAATTTGCAGTGTGTCCGATTCCCAACTTAACGCTGCACATGCATGTCAACAGACATCAAAATATATGTCAAAGGGTGTCAGTGCGGGTTAAAACGCAACTAAAATGGATGGAAATGTACATGTATTCTCCATACATTTTAGCGCAAGTCAGTGTGAATTGGCCCTGAGGCCTGGTTCACACCTACTGTACTGCAGTTCATTTAACATGGTTTCCTATGGGACACGTTGACATCTATGCTTTTTTTAGCTGCTGCGTTTTTGGAAAGGGTCTGGGACTTTTTTAACCGCTTCCCGACCGGCGCACGATGATGTCGGCAGAATGGCACGGACAGGCATAAGGGCGTACAGGTACGTCCCTTTAAATTTGCCGCCATGCCATCGCGTGCGTGCCGGTCGGGACCTCCGTGAGTCTGATCGTGGGTCCCGCGGACTCGATCGCAGCGGGAATACCCGTGATCGTCTCACGGGGAGGAAGAACGAGGAGATGCTGAAGTAAACAAGCATCTCCCCGTTCTGCATAGCAACAGTGACACTGATCTCTGCTCCCTGTGATTGGAGAAAATAGAATTCCAGGCATCCTGGAAATCTAGAACCAACAATTATAAAACGGTACTAAACAAGACAAACAAGACACCATATAGACAACAAAAGCATCACGTGAAACAGAGCAGTGAAAATTATTCAAACGGATAATTTAAGGAATGGATCAAAGTCTGGTCAAAAAAGATATGTATCAAAAATATTCACGTGGTCGTAAGACCTTGTGTGGTTCACGTTTGGTAATAGCAGCACCTCTTGAAGCAGCAAAAGTAAAGCAGATTTGTTAATAGAAAAAGTCCTGCGCTAATTTAGTGATTGCAACTGGTCTGGACGACATGCCAGGTAACACTAAGTGCGCTATGGGAATTCCTGATTGGTTAGCTTATAATCACACACACTGAGAGTAACGATATTGATAATAGTAGAAGTCCTGATTATATTCAGTTGATAATAGACTGAGTCTGGAGCCATGCGTCCATTTCGGAACTGAAGGTGTATCAAGACAACTGTTCAGAGATGCTCACGTATGTTTACAGCTTTCAAAACCAGATTTGATGACAATCTACTGAACATATGTGCTGTGTTGAAAATAAATGTGCTGCTCAACTCAACACAATGTATTCAATCATTTGAAATCTCATATGTCAACAGTTCAGGTATTTCAAAGTAATCAGGAAAGTTTTCTGTAACAACCTGCATTCAGGCTAGTCAATGAAAAGTGGATACAGATTTCAAAGTTGCCATGCGGTTCTTTGGGCAATCTGATCAAATTAGAAAGTAATTGGTTTAATAACGTTACCCAGCCGACGTTAGATGTCTTGGGATGGAGGTATGAGAAGTCCAATCTTTCCAAAAAAATGTGTCGATTGCCGGTACTGCTGGCAAAAGATCGTAGTGGCCGCTCGGTATCCTTTGAGGGATGAGGATCTTCCTGAGGTTTGCCGGGTCCGGCGGTCGCTCGGATCGTAACAGCCTGGGTCTCTAGGGTTGCTGCTGCTAGAAAGCGCTGGGTCTCTAGGGTTGCTGCTGCTAGCTTCTTCCTGACGTGTGATTGGAGCAGAGATCAGTGATGTGCCACGCCCCCCACAGTTAGCAACACGCCCCTAAGACACACTTAACCCGTACACTGCCACCTCCTGGTTAACCCCTTCACTGCCAGTGTCATTTTCAGTTCATTTGTATAGCAATGATTGCTGTATAAATGACAATGGTCCCAAAAATGTGTCAAAAATGTCCGATGTGTCTGCCATAATGTCGCAGTCACAATAAAAATAGCTGATCGCTGACATTACTAGAAAAAAACTAAATATTAATAAAAATGCCATAAAACTATCCCCTATTTTGTAAACGCTATAACTTTTGCGCAAACCAATCAATAATCGTTTATTGCAATTTTCTTTTTTTACCAAAAAATATGTAGAAGAATATGTATCGGCCTAAACTGAGAAAAAACTGTTTTTTTATATATTTTTGGGGGATATTTATTATAGCAAAAAATAAAAAATGAATGTGTTTTTTTCAAAATTTTTTTTTTTGTTTATTGCGCAAAAAATAAAAACCGCAGGGGTGATCAAATACCAGCAAAAGAAAGCTCTATTTGTGGGAAAAAAAAGGACGTCAATTTTGTTTGGGAGCCACGTCGCACGACCGCGCAATTGTCAGTTAAAGCGACGCAGTGCCGAATCGCAAAAAGTGTTCTGATCTTAAGCCAGCAAAATGGTCCGGTCTGAAAGTGATTGCGCATGTTCAGTGCGCACCCGGCTGTGAAGTCGCAAGCTGTCACAGCTGGGTACCCACAATTAATGCCGGCGAGGGTTTGGGCGGCCGCATCCCTGGATCCTGGGACAGGTGAGTGTGTGTTTATTAAAAGTCAGCAGTTACACTTTTTGTAGCTGCAGACTTTTAATAAACACAGAAATTACTGGAACTCCGCTTAAGGCCCCTTTCACACTTGTGCGACTTCAAAGTCGCGCCAGCTTACTGCGATTTTTGCCGCGATTTTGATGCGATTTCAAGGAATGCCTGTGTAAGTGGCATCAAAATCGGACCAAAGTAGTGCAGGGACTACTTTGAAGTTGGAACGACTTGAAGTCTTACTAATATGAATGGCTGTCATTGGAAATCATGGGGAACGACTTGTCATGCTACTTTATTGTTAGGGTTTTCTTCCACTTTAAGGCCTCATGTACACTGCTGCTGCTAAACGGATGTTTAGGAGCAGTTGGGCGTTTTTTTTTCAGCTGCCCCTTAACTCTCCTCTATGTTTTCTTATCAGTACATGTACATAGGGTCGTTTACAGACGTTTCTAGGCAGTTGAGTTTAGAGGCATTTTTTGGAATGCAAAAAAATGCGTTCAGGAGCTTACAGACATTTTAAGCGCTAAACGTGGGAAGTCGTGTTTAGCCGCGTTTCGTTTACAGGCGTTTTTAATTTTTGGCTATTTAAAAAAAAAAAACTATTTTTAAATGCAAACGTGGTTAAACGCGGCATGTAAACACTGCAAAACAGAAGTTTTTAACGTGGGTTACTATCTGTCAAGTTAAATCGTTCAGGAGAGGTTGTAAAAACGTCCCGTGTACATGAAGCCTAGGTTATGTCTTTTTTATCAGAAAAGGACAAGAGAACAGCGCCCTCTAAGTGTAGTATGCAAATATTTTTTTATAAAAATAAAGGAATTTAAGATACACTCACAAAGGTGTAGTATAAACAGGCATGTAACGTGGTATCATCCGCTCCGACTACAGGGTGAAAGGGGAAGTCCAATGCTGCTATTATGGATGTGTGTCCGCGATACGGTCACCATCTGGAAGCATTGTGTACCAACAGTGTGGCTGGAGGAAAGACAGGATCGCGGACACACATCCTTAATAACAGCATTGGACTTCCCCTTCCACCCGGCAGTCGGAGCGGATGATACCAAGTTACATGCCTGTTTATATTTCACCTTTGTGAGTGTATCTTAACCACTTGCTTACTGGGCACTTAAACCCCCCTCCTGCCCAGACCAATTTTCACCTTTCAGCAATTTGAATGACAATTGCGCAGTCATACAACACTGTACCCAAATGGCAATGGCAATTTTTTCCCACAAATAGAGCTTTCTTTTGGTGGTATTTAATCACAGCTGGGATTTTTATTTTTTGCTAAACAAACAAAAAAAGATGGAAAATTTGTTAGTTTGTTATAAAATTTTGCAAACAGGTAATTTTTCTCCTTCATTGATATGCGCTGATGCGTCGGCACTGGTGGGCACTGATAGGCTGCACTGGTGGGCACTGATAGGCTGCACTGGTGGGCACTGATAGGCTGCACTGGTGGGCACTGATAGGCTGCACTGATAGGCACAGTTAAGGCAGCACTGATAGGCACAGATAAGGTGGCACTGATGGGGACATATAAGGCGGTACTGTTGGGCACAGATAAGGCGGTACTGATGGGCCCTGATGGGTGGCACTGATAGATGGCACTGATGGGCACTGGTAGGTGGCACTGATGTGCAGCACTGTTGATGAGGCACTGATTATGGGCACTGATGGGTGGCGCTGTGGGCACTGATGGGTGGCACTGTGGGCACTTATGGGTGGCACTATGGGCACTGGTGGGTGGCACTGGTAGGCAGCACTGTTATGTACTGTTGGTGAGACTGGCAGTTGGCACAGGTGGGCACTGCGGAGCTGTCGGCATCTCTCCGTGATCGGAACTGATGTCCCTCTCACGGCCGGCGGTGATCGGCTTTTTTTTTTTACTCCTCACGTTGTCAGCGCGAGGAGAAAAAATAGCCGATTACCAGCTGTTTAGATCACATGATCAGCTGTCATTGTCTGACAGCTGATCACGTGGTAAGGGGTCGGTCTCATAGACGCGCTGGATCACAGATGCTCAGGCACGGGAGGACGTCAATAGACGTACTCCCAGCAAAGCAGGTCCGCGCTGTAGCTGTCATTCGGCTATAGCGCAGATCTGAACAGGTTAAATTCCTTTATTTTCATTAAAAATATTTGCATACTGCACTTAGAGGGCGCTGTTCTCTTGTCCTTTTCTTCATTCCAGAGTTTCTTTGCCTTCTAAACTACTGAACTGGCAGCCCTCCTTGGACAGTTACCTGTTTATTTTTTATCCTTACATGGACTAATCCCCCTAAAAAGAACTGATTTATTCCCCTATTCTCCTGCCCAATTTGTTGTAATGATATTGCTATATCCAGAGTGTGCCGTATCATCCAATTGTATATATGTCTTTTTTATCAGTCATGTTTGTTTGGCTTTAAATGTGTGATGAATTGTGGGTGTGCATGTCACATGAATAAGGATCCTCACATAAGCATCCTGTAGCGTAGGTGCAAACTGTTTCTGACTGGTAACAAGCAGGGTTGCACTGATACCGGTATCAGCATCGATACTGAGTATCTTTACGTGAAAATTCTCCGATACTTGAAACTGATTCCTTTGCTGTGCGATTTGAGCCCATACAAAATGAATGGGCTCAAATCGCACTGTAAAGAATCCCATGCGATTTCAACAGGAATGTAGTGCGATTCCTATTCGAATCGTGTGGTTTCCAGCACCGCCCTCGTGTGAACCCAGGCGTGCCAAAGTGATTTCAGACTCGACTCACACTCTTGCGGTGCGGGAAACTGAATGCGATTCAGACAGAAATCACACCACATTCCTGTTGAAATCGCTTGCGTTTTTTTTGCAGTTTGATTTGAGCCCATTCATTTTATATGGGCTCAAATCGCACCGCAAAGGAATTGGTTTAGACCCCTTTCACACCGAGCTGCCTATAGCGTCGGCGGTAAAACGCTGCCATTTTTAGCAGCGTTTTACCGTCGAATTTGAGGCGCATTTCGGCCGCTAGCGGGGGGCTTTTACCCTCCGCTAGCGGCCGAGAAAGGGTTAAAACCGCCCGCAATACGCCGCAATAGCAGCGTTTTGCCGGTGGTATTACAGCGCTGCCCCATTGATTTCAATGGGGAGCAGCGGTGGAGGAGCGGTAAACACATCGATCCTTCACCGCTCCAAAGAAGCTGCTGGCAGGACTTTTCCTGGCGTCCTGCCAGCGCACCGCTCCAGTGTGAAAGCCCTCCGGCTTTCACACTGGAGACAATGGTGCAGCTGTTTTAGGGCGGATTGCAGGCGCTATTTCTAACACTATAGCACCTGCAAAACACCCTCGGTGTGAAATGGGTCTAATGCTGCGTCCACACGGTCGGAATTCTCGTCGGAAAAAGCTCTGATGGTTTTCTTGTTGGAATTCCGACGGAATTTCGCTAAAACTGTCTTGCCTACACACGGTCACACCAAATTCCGACGGTCAATAACACCGCGGCATACAACACGTTCGACTGCACTATAAAAGGGAAGTTTAATGCTTCTGAGCATGCGTTGAATTGTTTCCGAGCATGCGTCGGAATTTTGCGTGTCGGAATTGCATACACACGATCGGAAAATCCGATAGAAAGGTTTTCCGTCGGAAAAATTAAGAACAGGTTCTCAATCCAAAGTCCGTCGGAAATTCCGACAGAAAAAGAACGATGGGCATACACACGGTCGGAAAATCCGATGAAAAGCTCCCATCGGACTGTTTCCATCGGAAATTCTGACCGTGTGTACGTGGCATTAGGGTATTGGAGCATTTTCATGAGTATGAGTGCTCGTGAAAATACTCGGTATCGGCACCAATACTGGTATCGGTGCAACCCTACTTGTTACCAGTCAGAAACAGTTTGCCCGTATGCTACAGGATGCTTATGTGATGATCCACAAGCGTATCGGTACTCGGTATTGGCGAGTACTTGACCGAACGTATCGGTACTCGTACTCGCTGATAACAAAAAAAACGGTATTGATGCAACCCTAGTGACAAGAACTGCTGGTTAATGCTGACATTCAGATGGTCAGTACCTGGGGCCCTAATGGGCGTGCGGAAGTGAAATCCATGCCAGCAACGTCTCTCTGGAAATATATTGTGTTGTTTAGCATGTGTCTTCCATCAGTACATTGCATTGTAAGCAGTTCCATTGATGCCGTTGTTCAGTAACTAGCATACTAGCTTCAAACAAGTGTTCTATGCTTTATTTTTCTTCCACTTGTAAGTCTTTTATCCCCAAACAGAAGTGGATCTTATTTTCCCTTGATGTTTATGCCATGTCTAATAGGCTATTAAGAACTGAAATGAGACAGGAAATTGCAGTGAAAATGGTACTTATTCCATCACTCATTACTGAATGGTCTCTGAAGGGTAACCCAGTGAATGTATTCGCTCGACTTTATTCATCTTTCAAGCTGTTGATCATTTAACATTTGGACTGAAACTCCACATATTAGGACTTGTATAAGTTGTAATGGTTCATTTCAAGGAGAACATTTATTCACGTTTTGCTTATTTTGGGATCTGATTAAAAGAAAAAGAATATGAAAAAAGGAACAAAAGTAGTTATGGCAGGTGAGTGTGAGAGTCAGAGAATACAGCGAGGGATCTTCATATTCTCACCTTCTTCCAGGTGTTTAACCCCTTGGCACCAACATAACACAAATATACGGCCCCACCGGACTGGGTTTTTTTTTCCAACACAGAGACCGGGGTCTCACGAGAGCCCTAGGCCCCATTCTAATGACCGGGACCCGAAATGTAAGATTCCTGGTCACCTGATCGCTGTGATCAGTCACTGTGAAGCCCGCCCCCATGTTTTCTGTCTCTGTGAATGGACGAGAGAGAGAGATACATTGTATTTTTCTTTTTCCTTGCAGAGAGAGAGAGAAAAAAAAAAAGTGTGTGAAGAAAAAAAAAAAAAAATATATAAAAATAAAATAAAAATACCGAGATCAAGGTTTGACATAGATCAGTGCCAGGGTTAGTGTTTGGGTCATGGTCAAAGGTTAACCACTTGCTTGCTGGGCACCTAAACCCCCCTCTTTCCCAGACCAATTTTCAGCTTTTAGCACTGTCATTTTTTGAATGACAATTGCGCGGTCATACAACACTATACCCAATTTTTATCATTTTTTTCCCACAAATAGAGCTTTCTTTTGGTGGTATTTGATCACCTCTGGGTTTTTTATTTTTTGTTAAAAAAATTCAAAAAGCCTGAATTAAAAAAATAATAATAATTTTCAAAACCGTTTGCAAGATTTAGTAACAAAATATAAAACTAGTAATTTTTCTCCTTCATTGATGTAAGCTGATGAGGCTACACTGATGGGCACCAATAGGCTGCATTGATGGGCACTGATAAGGCGGCACTGATGGGCACTAATAGGCGGCACCGATGGGCACTGATAGGTGGCATTGGTGGGCACTGAGCTGGCATTGATGGGTGGCACTGATGGGCAGCACTTAAGGGCATTGATAGGTGGCACTGAAGGGTGGCAGTGATGGACACTGATCAGCACTGGTAGGTGACACTGATAGGCAGCACTGCTAGGTGGCACTGATGAGGCATTGATTGGCACCACTGGTGGGCATTGATAGGTGGCACTCGTGGGCATTGATAGGTGGCACTGATTGCTGGCACTTATGTACAGGTGGGCACTGATTGGTGGGCACTGGCAGGCGGTTCTGGGGGGCAAATGTGAGGCGGCTTCGCCTCCTCCTCTTCGGGACCGATGTCCCTTCAACAGAAGCCGGTGATCGGCTTTTTTTTCTCCTCATGCTGTCAGCGTGAGAAGAAAAAAAAACGATTACCGATCTTCTGTTTATATCACGTGATCAGCTGTCATTGGCTGACAGCTGATCATGTGGTAAGGGGTCGGGATCGACCCCTTACTCCAATTTGTGATCTCCCGAGTCTCATTGACTCGGGTCTTACAGCGTGCGCTGCACGAGCCCTTCAGGGAGGTGTGTCAAGCATTCAAAGGGGAGGACGTCTATTGACGGCCTCCCAGCAAAGCAGATCCGCGCTGTAACCATCATTCGGCTATAGCGTGGATCTGAAGGGGTTAAGTTCAGCATTTTTTGGATAACATTATTTTTTTTTGTAACTAGTGTTAGTGTGTTTTAGGTAGGATAAAAAAAAAAAAAGGCAAAATGCGCACTATTGTTTCTGGGCTGTGTTACAGGTACAAACATCAACTAACATAATACACATATGTGGCATCGCTACGATCATCAGGAGCAGGAGAATTTATTTTGGGTTGTTTTTTGGTGATAGGTTATTGTAGAAGCAGGAAATATACAGCTACAATTTTATTTATTTTTTTACTATTTTGGGCCAGTTTTCCTTTGATAATAAAAAAAATTCAGGACATATCCATTACCATTTACCATCAAATAAACGCCCAATTTGTCCTGAAAATACACAACAACAAAAAAATACCATGGTAGTTGTGGATGCCCTACAAAGTCCCATTTAGAGGGTTTTTGTTTTTGTGTAATATATTAGGATGCGGGCCTCCCACTTCTCCCCTTAGTAACTAACCTCCTAATTTGTCCTGAAAAAAACAAGGTATAATCCACCTGGATGCACAAAGTAGTTGTGATGATATGTACGGTTTTACTAACACATGTCAACATTGCAAAATTGGGCTTAGGCATTAAGATTTGTTTTACCCTTGGGCGTGAAGGGGTTAAAAGTGGTACAGAGAATACTTTTACAATGAGGGATGTTAGGCTAGAGAACCCATTTTTATCCTCCTTTGGAAAGCGAAACAAGGTATCGTGCTGCTATTTATCATATCTGGTAGAGTACCATGCGAGGACTGGCTTTACACAAACGCTGTAAATGTACTCTTTATAGCCAAATATTATTTGTGTATATATGTATTTATTTATTACGGGTACTTCTATTTTTATACCTTGCTTTCATGTTTAAGAATTCCTGCTGCCCTGGGGGACTTTGCGTGCACCCCATTTCTTTTCCCCTTTGGGCCTGACCACCATAGGACCCCATCATCTGGGTTGCTTTTTAACCACTTGACCTCTGGAAGGTTTTACCCCTTTCATGACAGGGCATTTTTTGCTATTCAGCACTGTGCTACTTAAAGCGGTTCTGCACACATTTTATTTAGTAAATCTCTTTGCCTTCCAAATCAGGCAAAGAGTACTAAATGAAATGTGTTTTTTTTTTTCACTTACCTTGTAATCGATGACTTCCGGTCCTCAGTCTCTGCGGGGGTGGGCGGGGTCTGTGCGGGGATTCTCGTCACGACGTACTGTCTCCTGGGATCTGGTGTCATTGATCCCAGGAGCCTGTGCGGGCATCTTCCGAAATCTCGCGAGATTTCGGGCACATCTTCCAAAATCTCACGAGATTTCGGACACATCTTCCGAAATCTCGCGGGATTTCGGACACATTTTCCGAAATCTCGCGAGATGTCGGCAGATGTGTCGACATCTCGCGAGATTTCGGAGAACGTGAGCTGCACTTTGCCGTTACTGCGCACGCGCGAGCTCGGCGCAGTAACGGCGGTGCATGCTGGGCCATCTAAAGTGCCTGTGGGGTTTCACATGCCCACAGGCAAGATGGCCCCCAGCACAAAAGAAGAAGATAAAGAACTTCATCGGACGAAAACCGGCAGCGATCACGAATGAAGATGGAACAGGTGAGTCCCCTAATTTTCCTATTACCCCTTAGCATATTCCCCCCAAAAAAAAAAAAAAAAAAAACCCCCGGTGCAGAACCGCTTTAAACTGGCTATTGCAAATTAAATGTAAGCAAATTAAATTGATATTATTTGTTTTCACACAAATAAAGATTTCCTTTGGGGGATATTTAATCAGCACTGGATTTTTTATTTTTTTGCTATGTAAACGGAAAAACAAAAACAAAAATAAAATCAAATTTCTTCATAAATTTAGGCCAAAATGTATTTTGTTACATGTATTTGGTAAAAAATCCTAAAAGGTGTATGTTAATTGGTTTGTGTGAAAGTTATAGCGTCTACAAACTATGGTCACCAAATGACTGGTGTGGCGGTGATCAGGGATACTGACTGGTGATAGTGTTAAAAAAAAAAAAAAAAAATATATATATATATATATATATATATATATAAAAAATATATTACATTTTTTTAAACTTTATTTTCTATTTTTTTAACATTGTTTTTCTCTTTTTACTATTTGATTTTCTACATACTTTCATCAGAGTAGTTCAATGTCACCGTAGTGACACTGTACTACTCTGGGGAGGGTTGATTTTTTTTTTCTTTACACTTCATAGCAGCTGTGATTACAAGTGATCTGGGTTTGGCTACAGCTAGTCACAAGATTGCTGTCCGGGGTACCATGTGATAGCTGTGGACCAATCACAGCATCACAATAAAGTTGTGTTGTTACTGAGATCATGTGATAACACAGTGATCATGTGACATCCTGGCCGCTCAAAGCGTTCGGTGATCCGCAATCCACTGTGTCCAGCACACACATTGGTCCTGGAAGCAGCCAGCTGCACGACCCCAGGGGCGCACCATTGCACATGTGCCAGGCGATGTACAGGTACATCGCTTGGCCTACAGCTGTCTCCCAACCACAGTAAAACTACTACTTAATATCTTATGGGCTGATGGTCATATATCTTTCACTGACACTTTTTCAATCTGTGCCCCTGACAAAGACTAAAACTGGAAATGTGTCAGGATTTGTGAATGTGATTTAGACGATTGAACTATGTACATTTATATATCTATATTCAGGAGAGTATGAGTTTTTTATGTATGCCCAGCCTCTAATGCCACGTACACACGGTCGGAATTCTCGTCGTAAAAAGCTCTGATGGTTTTCCCGTCGGAATTCCAACGGAATTTCACTCAAGCTGTGTTGCCTACACACGTTCACACCAAATTCCGATGGTCAATAACACCACGGCATACAACACATTCGACTGCACTATAAAAGGGAAGTTTAATGCTTCTGAGCATGCGTCAAATTGTTTCCGAGCATGCATCGGAATTTTGCGTGTCGGAATTGCATACACACGATCGGAAAATCCGATAGAAAGGTTTTCCGTCGGAAAAATTAAGAACAGGTTCTCAATCCAAAGTCCGACGGAAATTCCGACAGAAAAAGACCGATGGGCATACACACGGTCGGTTAAATCCGATGAAAAGCTCCCATCGGACTGTTTCCATCGGAAATTCCGACTGTGTGTACGCGGCATTAGGGATGCACCGATACCATGTTTTTTTTATTATAGCGAGTACAAGTACCGATACATTTATTTTAGTACTCACCAATACCAATTACTGATATCTGTGGGCCACTGTTTTCTTTACACTTCAGCTGTCAGCAATGGTATAAATAAAGCATTGAAAAGTTATTTACAAATTTAATCAAATTTTTTTTTTAATTTTGCACATTTTTTAATGTGAAGCGTGTAAATATATGTTACTTGTGGAAAAATATTAACGAATAAAGCAAACAAATACAAAAAAAAGTTTATAAAATAGAAGTGAACAAAAAAAAATCATCAGGAAAATAATAACCAAATGGAAAAGGAGAATAAGGAGTTAATATAGGCTGATTAAAGTAAATTAAGGGTTAATAAGGGGTTAAATAAAGGAACATTTAATTTTTTACTTTTTTTTTTTTACCTGACAAGTTGCTTTAAACCGACTTCATCTGCAGATCAAAGTTCATTCCTTTTGATCTGTAGATGAAAAAACAGTAGGATATAAAAGGAAACAATGTTTCTTTTTATCTTTCTGTTTTAGTGGCTGAGCAATGATGTTGATAAACATGGTCTGGCTGCTTTTTTTTTTTTTGACCGCTCCAATTGCTTGGACTTTGTTTTTACACTTCAGCTGTCAAAGGGGAGCCCCACTGACAGCTGGATGAGTCATTGGTTGTTAAGGTAGCGGCAGCCCCCTGCTCCTTAACAACTGGTAATTTCTGTTTTTTTTTTTGTTTGTTTACATTTCAGCTGTCAGTGGGGGAATCCCGCTGACAGTTGAAAGAACTGAGCCTGAAAGTATCGCTTTCAGGTATTGGAGCCTTTGCACGTGTAACAATACTCGCGCAAATGCTTAGTATTGGCAGCGATACCGGCAACCCTACAGCCTATATTTGATTTTACTTATGCATTTAATGTTACCGCAATAGAGATGTAAAGTACTTTTATCTTCATGGTTATTTTGTTAAATTGGGTGCCTTTAAAGTCCTGCAGACCCACAAGATTTTGTTTTGTATACACATTGTAGCACAGAGCACAAAATGTATTTTAATTATTTTCATTCAGCCTTGCAGTAGCCCACGGGCCTCATTTTTTGGGCTGTTAAAAGCTTGCATAGAGCATGCCATAAATTAGTTGTAAAAGGATGTAAGTGATTTTCTAGCGAATTCTCGAATGCTGCCAGGAATCTTTAGCTGTAACCTGTTTACACAGTTTGCCCGTAGTTGAAATTTATTAACTGCATTCAGAGAAGCGTTGCAGTGGGCAGTCAAATGTGGAGCTAGTGAAGGGCAGGCAGATGTTTATGCAGGTGGTGGTCAATGAACATGGCAGGAGCCCGAGTCATTTCAGCTCTTCTCCTGCCGCTCTCTCTTTTGTTTATCTTTGTACAAGAAACATTAGCTCCAAGGGACCAACTTATTCACAACTACCTAAAATAATGACTCTTTGATTGCAGTCAACCTAAAGTGGCTCAAGGACTTATTAGCATGTACGGACCTATGTAAATCATTATTATTATATTTTATTATGCAAAAGGTACACTTGATTGATTTAATGCACATGTCCCGCAGGGGGTCATTGGAGACTTGTGCTGGGTAAGTGGACGTACGGATTAAAAGCCTCGGTTCGAACATTTAAACAGATCTAATTAACGTCATCATTTTTTTTTTCGTTCCAAAGTGTAATTTGGAAACAATCAACCAAAATGTAATCGTCGGCTTGAATCTTCCTGCTAACGGCTCCCCTCTTCAGGATATTCTGGTACATCCCTGTGTGACTTCCATTGACTCTTCCATGCTAATCTCGAGCAGCGTGGCGGCTACTGATGACTCGGCATTCAATGGGCCATACAAATTTCCATTCATTCCACCCTTTGATTGGTTCCAATTGTGCTACTACACATCACAGGTAAACAGAATTGAGTTTAATTTGCTGCATATTGTGTTTCTTCTACAAATGTGTTTTTATTCCAAGATAATGATATACTGCATTTTCTGATATGTGCTAGCAATATACAGTTCAGGTTTATTTGGTTTCTTTAGGCAACCCTTTCTTTATTACCTAGTTTATTAACCTATGGGTCATAACCCAACATGGGTCGTGGACCTGTTTTGTATGGGGCATGACCCGACATCAGCAGCAGTTGCATATAAATCTACACATCGTAGTAGAGCTGGGTTCTTTGACAGCCTGCTGTAATGTCCAGCTTAGGAGCTTACAAAGAGTGTAGGGGGGATGGTGATCAGTGTAAGAGGCATGCATGGGGATACAGGTGAATGATGTAATTGGGGTGCTGAGAGGGCACATGTGATTATTGTAAGAGGGGAAGCTGATGATCAGTGTGTTGGGGGTGTGGGGGGACACAGGTGTTCAGTGTAATAGGGGTGTGAGGGGACACAGGTGATCAGTGTAATAGGGATGGGGAGAATACAGGTGGTCAGTGTAATAGAGGAGCGAGGGGACACTGGTGGTCAGTGTAATAGGGGTACGGGGGGACACAGGTGATTAGTGTAATAGGGAAGCGGGGGAATACAGGTGATCAGTGTATTAGGGGTGTGGTGGGAAACAGTGGATCAGTGTAATAGGGGTGTGAGGGAACACAGGTGATCAGTGTAAGAGGGGTACACGGTAACACAGGTGATCAGTGTAATAGGGGTGTGGGGGAATGCAGGTGATCAGTGTAATAGGGGTTTGAGAGGACACAGGTGATCAGTGTAAGAGGGGTACATGGAAACACAGGTGATCAATGTAATAGGGGTGTGAGAGGACACAGGTGATCAGTGTAAGAGGGGTGTGGGGGGATACAGGTGATCAGTGTAAGAATTGTGCATGGGAACAAAGTTGATCAGTGTAATAGGGGTGTGGGAGCATACAGATAATCAGTGTAAGGAGGGTACATGGGAACACAGGTAATCAGTGTAATAGGGATGTGGGGGGATACAGGTGATCAGTGTAAGGAGGGTGCACGGGAACACAGGTGATTAGTGTAAGATGGGTTTGGGGGGGACCCAGGTGATCAATGTAACAGTAATAGGGGTGTAGGGGCTTCCTTTGCTGTTCACGGCAGCCAGTCAAATTCTACTGTCAGCATTATTTAGCGTATTTCCTTTGAGCTCAGGCAGTCATGGAACCATCCCCCAGCTGTGACTGCTCATTAAACTGCTTCTTCCACTCTGGGCTCCAAAGTTTAAGTCAAATTCATATACTTACACTTCTTGCATTAAGAAAAATCATTTGATGGTGTTCAATGAAATCTGTCATTGGTGCTTTCTACTTTTTTAAGTAGTCCGCATTATGGTAAAGTCTGTTTTTAGTATCATCAGTCTTATATGTGTTGGCAAGAGACTGTTGAGTAGCAGAAAATGAAGTAGATGGCCACAAACTCCGCTGAAATGTAGGATCCATATCAAAAATATGTATAAAAGTAAACAGCACAGAGAGCAGGAATACAGATAGGTGGAATATTAATGCGTATTCCTGCTCTCTGTGCTGTATGGATCAATAAAGTTTCTAAATTGCAGCGTAGTGTGCGGCCATCTACTTCACTTTCTACTGTTTCTGGAGTAGAGCCGGGGGAGCATCTTTGCATTGTAAACTGTATGTGGATCCTGTTTGCACTTACTTTGAGAGGTACCTTTTATATTGAATAGACTGTTAAAGTGGTTGTACACCCGGTGCAACCACTTTTACCTACAGGTAAGCCTATATTAAAGTGGGGTTGCACACGCTTCGATCCCCCACATGGCTGGACCCTGGAACAGGTAAGTGTCCGATTATTAAAAGTCAGCAGCTGCAGTAGTTGTAGCTGCTGACTTTTAATTTTTTTTTACAAATGGTTACTCCTCTGGCTTACCTGTAGGTGCTTGAAATATCTTCTAAACCTCCATGGTTTAGGAGATATTTACTAAAAAGCCAAGCCTCGATGACTACGGCACATGCACACTCTAGAAAGGGCACATTGTGCCGTTTCTAATAGGGGTCATGCCGTGACTGGCGGCTCCCACGCGGAAGTGACGTCACGCTACTCCGGCCAGTCACAGAGCTGGAGTTCGCGGCCCCAGAAGGAAGAGAGGTGAAGATGGACGCTCGCTGCTAGTTGGGACAGCGGTGACATTGCAGGAATTTGGTTTTAGGTAAGTGACACATAATGGGCTACTATGCGATGCAGTGAACCACTTCATTTATGTACGGCAAGTAAGACCTTTGTAAGTATAAGCTGGTTGTCAGCATTAGAGAATGGAGATGAGTGCGGGGAAGCCCAAGTGTCAGATTGTAGAACAGACCTTAGCATCTATTCAATTTGCCCAGATTTGATAACATTTCTTGGGACAATTACTACTAGTGTAAGTGAACTTGTATACAGGTTGGACTTTATTAATTGCTGTCTTCCACTTAGCAATAGTGGGTGATTAGGGAGATTTCCATTTTTTTTTTTTAATATGTCTTGTCTGGCATAAAAGGCAGCATCAAAAATGAACAATTTGACATAGCGAGACACCTCAAGATTATCGGTCATACCCAGGAGAATAAAAAAAAGGGTCCGCGGGGACGGCCACCCTTCCCACTGAATGAACAGTAGACACCACCCACTTTCATGCATTTAGTAATGTATTAATGAATACAGAACTGCATTCATTTGAACCTTTTATATCTGCCTAGATATTATGTTTTAGCCGATTTACTTCCTATACTGTATGCTTAGATAACAGTTCAGAGGTATTCACATATCCAAACATTTTCTTTTTTGAATTTTAGGTGCCAGTGCCTCCAATATTGGGTTTCTATCAGATGACCGAAGAGGGGCACCAGGTACAGATATCGGTTAAACTGAAGCTTCATGAGAGTATAAGAAATGTATTTGATTACTGCGAAGCTAAGATTCCCTTTTTCAACAAGTAAGATATTGTAGTTTTTCCTACGTATGGCATTTACAAACCTCAGGTATAATGTTTCTTATAGAACTATGACTTTGGTAAGGGGGTCCATAGACAGATAAGTATCTCCCTGGAGCAACAGTAAATGAGACCGCAGCCTGTGTGCACAAGACCACTGGTATCAGCCATAATCATCTCCCGAATTCAGCCAGCAGATAGATATTGGAAACTGATATCAGGTCAGTTAAAAGATATTTTCCAGCATGTTGGAATTTCTTTTATGCGATTGTAGTCCTTCCCACAATCAAACGCCCTTATTAAAAAGGATCTGAAATGCTGAGGCTCCGTAAAAAAAGGAAGCAGAGAGCAAGGTACTATTCAGCAATATTGCCTATGATCTCTCAGAAGCTGATCTTTTCATCATTGACTTACCATTCTTTGGAGCTGCCCCTCTGATGACTGGTGATCTGATGGCTGGTGGGGTAATAGTTAAAGGTTAAGTTCACTTTTTAAGAAAAAAAAAAAAAATTACCATTTTTTTTTTGCAGGTAAAATGTATTTACTATATTTTTTTTTAGGAGCCTGGAAAACATTGCGCCAGTGATCAGCAGATCGCTGATATCATGCAGGTCTCCTGCAGACTGTCAGTGTGAGCTGTCTGTCTGTACATCGTACATCATACGGGCAGGCAGTTTCACACTGACAGGAAGAATCAATGAACTACCATAGTGCTGTGGTAGTTCCATGAGAACTACAAGCCAACAGACGCAAAGGATGTCGGTACTTGTAGTTCATCCATTCACAGAATTCTTAATAGTGTGAATAAATGATGTGGCCATGTGGGTGGAGCTCCGCACAGCTACGCTCTTTTCAAAAAGTAACAGCTGGCATGGGGAACTACTTCCTGTGCTGCTGTCACAGGGAGAGGGTTGTGGGGAGCGGCTGCAGCAGTGGGAACATGTTACCTGTTCCACACTAAAAATGGGTGGAACATGTAACATGTTCCCAAAAGTAAACTTATCCTTTAACCGCTTCCCGACCGCCTCATGCACATACGTGTGCAGAATGGCACAGGCAGGCAAAATCCTGTACCTGTACGGGATCCTTTAAATGCCTGCCCGTGGGTCGCATGCGCGCCGTCAGCGGCGCGCTGGCGGCCCGGTCGGGAGCTCCGTGACCCCGGCCGCGGGACCAGCGGACCCGATCGCCGCTGGTTTCCCGCGATCGGGTCACGGAGCTGAAGAACGGGGAGAGGTATGTGTAAACAATCCTCTCCCCGCGCTTCCTACTCTGCCTGTCATTGATTGGCTGTTCACGGTCATCGGGAAAGCCAATCAATGACGTCAGACGTCAGCCCTGCCCCCTAATGTAAAAAAACACACACGTCACAGCCCATAACCCCTCCCCTCCCCCTAGTGGTTGACCCCTTCACTACAACTGTCATTTATACAGGAATCAATGCATTTAAATAGCATTGATTGCTGTATAAATGACAATGGTCACAAAAATGTGTCAAAAATGTCCGATGTCTCCGCCATAATGTCGCATTCACAATAAAAATCGCTGATCGCCGCCATTTTTGTTTATAGCGCAAACCAATCAATAACCGCTAATTGTGTTTTTTTTTAAAAAAATGTAGAAGAATACGTAGCGGCCGAAACTGAGGAAAAAAAAAAAGTTTTTAATATTTTTTGGGGATATTTATTATAGAAAAAGCAAAAAATATTGAATTTTTTAAAAATTGTCGCTCTATTTTTGTTTATAGCGCAAAAAATAAAAACCGCAGGGCCAATCAAATACCACCAAAAGAAAGCTCTATTTGAGGGAAAAAAAGTACGCCAATTTTGTTTTGGAGCCACGTCGCACGACCGCGCAATTGTCCAATCACAGCGCCGGCAGCGAGGAGAGCAATAATTGGCTACTGGCAGGACGCCTGTAGCCAATTAAAGCTCCGGGGCTTTAGTACACGCCCCACTCTATAAAAGGCCGCTACGCCGTCGGCCCAGGGCACATGTGTTCCGGCTTTTAGAACAGTGAATAGGCAGTCTGCTGATTGATTCCTTCTTTGCTAAACCATTGCTGATTCATTCCATACTGATCATTGCTGCTGATTGCACTGCTGAGTGAGACATTATCTGCTGCTGGGGATTAGTCTGGTGTGTGCGAGCTGTTAGCACAGCATTGCAGTAGCACCCAGTGCAGTGCTGTTAGAACAGCATTGCACCCCAACTTGCTGTCCCAACCTTCTGTCCCAACCTTCTGTCCCATCCCAGGAGAGCAATAATTGGCTACAGGCAGGACGCCTGTAGCCAATTAAAGCTCAGTGGCTTTAGTACACGCACCACTCTATAAAAGGCCGCTACACATAGGGTATAGTGTGTTTGTGTCAGAACACATAGGACCTATAGTGTGATTGTGTCAGCACACATAGGAGCTATTGTTTTTTGTGTCAGCACACATAGGAGCTATAGTGTGTTTGTGACAGCACACATAGGAGCTATATAGTGTGTTTGTGTCAGTACAGCATTGCAGTAGCACCCATTGCAGTGCTGTTTGAACAGCATTGCACCCCAACTTTCTGTCCCAACCTTCTGTCCCAACCTTTTGTCCCATCCCAGGCAGGCAGTGTTTGTGTCAGCACACATAGTGTTTGTGTCAGCACACATAGGACCTATAGAGTGTTTGTGTCAGCACACATAGGAGCTATAGTGTGTTTGTGAGCACACATAGGAGCTACAATTTTTTTGTCAGCACACATAGGAGCTATAGTGTGTTTGTGTCAGCACACATAGGACCTATAGTGTGTTGTCAGCACACATAGGAGCTATAGTGTGTTTGTGTCAGCACACATAGGAGCTATAGTGTGTTTGTGTCAGCACACATAGGAGCTATAGTGTGTTTGTGTCAGCACACAGAGGAGCTATAGTGTGTTTGTGTCAGCACACATAGGAGCTATAGTGTGTTGTGAGCACACATAGGAGCTATATTGTGTTTGTGTCAGCACACATAGGAGCTATAGTGTGTTTGTGTCAGCACACATAGGAGCTATAGTGTGTTTGTGTCAGCACACATAGGACCTATAGTGTGTTTGTGTCAGCACACATAGGACCTATAGTGTGTTTGTGTCAGCACACATAGGACCTATAGTGTGTTGTGAGCACACATAGGAGCTATATTTTTTTGTCAGCACACATAGGAGCTATAGTGTGTTGTCAGCACACATAGGAGCTATAGTGTGTTTGTGTCAGCACACATAGGAGCTATAGTGTGTTTGTGTCAGCACACATAGGACCTATAGTGTGTTTGTGTCAGCACACATAGGAGCTATAGTGTGTTGTGAGCACACATAGGAGCTATATTTTTTTGTCAGCACACATAGGAGCTATAGTGTGTTGTCAGCACACATAGGACCTATAGTGTGTTTGTGTCAGCACACATAGGAGCTATAGTGTGTTGTCAGCACACATAGGAGCCTATAGTGTGTTTGTGTCAGCACACATAGGAGCTATAGTGTGTTGTCAGCACACATAGGAGCTATAGTGTGTTGTCAGCACACATAGGAGCTATAGTGTGTTGTCAGCACACATAGGAGCTATAGTGTGTTTGTGTCAGCACACATAGGAGCTATAGTGTGTTATGAGCACACATAGGAGCTATATTTTTTTGTCAGCACACATAGGAGCTATAGTGTGTTGTCAGCACACATAACAGCACACATAGGAGCTATAGTGTGTTGTCAGCACACATAGGAGCTTTAGTGTGTTTGTGTCAGCACACATAGGAGCTATAGTGTGTTGTCAGCACACATAGGAGCTATATTTTTTTGTCAGCACACATAGGAGCTATAGTGTGTTCTCAGCACACATAGGAGCTATAGTGTGTTTGTGTCAGCACACATAGGAGCTAGTGTGTGTGTGTGTGTGTCATCACACATAGGAGCTAGTGTGTGTGTGTGTGTCAGCCCAGTTCTTGTCATCTAAGGCAGCCTCTATCTGCCATAGGGCCCTGTTGCTGTCATCTAAGGCATCCATCTGCAGGAGTTAGTGTGTGTGCTGTGTGACTCCAGCACAATATACACTACCCACTACAATGGCTGGAAGACCGCCAAGGAGAGGCAAACAGTCCCGAGGCAAGAACACAGGGCAAGCAGGCTCTGTTTCTAGAGACAACAGTGCTGGTCGTGGACGTGGTCGTGCATCGTCATCAGCACGTGGCCATGGGACACGCTTGTCTTTGTTTTCGGCAGCTGGACATGTTGAGCCGCATCATGCCGAAGGCTTGGTAGAATTGATGACCAAGCCCTCCTCGTCCTCCTCATCCTCTCTCACCCAGGCTCAGGGTACTGGCAGAGCAGCTGCCAACGCGTACTCAATGGCATCATCAGGCACCCCTTCCCTAGACCCACCATGTCCTCCTGAGGAGTCCCCCGAACTGTTTGAGCACAGTGTTGGGTACATGCTCCAGGAGGATGCCCAACGATTTGAAGGCTCGGATGATGATACCCAGCTTGAGGAAGGCAGTAGTGTGCGCGCAGAGAGAGGGGATGCTGAAGGACAGCAATCTGGCAGTCATGTTCCACCAGCTGCAGCTTACTGCCAGGTTTGCTCTAGTGGTGAAGAGGGAGGGGATGATGAGGTCACTGACTCCACGTGGGTGCCTGAAGGGAGAGAGGAGGAGGAGGAGGATGCGGCGGCACATGTCCAACGAGGCAGGATGCTTTCCGGAGGCCAGCTAGAGGCCAGCACACCAACTGAATCACACCGCAGAGCTCCGCCTGTGCAGGGCGCTGTCTCTGCACGTTATCACAAAAGTTCTTTGGTGTGGGCCTTTTTTGAGACGAGTACATCAGATCGCACCACTGCTATTTGCAATATTTGTCTCAAGCGTAGGCCAAAACATCAGCCGCTTGGGCACCACAAGCATGACCAGACATATGTCGACCTGCCATACAGCTCGTTGGCAAGCGCACATTAAAGACCCACACCAAAGAACAAAGCGGACCTCTCCTTGCTTCTCATCAGCTGGGATGTCCATCCCCACTATATCTTCAGTCTTCTCTGAAAGCTGCTCTGAGAGGACTGAAGGTGTAGAATTAGGTGTGTCACAACCAAGTACTTGCAGTACACCAACGTCCGATTGTAGCAGGCAAATTTCCCTGCCCCAGCTGCTGGACCGTCGAAAGAAGTATACTCCCAGCCATCCACATGCCCAGCGGTTGAATGCTAGCTTGGCTAAATTGCTAGCACTTCAACTGCTGCCTATTCAGTTGGTAGACTCGGCCCCCTTCCGTGAGTTTGTTCAATGTGCGGTTCCTCAGTGGCAGGTTCCCAAACGCCACTTTTTCTCACGGAAGGCGATTCCATCTCTCTACCGGCATGTGGAAGGCAATGTCCATGCCTCGCTGGACAGGGTGGTCAGCGGTAAGGTGCATATTACCGCTGACTCATGGTCCAGCAGGCATGGACAGGGGCGTTATCTGTCTTTCACGGCCCATTGGGTCACTCTATTGGCAGCTGGGAGGGATGCAAGACAAGGTGCAGTAGTGTTGGAGGTTGTTCCGCCACCACGCCTCCAAAATGCTACTACTGGTTGTGACACACCTCTCTCCTCCACCCCCTCCTCTTCTTCTTCCTCCATGGCCTCTTCGAGTGCTCTGTCCTCGGAACCAGCGGTGCTCCGTAGGCGTACAAGGGGCTACGCGAGTACGCAGGCAAAAAGATGCCATGCCGTGCTTGCGCTGGTGTGTTTGGGGGACAGGAGCCACACTGGGGCAGAGGTTCTGGCAGCTCTGCAGGGGCAGGCCGAGAGGTGGTTGACGCCACGCCAGCTTAAGCCAGGAATGGTGGTTTCTGACAATGGCACCAACCTCCTCCCCGCCCTGCGACAGGGGCAGCTCACCCATGTGCCCTGTATGGCTCACGTCCTCAACCTGGTGGTGCAGCGGTTCTTGGGCAGGTACCCAGGCTTACAGGATGTCCTGAGGCAGGCCAGGAAAGTCTGTGTGCATTTCTGCCGATCGTATAATGCCAGTGCTCGGCTGGCTGAACTGCAAAAGGAGTTGAACCTGCCCAAGAACCGCCTAATATGTGACATGCCCACCAGGTGGAACTCAACGTTGGCCATGCTGCAGCGACTGCACACGCAGCAGAGGGCCATCAATGAGTACCTTTGTGACTACGTCACCAGGACAGGGTCAGGGGAGCTTGGCTTTTTTTCCCCACGCCAGTGGAGCATGATCAGGGATGCATGCACTGTCCTGTCACCATTTGAGGAGGCCACTAGGATGGTGAGCAGTGACAGTGCATGCATCAGTGACACTGTACCTCTTGTCCACCTGTTGGAGCATACGCTGCGTGGGATAATGGACAGGGCACTTGAGGCAGAATAGAGGCAGGAAGAGGAGGACTTCCTTGCCTCTCAAGGCCCCCTTTATCCAGACAGTGTTCCTTCTGTCCCACCCATCACACAGGAAGAGGAGGAGGAGGAGGAGGAGGATTGTGTGAGCATGGAGGTGGAGCCTGGCACTCAGCATCAGCAGCAGTCTTTTAGGGATGATGTACAGTCCCAACAAACCAGTGGACTTGTACGTGGCTGGGAGGAGGTGGCTGGCGATCATGTCGTCCTCAGTGACCCAGAAGACTCCGGACCGAATGCCTCAGCTAACCTACGTTGCATGGCCTCCCTGATCCTGCAAAGCCTGCGGAAGGATCCTCGTATTCTTCGGATCAAGGAGAGGGGCCGCTACTGGCTGGCCACTCTCCTTGATCCACGGTACAAGGGTAAGGTTGCGGACCTTATCTTGCCGTCGCAGAGGGAGCAGAGGATGAGACATCTCAGGGAGGCCTTGCAGAAAGGTCTGTGCAACGCGTTCCCAGAAACTGGGAGGTTACAAACTCCTGGTCCTGGACGACAAGTTGCTGAGGCTTCGGTCAGTAGCAGAAGGAGCGGTGGGGAAGGTGGACGTCTGACCGATGCGTTCAGACAATTTTTTAGTCCGCAGCCCCAAGGTATGATCGGTTCCAGCAACCATCGCCAGCGTCTGATATACATGGTGCAGGAATACCTAGGGGCAAGGTCAGACTTGGACACCTTTCCCACCGAAAATCCTCTGGCTTACTGGGTCTTGAGGATGGATCACTGGCCAGAGCTTGCACAGTATGCAATTCAGCTACTGGCCTGTCCTGCATCCAGCGTTCTTTCCGAACGCACATTCAGTGCTGCTGGAGGATTTGTCACCGATCACAGGGTGCGCCTGTCCACCGACTCGGTTGATCGACTGACCTTCATAAAGATGAATCAGTCTTGGATCACCACCAGCTACCAGGCACCTGAAGCGGATATAACTGAATAATTTATAATGTCACATCCCTTCAAGACTGCCTATGCTGATGCTGAGTGACTGTCCTGTTACGTTCACTGACTATCCTCTTCCTCAATGATCCATTCCTTGATAGCTTGGAAGAACATTTTTGTTTCTGGGTGCCACCACACCAGTGCCTAAGGCACAATTTTTCAGCCCCTGTATAACAGGGGCGTGTAATTACAATTTTTTTAAAAAATGCTTCGCAACAGGTCTGACTGCTGTGCTCCAAGTACAGTATCTGTGAGGGGTTGCAGTGTTGTGGCACCAGCACCGTTGCCTAAGGCACAATTTTTCAGCCCCTGTTTAACAGGGGCATGTAATTACAATTTTTTAAGCAATGCTTCGCAACAGGTATGACTGCTGTGCTCCAAGTACAGTATCTGTGAGGGGTTGCAGTGTTGTGGCACCAGCACCGTTGCCTAAGGCACAATTTTTCAGCCCCTGTTTAACAGGGGCGTGTAATTACAAATCTTGATCTAATAGTTCACAGCAGGGCCCATTCCTGCGCCCACCAAGAGTAACTGTGAGGGCTTACAGTTTTGTGGCAACACCGTCCACCACCACCACCAAGGCCCAATTTTTCTGCCCTGTTCAACAGGTGCATGCAATTACAAATCTTGATCTAATAACTCACAGCAGGGCCCATTCCTGCGCCCACCAAGAGTAACTGTGAGGGCTTACAGTCTTGTGGCAACACCGTCCACCACCACCACCAAAGGCCCAATTTTTCTGCCCTGTTCAACAGGTGCATGCAATTACAAATCTTGATCTAATAATTCACAGCAGGGCCAATTCCTGTGCCCACCAAGAGTAACTGTGAGGGCTTACAGTGTTGTGGCTACACCAACATCTAATGGGGCAAATTTCTGCAGAGTATATACGGCAGGCCCCTACTTTCAAACATCCAACTTACAAACGACTCCTACTTGCAAACGGAGGGAGAAAACAGGAAGTGAGAGGAAATCTACCCCTAGGAAGGGAAATTCTATCCTGTTAGATTTAATTTGGGAAAAAGGTATCTCCTCTCTACTGATGCTTTATCACCAATCCTTGTTTCAATTAAAACCCCACTTTTCCAAAAACATTTGTCATTGGGACGGAAAGTGAGGTGAAATGTTCTTAACAGATGTGCAAAGACAGCAAATGTTACAGGGTTGAAAACCCCTCCCTATGTTCTCCAAAAAGCTTAAAAATAGATTTTTTTTGGATGGAGCTTCACTTCATAATGTACCTGTTCAGATTCTACTTAAGAACAAACCTACAGTGCCTCTCTTGTTTGCACCGCCTATATACTGCTTTTCAGAGTATATAGGGTTGTAGGTATAGGGTTTTATTTTGGGTGCGGGGTCCCCCTTAATATCCATACAAGACCCAAAGGGGCTGGGGTGGGGGGGGGGGGGGGGGGGGGTGATGGGGTAGCCATGCCATTTTTCTCAAGGATTTTCAGCCATATGGCCAGGACAAGACATGA
The DNA here is from genome assembly GCA_028564925.1 of Lithobates sylvaticus. Taxonomy (NCBI): domain Eukaryota; kingdom Metazoa; phylum Chordata; class Amphibia; order Anura; family Ranidae; genus Lithobates; species Lithobates sylvaticus. The sequence goes on from CM053038.1 coordinate 98,041,002, forward strand.
CATTAAAGCCGCAAGTGGTTTTAAATGGCTTCTTTTTTTCCTTTACAAATGTCATTTTGTGCAGGGCCGGTTCTAAACACGGGAAACACATGCCACTTCACAGGCATACTTTAGACACCCCCCAGGTACCATATTTAAAGGAATATTTCACTTTTTTTTTTTTTCACTTTATGCAGCAATAAAATGACTGCTCCCGAAAAAATGTTAGTTTTTAAAAGTTCTTTTTGCATTGATATATGTCCCCTGGGGCAGGACCCGGGTACCCAAACCTGTTTTATGACATTAACATGCATATTGGCCGTTATAATTAGCAATTTTGATTTCGAACGTTCGCGTCCATTGTAACGAATAGGGTTCGAAAATTCGCGCAAACTTTCGGTCCGTTCAAAGGTTCTGGTGCGAACCGAACCTGGGGGTGTTCGGCTCATCCCTACTCTCCAGCAAGGAAACAGTTGGCAGCACAGTAGTGGCACCAAATCCCCTGAGACTAGCTGTGCCTTTTAAGCAACAGATATACAGCTGTGAGGCTGTAGGCACCGTCACATGCCAGGAAATGCACTTTTATTTTTCTTCAAAATGTAGATTTTCCACAAAAGTTTTCATATAAACTGAGAAAAAGACCAAGTTGTTCATCTATCATTTTTAACATTAGGGTTTTTTTTTTTTTTTAATATAGACCTATGTTTATCCTAAACATGTTTACATTTATTTATGATTGATTAATTCACTATTGGTGCTTGAAGTCTGTTCCAAGCATTTTTTACCCTTTTAGTAAAATAGTAGTTTTAATTGTATCTTTGACCTTTTCTTCTTCTAGGCAGGGTACTGCTTATGCACTGCTAACATTTGTAGATACGGTACTTACAATAGCTTAAGAAATCTTAAGTATTTTGTTTCAGGTACTCTTTATTGCAACACTAAGGGGGCCCTTTTTTGCAAGCATTGCTCTGAATGGCTGCTTTTCTTGTTTATATCAGGTTGTTTTTGGAAAGCCTTCCACCTAAACAACGATAATAAAAGTTTACCGTCCTTGTCATGCAAAATCTTATTCAAGTCATCATTTTTTTATATTTTGACACCATAAAGTGTTGGGGAATTGTTCAAAAAAATAACTGTGGGAAGAGTGCACAGGTGTTACTGGAAACAGTCTATTCATATTTTGTCCTTTATTTTCTATACCTAACTGAAAGCTATGGTTGTTTGGTTGCCATGGGTCTACATTTCACTTCCTTATTTTTTCTTCAGAATACCCTGTTATTTAAACACTAATTGTACCAGTTGTGGTCAAAATAATAATTATAGTAATGGTTGAAGCCACTATTAGTATTATTTATCTTTCAAAATAGCCTGCCATCAATGTAACTATGTAAGTAAGGTAAAGGTATTTTCATGGTTTTCTTTTTTTTTTTTTTCTTCCATATGCTCAATAAATTTTTGGATTTTTTAATAACAGAGGCCAGATTAGGCATTTTGAACACAAAGCTAGTCATGGACAACTTGAATTATCAAAGGAGAAAAGTCGTCTGATCTGGGTGATAGGTACGTACTGATACAAGCTCTGTACAGGTACTATAACCATATATTTGCATTTATAGGACATATACAGTACATTAAAAAAGAAAAAAGTTATGTTGCTCCTCTAGGTGAACTGGGTCTTCTTGACAGAGACTCTTCGACATAACAGTCTGGGTCAGCGGATGATGCATTGGATTCATGCTGTTTACTCCCGTCCTTCCGCTCAGGTAAAAGTGAATGGCCTTCTTTCCCCATCCTTCGGGATCACTAATGGGACACGCCAGGGCTGTCCCCTCTCCCCTCTGATATTTATCTTAACTCTTGAGCCCTTTTTACATTCAGTCAGAAACAATCCAGATGTCACCGGCCTTCATTTAGATGCAGTGTTGTCCCCTAAGATTGCAGCTTATGTCGACAACTTACTGTTCTTTTTGTCTAATCCCTTGGTCTCTCTCCCAAACCTGTTCTTAGAATTGCAGACCTATGAGGAATTATCCTTTTTTCGGATGAATTATTATAAATCAGAAGCATTGAATGTATCAATGGCGGCCTCAACGACTACTCTTCTTAGGACTGATTTTCCCTTCAAATGGGGCACCTCATACATAAAATACTTGGACATTTTTCTACCAAGTAGGGTGGAAGACATTTTTCTACTTAATTTCCCTCTCTGATGGCTATTAAGAAGGAGCTTATTTTGTGGCAGAACGGTCTGTTCTTCTGGATTGGATGGTGCAATATAATCAAGATGAATATTATGCCTCGTTTGCTCTACCATTTCCAAGCCATCCCAATACAAATCCCGGGCCCCCTGCGGGCAATCAACCGGGCTTTTGTTACTTTCCTTTGGGCCCAGAACCCCCCTCGCCTTGCACAGTCGATATTGCAATTGCACATGGCATGTCATCTGACTAGAGTGCTGGATTGGTGCCACCATTGACCTCTTAAACAGTGGGTACAGGTGGAACAGATTTGATTACAATTATTCTGTCAACGATTTGATTAGATTCCGCAAAACATTACGATTACTGCCCATGGTTTTCATCAAAAAATTCAAGCAGTCAGAAGAACTCCATTTCTTTATGTTATCTGCTCTAAAAAAGCCGGAAGTGGGTGGGGGTACCTGTCAAACCAGATACCTGCTCCCCCCTCCCCCGCAAAAGGCACCAAATGTGGCAGCAGAGAGGGGGGACAGACAAGTGGACCTTCCCCTTTTGGGTGGAGCTCCACTTTAAAAGAAACAAACAAGACTCCCTGTTGGCAGCTGGATTACGACATGATGTGTCCAAAAAGTCTTATTGCTAAGACATGAGCTCACCAGTTGACACCTAAAACAGTCCAGCTTTTTAGGCAACGCCTTGCTGCATTTTATACACCTTCTCCGAGACAGCGGCAGTGTCAAGCCCTCAAGGCTCCTATCTCAGTATGGCTCTAATTGTCCTGAAAAAATAGGACTTTGGCCCACAATTCCTTGGGTGGGTATGTGGTCTATATGACTCCAAAAGTTTATGTGAAATATGCTGGCTTCAAATCACTACGTTTCCCTATCACACATGGCACTAGGCAGGGATGACCACTGCCCCCCCCCCCCCTTTTACTTGCCTTAGTTGTAGAGCCCCTTGCTCAGTCCATTCCAGAATCCACAGGTACATCAGGCTTGTACATGTGGCCTGTACAATCTCTATGCCCTCTTGACCCAATTTAGCACAATTTCTGGCCTGCAGATCAACCCTATACAATCCAAAGTCTTAAACATATCTCTGCCTTCTGATATCAATTGGAACCCCATAAACTGCCATATCTAGGAGTCTTTCTGACCAGAGACTACATATATGAAGCTACCCACCCTCCTCCAGAAACTTCATACTCTACTAGACACCTGGAATATCCATCATCTCTCTTGGTTGGTCCATATTACGGAAAAAAAATGCCATTCCTACCCAACGTACTTTATCTTTTTAAGGTTTTACTGATTTTGCTTCCTAAACTAGTGCTACTCCAGATCTAGACAAGTGTGATGTGCTTTATTTGGAACAATAGGAAACCTAAAATGTCCACGATGGCCTAGGAGTTCCTTGCTTTTCAAGATATTACTACGTGGCCCAACTGACTAATTAATATGCCAGCCAGGAAACCCCACTACGGATAGATATAGAAGCCCACGGCTATGCCCTCCTATCTATCCACAATTTATTGTGGCTTCTTTCTCAAGAAAGGAATGTCCTATTGAACCCAATCACACAACACTTCTCTTCTGAGACAGTAAGAAATACTCTGGCTGATTCTTTTCCCCCATCTCCTACTACTATCAATCATACATAACCCCTCTTTCCCCCTGGCTTAGAGTCCCCCGGGTCTTTTTGCCACTGGATCAACTCAAAGGTGACCTGTTCCACACCCTGCTAACTCTGAGAAGCTTTAGGACCTTCATAGACTTCAGTCTTTACGACACCTATTGCAATCCAAACTATTCAGATATCTACAAGTCAAGCATTAAGTGCTGTCCATTGTATACATAGATGGCGGGCCCGTGACTTTTATTCCTTTTTGAATCTAAGTATAAAAGTGACCCTCTCCCTCCCATACAATCTTCTAACCACTAAATGTACACCCCACCCTTTAAATGTCTCTAAATTGGAATGGGGCCTGCAGCAATTCGTAGACCAATACCATTGGGAACAGACTTGGGCAACAATGAAATCATGCTCTAGAAATGCAACGGCACTGGTGGCCAACAATGAAGTACTAGTTAGATGATGCAAATTCCCAAGTAGACTGGCACACATCTACACTGATTCTTCAGCACACTGCTTTCGTGGCTGCCCCGAAATTGGATCCTTTTTTCCATATTTGGTGGTTCTGCCCAGTGGCCCAACGTTTTTGGCAGCAAATACATCAGTTCATTAACCAGCTCCCACATTAAACCCCCCTGAAGCCCTACAAAAAAGACAAAATGGAAGGCGTGCACACCTACTGCATTACCAATGACAATTAAATGAGTGATAAAATCATAGAAAGTGGGTACTCACAAAAGGCAACTCTCAATTAAGCCATAAAAATCACACAGTGTATGGACATGTGCAAGACCATATCACAGGGTATAGCTGGCGCATTTCAGGGGCGCACCCCCCTTCCTCAGAGCTAGGCTAATCAGGACCACCATAGGCAAGCGCTTTATATAAAATGAAAAAATTTAAAATAATGAATAAAATGGAAAAAAGCCCCACCCCCGAAGGAGGCGGCGAAAACAAAAAAATTATAAATATAATAAATTATATAGAATATGTCATACAAATCAATTCCATACAAATCAATTAGGACTCAATTAGAAAACCACATACAAGAAAATCTGAATACTAATATGAAATAAATATATATAATATATTTAACCACCTCACTACAGTGCATTTTCACCCCCTTCCTGACCAAGCCATTTTTTCAGCTTTCAGCGCTGACGCACTTTGAATGACAATTGCGCGGTCATACGACACTGTACCCAAATGAAATTGTTATCATTTTTTCCCCACAAATAGAGCTTTCTTTTGGTGGTATTTGATCACCTCTGCGTTTTTTATTTTTTTTGCGCAATAAACAAAAGAAGAGCGACAAATTTAAAAAAAAAAAAATATTTTTTACTTTTTGCTATACTAAATATCCCCAAAAAATATATAAAAAAACATTTTTTTTTCCTCAGTTTCGACCGATACGTATTCTTCTACATATTTTTGGTAAAAAAAAATCGCAATTAGCGATCATTGATTAGTTTGCGCAAAAGTTATAGCAATTACAAAATAGGGGATAGTTTTATAGCATTTTTATTAATATTTTTTTTTTTACTAGTAATGGCGGTGATCAGCGATTTTTATTGTGACTGCGACATTATGGCGGACACATCGGACATTTTTGACACATTTTTGGCACCATTGTCATTTATACAGCAATCAATGCTATTTAAATGCATTGATTCATGTATAAATGACACTGGCAGTGAAGGGGTTAACCACTAGGGGCGGGGAGGGGTTAATTATGTTCCCTAAGAGTGTTTCTTACTGTGGGGGGAGGGGCCTCACAAGGGGAGGAGACCGATCGGTGTGTCTCTGTACAGAGAACACACCATCGGCTCCTCTCCTCTGACAGGACCGTTGATCTGTGTGTTTACACACACAGATCAACGGTCCCGCTGTGTTACCGGGCAATCGCGGGTGCCCAGCGGACATCGCGGCCGCTGGGCACGCGCATCGGGTGCCCAGTGACACGGCGAGAGCGCGCGCGCGCGCTCCCGGTGGCGCGCGCTCCCTGCAGTGCACAGAAGGGGAGGACGTCATATGACGCCCTCCCGGAACGAGAGATGCGCCGCCTGGCCGTCATTTGACGGCCGGCGGTCGCAAAGTGGTTAATAAATAATATAATATATATATAAATATATATATATATATATATATATATATATATATACACAGTATCTCACAAAAGTGAGTACACCCCTCACATTTTTGTAAATATTTTATTATACCTTTTCATGTGACAACACTGAAGAAATTACACTTTGCTATAATGTAAAGTAGTGCGTGTACAACTTGTATAACAGTGTAAATTTGCTGTCCACTTAAAATAACTCAACACACAGCCATTAATGTCTAATCCACTGGCAAGAAAAGAGAGTACCCCCCTAAGTAAAAATGTCCAAATTGTGCCCATTTAGCTATTTTCCCTCCCCGGTGTCATGTGATCCATTAGTGTTACAAGGTCTCAGGTGTGAATGGAGAGCAGGTGTGTTAAATTTGGTGTTATCGATCTCACGCATACTGGTCATTGGAAGTTCAACATGGCACCACATGGCACCGCATGGCAAATAACTCTCTGAAGATCTGAAAAAATTTATTGTTGCTCTACATAAAGATGGCCTAGGCTATAAGAAGATTGCCAAGACCCTTAAACTGAGCTGCAGCACTGTGGCCAAGACCATACAACAGAACAGGTTCCACTCAGAACAGGCCTCGCCATGGTCGACCAAAGAAGTTGAGTGCACGTGCTCAGCGTCATATCCTGAGGTTGTCTTTGGGAAATAGATGTATGAGTGCTGCCAACATTGCTGCAGAGGTTGAAGGGGTGGGGAGTCAGGCTGTCAGTGCTCAGACCATACGCTGCAGACTGTATTAAATCTGTCTGCATGGCTGTTGTCCCAGAAGGAAGCCTCTTCTAATGATGATGCACAAGAAAGCCTGCAAACAGTTTGCTGAAGACAAGCAGACTAAGGACATGGATTACTGGAACCATGTCCTGTGGTCCGAGGAGGCCAAGATAAACTTATATGGTTCAGATGGTGTCAAGCGTGTGTCAGCAACCAGGTGAGGAGTACAAAGGCGACCCCAAACACACCTCCAAGATGACCACTGTCTTGCTAAAGAGATATGCCCCAGTAGAAGACCGATAGTGTCGAAACGCGTCGGGCCAGCTGTCTCATACTTTCCACATTGCCGACCCATTTTATATCATCTCGAGATTTTATTTATTTTTGATTTGTCACATACCAATGTGAATACATTTTTATACCTTTTTGACCTGCACCATTGGAGTTGTCTCCATTTTTTTCCTCCTGTTTCCCCGGTTCGTGGGATCACTCCCCCTTGGATCATCTGGTGATTGGAGGTCCACTGGCTGCTGTGTATACGGATTGGTCCACTGGTTGCCTTGCATGCGGCTCGGTTCCTGACTGCCGGGGATTCCACCTGCTCCATCTGGCACCCACGGATGCAAGAACTCCAACACTTAAGCCTGCTTGATACAAATACCGTACGGTAGCTGTATCCAACACCTCTGGTAAGAGTGTATATTGCTTTTCCGTAACATCAGACAAGCCTGCTCCTTACCTGTGTTCCTGTGCCCCTGAGCCATTCCTAGTGACTCATTTGGGGTGTCATCATCTACATGAACTTTGCACTTATTTGTCTCTGCTTTAGTTCACGCATATTGTTTGTTCTATCTTCAACAAATATTGATTTATGATTGATATTGCTCACGCTCACTATGGGAATGCCATAATACACACATTTATTTATGGCATCATTTTCACATGATATACATGTGTCTTAGCGCTACTTTTTTCTGTTTACATTTCCCTGACTTTGTTTGTTTTGTATGTTAGCTGCTCTTCACATTGTATTGTTTTTTATTTAGGTAGCGCAGTGTTTTCCATATTTTTACTTTTCGTCTTGCTAAAGAAGCTGAGGGTAAAGGTGATGGTCTGGCCAAGCATGTCTCCAGACCTAAACCCTACTGACCTAAACCCTACTGAGCATCTGTGGGGCATCATACGGAAGGTGGAGGAGCGCAAGGTCTCTAACAGCCACCAGCTCCGTAGGGTCATCATGGAAGAGTGGAAGAGGACTCCAGTGGCAACTTGTGAAGCTCTGGTGAACTCCATGTCCAAGAGGGTTAAAGCGGTTCGGCACCCATTTCATTTAGTAAATCTCTTTGCCATCCAATTTTTTTTTTTTTTACTTACCTTGTAATCGATGACTTCCTGTCTTCTGTGTCTTTGGGGGTGGGCGGGGTCTTGCGGGGATCCTCGTCACGCCGCACTGTCTCCTGGGATCTGGTGTCATTGATCCCAGGAGTCAGTGTGGGCATCTTCCGAAATCTCGCGAGATTTCGGCCACATCTTCCGAAATCTCGCGAGATTTCGGACACATCTTCCGAAATCTCGTGAGATGTCGGCAGATGTGCCGTTACTGCGCACGCGCGAGTAACGGCGGTGCATGCTGGGCCATCTAAAGTGCCTGTGGGGGTTTCACATGCCCACAGGCAAGATGGCCCCCAGCACAAAAGAAGAAGATGAAGAACTTCATCGGACGAAAACCGGCGGCGATCGAGACGGAAGATGGAACAGGTAAGTCCCCCAATTGAGCTATATGCCCTTGGCATGTAGCCCAAAAAAAAAAAAAAAAAAAACGAGTGCAGAACCGCTTTAAGGCAGTGCAGGAAAAAAATGGTGGCCACACAAAATATTGACACTTTGGGCCCAATTTGCACTTTTTCACTTAGGGGTGTACTGATTTTTGTTGCCAGTGGTTTAGACATTAATGGCTGTGTGTTGAGTTATTTTGAGGGGACAGAAAATTTACACTGTTATACAAGCTGTATACTCACTACTTTACATTGTAGCAAAGTGTAATTTCTTTAGTGTTGTCACATGAAAAGATATAATTTTTTTTAATGCAACTAAACTCACCATTGCGCGGTCGTGGAAAACTCCTGTACTTAGCTTTGAAGCAGTGAAAAACTGCATGAACGACATAATGATCAATGAGAAACTAACGTCCCTGGCTTCTGACATGCATAGTAAATTCCTTAGAGTCTGGCAACCATGGATATCATATATCATATATCTTCTATATTTAATAGTTAGCTTTTATCAATCTAAAGGTCTCCGGGTGCACCCCCCCCATGATGGACCCCCCCCCCCCTCTCTTTTTCCTCCCTCTTTTTCTTTTTCCTCTATATTCCCCCTCTATCCTTTGCTACCAACTCACTCTCTCCTTTTCCATCTTTTTGTGTATTCTTCTCTATGACTCTTGCAATTAAGGAGTCGATTCACTACTGATGGTTATAGTGATATGGGACAAACAAAATCGACAGACTGGACTACTTTCTTATTTTTTCTTGTATTCATAATCATCTTGAGGTTGATATAAGAATCTATGCACTCTCTTATGTTGCTCTTTTCTTCTTTATTATTTACTTTATATATGTACACAACAAGCAACATATTCTGGCACAATGTCTGAACTTTATTATGAAACATCACAATTGTTTTGTGTTTTTGTATATATTTTTTTCTTTCTTTATTTTCCTATGTTTTTGCACTGATGAATATTATACCATATATAGAGCATCCCTCTGTCTGGATTTTCTTCTCATCTTATGTCCATTGTAACCATCACATAATTACATATACATGTTGTATTCAACTTTTCTATCAATAAAGCTTTTGTAAAAGAAAAAAATTTAATGAATTTGAAGTGAAGATTTTCAGCTTTAATTCAAGGGGTTAAACATAAATATCAAGTACAAATTTTAGGAACTGCAGCCATTTTTATACACAGTCCCCCCATTTTCAGGGACTCAAATGTAATTGGACAAATTAATATAATCATAAATAAAATGTTCATGATTAATATTTTGTAAAGATCCTTTACTGGCAATAAATGCCTGAAGTCTGGAACCCATGGACATTACCAATAACTGGGTTTCCGCCTTCCTGATGGCTCTAACTGCAGCTGTCTTGAGTTGTTCTTTCTTTGTGGGTCTTTCTGCCTTTAGTTTTGCCTTCAGCAAGTGAGATGCATGCTCAATTAGGTTGAGATCAGGTGATTGACTCGGCCATTGCAGACTATTCCACTTATTTTCCTTTAAAAGCTCCTGGGTTGCTTTTGCAGTGTGTTTTGGATCATTGTCCATCTGTACTGTGAAGCGCTGTCCAATTAACTTTGTTGCATTTGGCTGAATCTGGGCTGACAGTATATCTCTGTATAACACTGCAGAATTCATCCGGCTGCTTCTGTCTTCTGTCACATCATCAAAAAAAAAAAAACAATGACCCAGTGCCACTGGAAACCATGCATGTCCATGCCACCACACTGCCTCCACCATTATTTACAGATGACGTTGTGTGCTTTGGATCATGAGCTGTTCCAAACCTTCTCTACACTTTTTTTATTTCCCGTCATTCTGGTACAGATTATTCTTAGTTTCATCCGTCCAAAGAATGCTTTTCCAGAACTTGTCTGGCTTTTTTAGATTTTTTTTGGCAAAGTCTAATCTGCATTTTCTATTCTTCAGGCTTAATAATGCTTTGCACCTTGTGGTTAACCCTCTGTATTTGCTCTTGTGAAGTCTTCTCTTGATTGAAGACTTTGACAATGATATGCCTACCTACTGGAGAGTGTCCTTCACTTGTCTGGATTTTGTGAATGGATTTTTCTTTACTATAGAGAGGATATTGCGATCATCCACCACTGTTGTCTTCCGTGGATGTCCAGGCCTTTTTATGTTGCTGAACTCACCAGTGCGTTCTTCTTTCTTCAGATTGTACCAAACTGTTTATTTGGCCACTTCTAATGTTGCTGCTATCTCTCTGATGAATTTTTGTTTTTAGTTTTAGAAGCTTTACAATGGCTTGTTTCACTTGCATTGACAGCTCCTTTGAACGCATGATGTAGATTCACAGCAATAGATTTCAAATACAAATACCACACTTAGAATCAACTCCAGACCATTTACCTGCTTAATTGATCAAGAAATAATGAAGGAGTAGCTCACACCTGGCCATGAAACAGCTTTTGATTCAATTGTGCAATTACTTTTGGTTCCTTGAAAAAGGGGAAATGGCTATTCTTAAGAGCTGTAATTCCTAAACCCTTCCTCTGATTTGGATGTACATACCCTCAAATTAAACCTGAGAGTGTGCACTTTCAGCCCATATTGACCCAAAGTAAGAGTGATGACACCAAATTTAACATGCCTGCTCCCCATTCACACCAGAGACCCTGTAACACTAATGAGTCACATGACATCGGGGAGGTAAAATGGCTAAATGGGTCCAATTTGAACATTTTTACTTAGGGGTGTACTCGCTTTTGTTGCCAGCAGTTTAGACATTAATGGCTGTGTGTTGAGTTATTTTAGGGGGACAGCAAATTTACACTGTTACACAAGCTGTACACTCACTACTTTACATTGTAGCAAAGTGTAATTTCTTCAGTGTTGTCACATGAAAAGATATAATAAAATATTTACATAAATGTGAGGGGTGTACTCACTTTTGTGAGATACTGTATATATATTTTTTCACCGTTATGCCCGATATATGATTTGGACGTATCATAAAGATTGTCATAGCTTATCTACACCGATTGTGATATATAGAGGATTTTGATTGCCTATGATTGATGCACATTTATTTTTTAAGAAATTATTTGACAATACAATTTTATTATTTGACACACACATAAGGGGATAGGCGCACCAACATATATATATATATATATATATATATATATATATATATAATATATATATATATATATATATATATATATATATATATATATATATATATATATATATATATATATATAGCTCTCATTGACTAACATTGGATTTTTACATGTCACGCGACTTGGGGTCTCACAAGTCGGATCCCAAGTCGTGGCAATGTGAACCAAGCCTAAATGTACATAAAGTCACGGCCAATGTCTTTTTCAGGACAAAAGTTTCCAAAATCTCTAGAAATTTCTCTTACGGGAACTGTGACATTCAACTCAGAACAGCATCCCAATGACCCGGTGGACTCAGTCTGCGTTGGGAATACAGCCTATGTTAAAGTAAGTAGGTACAGTTAAAGCATTGTCCTGTGTGAAGTATAAAGATACATTTTATGTACCTGTCCAGTGCAGGGATTGGGATTTTTTTAATGTTATCTTAATCTTAATAGGATGCCTGTCACTAAAGCATCTTGCATAAACTGGGGTTTTCCATTTTTTATTTGATTTTATTTATTTATTTTTACAATTTTCTTGTTCACAATTCTCCTTAACCACTGTTCCGGTGGCGTTCACAAACGATTATCCCTTCGACAAGGGCTTCAGTTAAGAAAGCAACCCCTTAGGCCCCATGCACACGAGACGCAGATGCAAACTCTGCTGAATGCATGTTTTCAAAAGCAGAAACATGTGTTTAAAAATGCGCGTTTTGCTGTGTTTTCATGCCGGGTTTGCGTCTATAAGCGTTTGTAAAGATAACATCATATAGACCCTCCCCAAGCTCAGAAAGCATGTATTAATAACTATTTCTGCCATTTTGAGTGAGCAGCAGCAGCAGAGAGAGCAGTTGTACACTTGCATTTGCCTCTCTTTCTGTGTTTTTTTTTGGAAATGGATCCCATATTGAATATATGTCAGGAAATGCTCCTGATGTTGCTCTTGATGAGGCAGCAATGTCGTCGCAAATTTGCATGAGAGGTCCAGAGTCAGAGCTCGTCGATATTGGACCCATCCGTTGATGGCACAGCGAATGTCCGTTGGATATTTCACAAACATGTATGCATCAGTGAGTATATATGCTCTATGAACTATCTAAACTAATTACGACATTTTAAACCAATTTTTCTAGTATTTTTTATGGTTTACCATCATATTTCTGAGTTTTCTGGTCCTAAAAATTGGGTTCCTTTAAAAAAGCTTATAAACACAAACGCGGCTAAATGCGTTTAGAAACGTGGAAAAGCAAAGTGTCTGAACGCATTTTTTTGCTTCTGGAAAAACGAGGTTAAACGCAACTGCATAAAAACGGGAAAAAACGAGACTGTGTACATGGACACATAGGATAACATTGCATGCGTTCAGGTGCAGTTGAAAAAAGTGTCCAACTGCCTCTGAACGCACGTTTAACAGCGTCTCGTGTGCATGAGGCCTAACCCCCAATCCCTTCAAATGACATTGACATGGATTACAATAGTCACAGAGAAGCTACCTTGTCTGCTTCTTTTTTTTGTCTATACTGGCATGGTCTGCCACATCAATTGCCCACAAGTGCATTTTAAATTGAGAAGTGAGAGATAGTTGCCAGTGTTGACCAGTTGTGCTATTCTTCTGGTTTACTGCAGGAGCATGAAAGTTGTAGCTGGGCTGATATCCACTGGGCCCTAGGCTTTGGTAGAAGTCATAGGCCTGCAATCTGCTTTCAGGAGAAAATGTAATCATGTTGTAGAAACTTTATTAAGAATAACGAAACAATGGTGGCATTGTACAAAATTTTCACAGATGTCTTCTTTTTATCATTTATTATTTTAGATTTTTTTTAGAATCCCTGACTACAGCCTCACGGGATGTTACACAGACCAGCATTCTGTCCAAGTCTTTTCATCTGCAAAGCCAAAAATTATAACATGTAAGACACTTATTATGATTGCTCTATGCATTTCAATTCTTGATCTTAGTGTGAATTGTTTATTAAAACTGCATACTTTACAGTACAAAAGCCAAATAACATAAATTGGACTTAATGTATTTGCTTTTAGCTGATGTTTGTTTCTGAGGCCACGGTGCCTCTGAAGTGACCCAGTCAGTGGTCAACAAAATGACACAATCAGTACCTTTTAAAGAAAGCAGCTTTATACATATCTGTCGGTCGCTTTGCAAAATGTCCCTCTGTAGCAGAGCCCCCTGTGCTGATCCAGCTCCACACCTCTGGGTATGTAGAATAGCATGTCCCTATTGTGTACTGTAGTGGTCAGCAAGAGCACAGTGATTTACTTTCTGCTGGTCAGAGGGGGCACCACAGCAGTCAAAAGGGCACCCACTATTCAGTCAGCCAGTGATAGCTATTGGGCCGACCAGTATGTATGTAAATTCTGCCTTCTTTTCAAGATAATGCCTGTACAATTTTTTTTGACCCACTTACAGAGTTAATTTAATGTAGGATTTGATGTATTTTTTATTTACTGTATATACAATATAATGAAAAAATAAACAGTTAATATTTACAGAAGATTCTAAGAGCATTCTGGGTTAGATAAAGTAACAGTACAGCAGTACCTGCCTGAATTTTGAGCAAGCTCTATCTAACTGAAGCCCCAGATGGAGCCATTCAATAAGGGTTAAGATATCTGGGGTGTGAACGTTTCAGCATGAGCTATTGAGCTCTGTAGTCAATAGACTTTTTACAAGGGGAACATAGGAATGCATGTGAAAAGGAGCTGGATAGGAGAGGAATTATTTAAAAATGTTTCACACTCATTTTAATATTACAATTACATTTTTACATTCATCACAAATCTGTATACAGTATATATGGTGTGTGTGTGTGTTGTACAGGACGCAGTGGCTGGGTCCTGGAAGGACGCTATGTTTCCCCTCTGTTTGGTCTGTGATCCCTTTAAGGGAACAAAAAGGGTTAACTCACCTGTCAGAGGAGGTGGGTTTAAAAACAAGACAGGAAGTTGCAGATGGGTGTGGAGGAGTGCAGAGGAGATAGTGGTTTGTGTTTGGCTTGATTTGCAGCAACCAAAGTCAACAGCAGCGTTCGGCCTGGAAGCCTCCTAGCAGATGAAGTCACCTGCGACAGCACCCCAGGACTGTGTTTGATTGCGATAGCAATTCGGGACTTTTGATAGTCGGTGAGACTGAAACGTTTTTCTTTTGTTTTGCTGCTGTGAAGCTGTTTAAGTTTAATAAAACCTCCTTTTGAACTAAAAGCCTGTGTCCTGCGGTCTAGCTGGTCCCCCGAACTTTACAAGTGGTGCTCGGATGCGGGCAGGACAGAGTAACAGGCGTGTTTTTTTTTTTTTGCTGGCTTTTGCATTTGAATTTAAAACTGACATTTAAAGGGACAGTACAGTGAATTTATGTCCTGGGTTAAAGCTGCCCAAACCCTGAAAGCTGAAGCAATGGAGGAACTAATTAAACAACTGTCCCTGGCTAATATACAAGCGCAGACCCGCCATGAGGAAGCTAATCAGCGCTTAGCAACTCAGCTGGAGGTACAGCAAGAAAATACTCGCCTGTTGGTGGCTCAGTTGGCAGCACAGCAAGCAACCCAGCAAGGGGTTATGCAGGCTCAGGTGACTGCCTTAAAAGAAGTAGTACAGCAGTTGTCTCAGGGGCGTGAGCAAGCGGCTGTTGCCCCTGGCAACCAGGTGACCGTGAGGGCAAGCCATTTTTTGCAGAAATTGTCCCTGAGTGATGATGTAGAGGCATTTCTTGCTACATTTGAGAGGACGGCAGAGAGAGAAGGGTGGCCCCAGGACCAGTGGGCCGGCCTAATTGCCCCTTTTCTCACCGGAGATCCTCAAAAAGCCTACTTCGACCTGCCACCAGAGGACGCTAAAGACTATCAAAAACTAAAGGCAGAAATACTGGCTCGTTTGGGGGTGACTACGGCCGTTCGGGCCCAACGAGTGCACCAATGGAAGTATTGTCCAGATCGTCCACCACGGTCTCAAATGCATGACCTGGTGCAACTGGTAAAAAAAATGGCTGCAGCCCGAAGTGTTGTCGGGCCCCCAAATCGTGGAGCGGGTCGTCCTGGACCGATACCTACGGTCACTGCCAGACGACCTTCAACGGTGGGTCAGCCATGGAGACCCCAAAACAGTGAACCTCCTTGTCGAGATGGTAGAGCGATATACAGTGGTGGAGGATCTGCTTGGCCCTACCAAGCGCCAAGGGCCCAGTCTGCCACGGCCTATTCGATCGACTGCCGCCCTTCGAAAGGATGTCCCCCGGAGCCCTGGAATCAACACCCCGGAAGGTCAAGAGTCACTCCCAGTACCTCCTCAGCGATCTGTTCCTGTTCGGAGAGGAGGGGATGTACAATGTTGGCGGTGTCATTCCTGGGGCCATACCCGGGCCCACTGCCCACTGCAAGAGGAGCCCATGGAATGCGGGGTTCTTCGGAGGGGGTCTTTTTATGCTCATAGAGCATGTACCACACACCTTGACCGCGGAGAAGAGAAATTTGAGTGTGTAGTCCAAGTGAACCACCTCCCTGCCTGGGCTTTGCTGGACTCCGGAAGCATGGTAACCCTTGTTCATCCTAGAGTACTTGGGAAGATCGGTCCGGTAAGCAAAACTTTACGGGTTGTATGCATTCACGGGGACACTAGAGAGTACCCTCTCATCTCGGTGTCCATCTCCACAGCATATGGCACTGGTACTCAAGAGGTGGGGGTGGTAAAGAACTTGATACATGATGTTATCATAGGACGAGACTGTCCATTTTTTGAAAAACTGTGGGGACAAGGAGAACTATCTGAACGATCCCAAGACTGGGGAGAAACTAGTTCCTCTGTTCCTATGGTTGAGGGTAATAACCCTGAGATGCCAAATGAACCTAATGTGGATCCAGTTGATACAAATGCTAATGATTGGGTTAGTGGTGATGAAAGTAGTGCTGATACTGTGAAGGGTGTCAAAATGTGTGGTTCGCAGACCTACCTGAACACTGAGGAGGGGGAACCTTCCCCACTTCAGGTAATGCTGGGTGAAGAGGATGAGGAAGTGGCCTCTACCCCTGCCCTGCCGGATTTGGGTGTTCCCCAGGGGACATTTGGTACTGCCCAGATGCAGGACCCCACTTTGGCCCGTGCACGGGAACAAGTTGTAGTATTAAATGGGGTACCCCAAGAGCCAGGTGCGAATGAGCGGTGGCCCCACTTTGCCATATATAATGAATTGCTTTATCGGGTTACCAAAGTGAGAGAAAATGTGGTAGAACAATTATTGGTACCCCAACAGTATAGACGCAAGGTCCTGGACCTGGCCCATGATGATGTTTTAGGGGGACACCTGGGAGTTGAAAAGACGGAGGCACGGATCACCGACCGGTTTTACTGGCCAGGTCTGAAAGCAGAGGTAAGAAGATACTGTGCCTCTTGTCCCACCTGTCAGTTGACCGCGCCGGTGACCCACTTCCGGAGCCCTTTGGTCCCTCTGCCCATAATTGAGGTCCCATTCGAGAGAATAGCCATGGATATAGTGGGTCCTTTGGTAAAGTCAGCTCGAGGTCACTCTTACATACTGGTGATCCTTGACTATGCCACCCGGTATCCTGAAGCGCTACCTCTGCGGAATACCTCCTCTAAGGCTATTGCTCGGGAATTATTCCAGTTGTTTACACAAGGAAATACTCACGGACCAGGGCACCCCGTTTATGTCGAGGGTTATGGCTGGTGTGTGCAAGCTGTTCCGGATTAAACAGCTGCGCACATCGGTCTACCATCCACAAACGGATGGGTTGGTAGAGCGCTTTAATAAGACCCTTAAGTCTATGCTCAAGCGGGTTGTACAAAGGGATGGGAAAGACTGGGACTGCCTGTTACCCGCTCTCCTATTTGCTATCCGGGAAGTGCCCCAGGCCTCCACTGGGTTTTCGCCCTTTGAGTTGGTATATGGGCGGAGACCTCGCGGACTACTGGATTTTGTTAAAGAGGAATGGGAAAGTGAACCTATTCAGCATAAGAGTGTTCTTGAATATGTTTCCCAAATGCAGGAGAGGATCCGAACTGTGATGCCTCTAGTCAAAGAACATTTGCAAAAAGCCCAGGAGCCTCAACGACGGGTCTATAATAGGGCTGCTAGAATAAGGAACTTCCAAGTGGGGGATCGAGTAGCGGTGTTGATCCCCACTGTGGAAAGTAAATTCTTGGCCAGGTGGCAAGGCCCCTTTGAAGTTGTAGAAAAAGTGGGAGAGGTAAATTATAGAGTCCACCAACCAGGTAAGAGGAAACCCTATCAGATATATCATGTAAACTTGTTAAAGCCCTGGACAGACAGGGAACCGGTGACCTCCCTGGCTGGTGCAAGACTTGAGCCTAGGGTTGGGGTGGAGAGTGTCCAAGTAGCAAATACCCTGTCTAGAGTCCAAAGTCAGCAGGCAAAGGAGTTCTTGCAGAGAAATAAAGAGAAATTTTCAGACTTGCCAGGGCTCACTAGTGTCATAGAGCATGATATTGTCACGGAACCAGGAGTCAAAGTTTTTGTCCGGCCTTACCGCATTCCAGAGGCCCAAAGGAAGGCTGTTTCAGAGGAAGTGAAGAAGATGTTGGACCTGGAGATTATTGAGGAATCACAGAGTGAGTGGTCAAGCCCGATTGTGTTGGTACCGAAGCCCAACGGGACTCTGCGATTCTGCAATGATTTCCGGAAACTAAATGAAGTTTCACGGTTTGATGCCTACCCCATGCCCCGGGTAGATGAGCTTATTGAGAGACTAGGTCCAGCCAGGTATATCACTACATTAGACCTTACCAAGGGGTATTGGCAAATCCCGTTGACTAAGGCTGCTAGAGAGAAAACTGCTTTTTCTACCCCAGAGGGAAGTTTTCAGTACAAGAGAATGCCTTTTGGATTGCAAACTGCTCCAGCCACATTTCAGAGGGCAATGGATAGGATTTTACGTCCTCATCGGGAGTATGCCTCAGTATACTTGGATGACATAGTCATTTTTAGCAGAGACTGGGAGTCACACTTGCCCAAAGTCCAGGCAGTACTGGACTCTCTTTGGAAGGAGGGGTTTACAATAAACCCGGAAAAGTGTGCTTTGGGAATGGAGGAGGTGAAATACCTGGGCTATGTTGTGGGTAGAGGGGTAGTAAAACCTCAGGTCAACAAGGTAGAGGCTGTACAGAATTGGCCCCGCCCCCTCACAAAAAAACAGGTACGTGCATTCCTGGGTATGGTGGGATACTACAGGAGGTTTGTACCCAACTTTGCCACGTTGGCAGCTCCATTGACCGATCTGACTAAGGGTCGGAAATCGGTCATGGTGGAGTGGAATGCAGACGCTGAGAAAGCTTTTTTGGAGCTCAAATCGGCACTGTGCCAACACCCTGTCCTAGTAGCACCCAATTTTTCAAAAGAGTTTGTTGTACAGACTGATGCTTCCGATGTAGGATTGGGAGCAGTTTTGTCACAGGTTATTCATGGCGAGGAGCACCCAGTAGTCTTCCTCAGTAGGAAGTTAACACCAGCAGAGAAAAACTACGCTATAATTGAACGAGAGTGTCTGGCCATTAAGTGGGCTCTGGAATCCCTCAGATATTACCTCTTGGGGAGGAAGTTTAGGCTGATTTCTGACCATGCCCCTTTAACATGGCTGAGACAAGGTAAAGGGACTAATGCCAGGGTTACCTGGTGGTTCCTGGCACTCCAGGAATTTAAATTTGTAGTGGAGCATAGGCCCGGGAGACTGCATCAAAATGCAGATGCCCTCTCCCGAGTCCATTGTTTGAGCTCCACGGTTGCCTCCACCTCCTTGGCGTTGGGGCACAGGGGGGGGATATGTACAGGACGCAGTGGCTGGGTCCTGGAAGGACGCTATGTTTCCCCTCTGTTTGGTCTGTGATCCCTTTAAGGGAACAAAAAGGGTTAACTCACCTGTCAGAGGAGGTGGGTTTAAAAACAAGACAGGAAGTTGCAGATGGGTGTGGAGGAGTGCAGAGGAGATAGTGGTTTGTGTTTGGCTTGATTTGCAGCAACCAAAGTCAACAGCAGCGTTCGGCCTGGAAGCCTCCTAGCAGATGAAGTCACCTGCGACAGCACCCCAGGACTGTGTTTGATTGCGATAGCAATTCGGGACTTTTGATAGTCGGTGAGACTGAAACCTTTTTCTTTTGTTTTGCTGCTGTGAAGCTGTTTAAGTTTAATAAAACCTCCTTTTGAACTAAAAGCCTGTGTCCTGCGGTCTAGCTGGTCCCCCGAACTTTACAGTGTATATAGATCCACCATACCATACTTGACTGTAGGCAAGACACACTTGTCATTGTACTTCCCACCTGGTTGCTGCCACACACGCTTGACACCATCTGAACCAAATAAGTTTATCTTGGTCTCATGAGACCAAAGATTAAAATCAATGCCGAGACCCAAAGAAATTCAGGAACAATTGAGAAAGAAAGTAATTGAGATCTATCAGTCTGGAAAGGGTTATAAAGCCATTTCCAAAGCTTGGGAATCCAGCGAACCACAGTGAGAGCCATTATCCACAAATGGCGAAGACATGTAACAGTGGTGAACCTTCCCAGGAGTGGCCGGCCGCCCAAAATTACCCCAAGAGCGCAGCGACGACTCATCCAAGAGGTCACAAAAGACCCCACAACAACGTCCAAGGAACTGCAGGCCTCACTTGCCTCAGTTAAGGTCAGTGTTCATGCCTCCACCATCAGGAAAAGACTGGGCAAAAATGGCCTGCATGGCAGAGTTCCAAGGAGAAAACCACTGCTGAGCAAAAAGAACATCAAAGCTCGTCTCAATTTCTCCACAACACATCTTGATGATCCCCAAGACTTTTGGGACAACATTCTGTGGACCGATGAGACAAAAGTGGAACTCTTTGGAAGGTGTGTGTCCAAGTATATCTGGCGTAGAAGGAACACTGCATTTCAGAAAAAGAACATTATACCAACAGTAAAATATGGTGGTGGTAGTGTGATGGTCTGGGGCTGTTTTGCTGCTTCAGGACCTGGAAGACTTACCGTGATAAAAGGAACTATGAATTCTGTTGTCTACCAAGAGATCCTGAAGGAGAATGTCCGACCATCTGTTCGTGTACTCAAGCTGAAACGAACTTGGGTTCTGCAGCAGGACAATGATCCTAAACACACCAGCAAGTCCACCACCGAATGGCTGAAGAAAAACAAAATGAAGACTTTGGAGTGGCCTAGCCAAAGTCCAGACCTGAATCCTATTGAGATGTTGTATAATAAAGCTGTAGAGACTAAGGTATATTAAATAGGTATGCACACAAGTAAGTGCTGATTATGCAGAAGATAGTGGATGGTGGGAATTTTTTGCTTAAATCACATAAAATCGCATAAACGTGACATAGCTTAAAATTGCATGAAATCGCATAAAACATCATTTTCAAAGGATAAATCCGTGAAAGGTGTGAATTTTTGTGCATAAATCACATAAAATCGCATAAACGTGACATAGCTTAAAATTGCATAAAATCGCATGAAATCGCATAAAACATCATATTCAAAGGATAAATCCGTGAGAGGTGTGCAGAGGTGTATCAAGTGAGAATGATGTGGGTGAATCACATAAAATCATATAAAAATGACATCACTTAAAATTGCATAGAAACGCATAAAAATCGCATAAAGTTGTATCAAGCGTCACATTAAAATAAGGTGAATCTGTGATGGGCGTGCATAGAGTGCTGCGGTCAAGTACAAGTGGTTAAAAAATATGACACATAAAATAGTCGCAATAAAAATTGCATCGGTGCATAAAACCAACTAGGTGGATAAGGATGTGTAAAAGGTAAGCATAGCCAAAAAAATTTAATACAGTCAATAAATAAGTAATGCAAAAGTGCAAGAACAGTCCGTGGGGGTGAGCCCTTTCCTAGTGTGGGCAAAGTGTGGTTTGCTATGGCGCTGGTGACAAATCCTGGTGGGGTATAACGGTATCGGTGCTGGTGGTTATTGTGACCAGTAGCTGCAGGTGGTTCCTGATCTTCCGTGGAATATAGTAATGGATGTACCCTTACCTTACCGCTGTAAGGTAACAGCGTGTATATGTGTTAGCTGGTTCTCAATGGGGCTTCTGTGTCCTATGGCGGGCGGCTCCCTTTAAATCCAGGTGTTTGGGCGTCTCTTTTACTGGGGTGTACGCTCTAGTTCAGGTGTATGTGTATTTATGTTGCTCAAAATTGCATGGGATAAACGAGCATCGAGCTCGTACCTCGCTTCCGGTATCTAGTGTCCCTAGGACGAGGTACGAGCTCGATGCTCGTTTATCCCATGCAATTTTGAGCAACATAAATACACATACACCTGAACTAGAGCGTACACCCCAGTAAAAGAGACGCCCAAACACCTGGATTTAAAGGGAGCCGCCCGCCATAGGACACAGAAGCCCCATTGAGAACCAGCTAACACATATACACGCTGTTACCTTACAGCGGTAAGGTAAGGGTACATCCATTACTATATTCCACGGAAGATCAGGAACCACCTGCAGCTACTGGTCACAATAACCACCAGCACCGATACCGTTATACCCCACCAGGATTTGTCACCAGCGCCATAGCAAACCACACTTTGCCCACACTAGGAAAGGGCTCACCCCCACGGACTGTTCTTGCACTTTTGCATTACTTATTTATTGATTGTATTACATTTTTTTGGCTATGCTTACCTTTTACACATCCTTATCCACCTAGTTGGTTTTATGCACCGATGCAATTTTTATTGCGACTATTTTATGTGTCATATTTTTTAACCACTTGTACTTGACCGCAGCACTCTATGCACGCCCATCACAGATTCACCTTATTTTAATGTGACGCTTGATACAACTTTATGCGATTTTTATGCGTTTCTATGCAATTTTAAGTGATGTCATTTTTATATGATTTTATGTGATTCACCCACATCATTCTCACTTGATACACCTCTGCACACCTCTCACGGATTTATCCTTTGAATATGATGTTTTATGCGATTTCATGCGATTTTATGCAATTTTAAGCTATGTCACGTTTATGCGATTTTATGTGATTTATGCACAAAAATTCACACCTTTCACGGATTTATCCTTTGAAAATGATGTTTTATGCGATTTCATGCAATTTTATGCAATTTTAAGCTATGTCACGTTTATGCGATTTTATGTGATTTAAGCAAAAAATTCACACCATCCACTATCTTCTGCATAATCAGCACTTACTTGTGTGCATACCTATTTAATATACCTTAGTCTCTACAGCTTTATTATACAGCGCAGCACTACCTCTTTACCTTACCTTAATTCCTTGGGATCCGATAGTTCCTATCAGTGCTTTGCCGCAGTATTCCATTAGCCCTATTTATTCACCAGGCAAGCGCAGAGATACATACTATACCATACTATTGAGATGTTGTAGTATGACCTTAAAAAGGCCGTTCATGCTCGAAAACCCTCTAATGTAACTGAATTAGGACAATTCTGCAAAGATGAGTGGGCCAAAATTCCTCCAGGACGCTGTAAAAGCCTCATTGCACGTTATCGCAAACGCTTGGTTGCAGTTGTTGCTGCTAAGGGTGGCCCAACCAGTTATTAGGTTTAGGGGCAATCACTTTTTCACACAGGGCCATGATGGTTTGGATTTTTTTTCACCTTTAATAATAAACACCTTCATTTACAAATTGCATTTTGTGTTTACTTGTGTTGTCCTTGACTATTGTTTAAATTGGTTTGATGTTCTGAAACACTTAAGTGTGACAAACATGCAAAGGAACAGGAAATGAGGAAGGGGGCAAACACTTTTTCACACCACTGTATATCATATATCTTCTATATTTAATAGTTAGCTTTTATCAATCTAAAGGTCTCCGGGTGCACCCCCCCCCCCCCCCCCCCATGATGGACCCCCCCCCTCCTCTCTTTTTCCTCCCTCTTTTTCTTTTTCCTCTATATTCCCCCTCTATCCTTTGCTACCAACTCACTCTCTCCTTTTCCATCTTTTTGTGTATTCTTCTCTATGACTCTTGCAATTAAGGAGTCGATTCACTACTGATGGTTATAGTGATATGGGACAAACAAAATCGACAGACTGGACTACTTTCTTATTTTTTCTTGTATTCATAATCATCTTGAGGTTGATATAAGAATCTATGCACTCTCTTATGTTGCTCTTTTCTTCTTTATTATTTACTTTATATATGTACACAACAAGCAACATATTCTGGCACAATGTCTGAACTTTATTATGAAACATCACAATTGTTTTGTGTTTTTGTATATATTTTTTTCTTTCTTTATTTTCCTATGTTTTTGCACTGATGAATATTATACCATATATAGAGCATCCCTCTGTCTGGATTTTCTTCTCATCTTATGTCCATTGTAACCATCACATAATTACATATACATGTTGTATTCAACTTTTCTATCAATAAAGCTTTTGTAAAAGAAAAAAATTTAATGAATTTGAAGTGAAGATTTTCAGCTTTAATTCAAGGGGTTAAACATAAATATCAAGTACAAATTTTAGGAACTGCAGCCATTTTTATACACAGTCCCCCCATTTTCAGGGACTCAAATGTAATTGGACAAATTAATATAATCATAAATAAAATGTTCATGATTAATATTTTGTAAAGATCCTTTACTGGCAATAAATGCCTGAAGTCTGGAACCCATGGACATTACCAATAACTGGGTTTCCGCCTTCCTGATGGCTCTAACTGCAGCTGTCTTGAGTTCTTTCTTTGTGGGTCTTTCTGCCTTTAGTTTTGCCTTCAGCAAGTGAGATGCATGCTCAATTAGGTTGAGATCAGGTGATTGACTCGGCCATTGCAGACTATTCCACTTATTTTCCTTTAAAAGCTCCTGGGTTGCTTTTGCAGTGTGTGTCAGGGCTCTAGCCGCCCTGGGCACCCTACCCGGAGGGTGCGCGGGCACCTGGGCAGCCCTGGCCCCTCTGAGCGCCGGCGCGCGCGTCGGCGCGCGCCGCGGGCACGTGCACGCGCCCGCCGGACTTGTGCGCGCGCTCCCGTGCGCAAATAGCGGGCGCGCGCGCCCCCGTGCACGTGCGCGATCGGCGCCGCTTTGGCGCCAGTGGCCCTATTTAAAGGGGACAGCTGCCTGCATGCGGCGCTGTCCGTCTCAGCTCCCACCTGTGTCCCCAACCTGAACCTGTCTGAGCATCCTACCTGTGACCCGGCCCGCCTGACTCCGCTGCCTTCTCCGTTCCTTGACCCCGGCTTGTTTGACCCTGCTTTGGACTGTGTTATTGTTGCTGAACCCCTGGCTTGCCTCCTGACCATCCCTCTGCCTGCCGTCTCTACCTGTCTGCCTTACCTGTTGTGACCCGGCTCGTCTGACCATCCCTGCTCCCAGTGTCCCTGCACAGGTCCTCCTGCTGCCGTCCTCTGCTGATCTACTGCCGTTGCTGTCAGCTACTTCTGCCGTCTGCTGCTGCTCCTGCTGCCGGGCTTCCTCCTGCCTCCTGGTCTTCTGCCGAACCTTCATCTGCAGACCTACCATCCGACCAAGACCTGCATCTGCCCAGCAGCGGCCACCTGCATCCATACGGACACTCCTACCCGCTGTGTTCACGGCTACGCTGTTCCCAATCCAGCAGGCCCTGAACCAGAGTTGTAAGAGAGGTCTCCAACCACCAAGTCAGGCTCAGCACTACCAGGTACCTAACATTACGGACAGCCATTATGACTGAGCCTGCGGAAGGAGCCTCTACCATGCGGGAATTTTGCTCTCACCTGGCAGCCCTTACACAGGCAGTGAAATCCCTGCAGGAGGGATATACCAAGCTGGAAGGCCAAGTTCAACAACTTGCCAGCCCCATGGCTGCTGCACCTCCTCCACCACCAGTGCAACCTGCCTCCCAACCAACAGTGGTGATGCTTCCTCCCGAACCTAGAGTACCTGTCCCAGAAAGGTTCTCAGGCGACCGGTCCAAGTTTCAGGCCTTCCGAGATGCCTGCCAGCTTTACTTTGCCCTGCAACCCCGGACCTTCTCCCTGGAGGTCACCAAAGTGGGATTCGTGGTGTCCCTTCTACAAGGAGAACCCCAGTCCTGGGCCCACCGTCTTCTGGGAGCCAACAGTGTCATGACCCAGTCCTTAGCCGCCTTCTTCCAGGCAATGGCACAGCTGTACGACGATCCTCAACGCACGGCTACAGCTGAATCCGCCCTATCCGCGCTCCAGCAGGGCCGCAGGACGGCCGAGGACTATATCACGGACTTCAGGCGTTGGAGCGCGGATACTCAATGGAATAATGCGGCCCTCAGACACCAGTTCCGCATGGGCCTCTCGGAGGGGTTGAAAGACGAACTAGCCCGTGTAGGAGTTCCTGAGGATCTTGAGGACCTTGTCACTCTGACAATTCAATTGGACCGTCGCCTACGAGAGCGCCGAGCTGAACGCTCTGCTTTACCCAGTCGCCCAGCTTGGATGGTCGCTAGGGCTCCTGTTCCTGCTACCCGCTACCTACCTGCTCCTTCTACACCTCCCGTAGGACCTGCTCCGGATGGCTCCGAACCGATGCAGATCGGTCTTCTACGTGCCCCCTTGACACCCGAGGAACGGGCCCGACGTCGCCAGTTGAATCTGTGTCTGTACTGTGGGGGCTCTGGACATTTCGTGAATGGTTGCCCTGTCAAGACGCGTAAGTGCTTGTCATCTGTTTCTCCTCTCTCTGCACCCTGCCCAGCCAGTACTATTCACCTTACCCTTCCTCTGTCATTGCAGTGCCAGGGAAGGACAATACTCACCAGCGCCATCATTTACTCCGGGGCGTGCAGCTGTTTCGTGGATGCCACCTTCGCCAACACCCACGCTCTGCCTCTCCAGAAGAAAACCCAAGGACTTTCTGTGTTCCTAGCGGATGGGTCCCGTATTAAGTCTGGCCAGGTGACTCAAGAGACTTTGCCTTTACCCGCTACAATTTTCCCTCAACATCAGGAGCTTCTAACCATGGATGTGATCTCCTCTCCCCTGTTCCCAGTCATCCTGGGTATGCCATGGCTCCAGGCCCACAACCCGCTGATCCATTGGTCCACCGGGGAGGTAGAATTTCAATCTCATTACTGCCAGGAACACTGCCTACCTGCAACCCCCGGGACACCCTCTACTTTGCTTTGCCTTGACGCGGATCAAGACCTGTGCCAGTCTGTACCCCAACCTTATCACGATTTCCTGGACGTTTTCAGCAAGCGGGGGGCAGACTCCCTTCCGCCCCACCGTCCCTATGACTGCCCCATCGAGCTCCTCCCTGGGGCCGAAATTCCCTTCGGTCGCATTTTCCCTCTCTCCGAGAAGGAACAGGAGGCCCTGAAGACCTACATTTCCGAAAACTTAAAGAAGGGGTTCATCCGCCATTCCACCTCTCCTGCTGGCGCAGGCATCTTCTTCGTCACCAAAAAAGATCAGTCCTTGAGGCCCTGTGTGGACTACCGGGAGCTCAATAAGGTTACGGTCAAGAATCGGTATCCTCTGCCCTTAATCCCCGAGCTCTTTCAAAAACTAAGATCGGCAACAATTTTCACCAAGTTGGACCTAAGGGGTGCATACAACCTGGTCCGCATTCGGGCCGAGGATGAGTGGAAGACGGCTTTCCGGACTCGCTTCGGCCACTACGAGTATCTGGTCATGCCCTTCGGGCTCTGTAATGCCCCGGCCACCTTCCAGCATTTCATCAATGATGTACTCAGAGACTTTTTGGACATTTTTGTGATCGTCTATTTGGACGACATCTTGATTTTCTCCCAAACCCTAGAACAACATCGAGGGCACGTGGGCAAGGTACTCCTTCGACTCCGACGGCACGGCCTGTATGCAAAGGCCGAGAAGTGCGAATTTGAGCAGCAGGAGATCCAGTTTTTGGGACTTGAAATCTCCCCGGCAGGCATTAGAATGGACCCTCAAAAGGTGTCCGCCGTCCTTGACTGGCCAGCACCTGTAGACAGGAAAGGAATCCAACGGTTCGTTGGATTTGCAAACTTCTACAGGAAGTTTATTAAGGGGTTCTCTGCTATCATCACCCCCATCACCCAGCTGACCAAGCAGGGCACACGCTTCCACTGGGGCCCGGAGGCTCAAGGGGCCTTCGATCAGCTTAAAAGACTGTTTACCTCCGCCCCCATCCTCAGTCACCCCGACCCTGCCCTCCCTTACATCTTGGAAGTCGATGCATCTGAAGTGGCAGTTGGGGCAGTCGTATCACAACGACAGGGCAATAAAGACGCTATGCACCCGGTGGGGTTTTTCTCTCGGAAACTTTCTCCAGCCGAGAGGAATTATGATGTCGGGGACCGGGAACTCTTGGCTATCAAATCAGCATTAGAGGAATGGAGGTACCTCTTGGAGGGAGCTAATCACCCAGTACTTATCTACACAGACCACAAGAACCTTGAGTACTTACGAACTGCCAAGCGACTCAAGCCCCGACAAGCCCGCTGGGCTCTGTTTTTCTCAAGGTTCTGCTTTCATATCACGTATCGTCCCGGTTCCAAGAATGTTAAACCTGACGCCCTCTCTCGGATGTTCGACAGTCCCAAGGACTCCACCACCCCAGACACCATCCTATCTACCGGAAACTTTCTACTTTTACAGCCAGATCTGCTATCTCAAATCCGGGAGGCATCCGCCAGTTCCCAGGGACCCCATGGGGTCACCCTAACTTCCAGTGATGGACTTCTCTGGAGGGGGAGTCAAGTCTTCGTCCCCGAATCTGTAAGGGTGAAGGTCCTGACCCTACTACACGACCACCCACTGGCAGGACACTTCGGGAGCCGTAAAACTGTGGAGCTGGTGCAACGCACCTTTTGGTGGCCCAAGCTGAAGGAATTCTGCAAGTCTTATGTTGACTCCTGCCCTGTTTGTAACCGCAGCAAGACGTCAAGGAACCGAACTTGGGGACTTTTGAAGCCTCTCCCTGCACCTGATCGACCTTGGCGAATGTTGTCCATGGACTTTATAGTCGAGCTTCCTTGCTCAGAGGGGTGCTCTGCCATCTTTGTAGTAGTGGACCGGCTGTCCAAAATGGCCCACTTTCTGCCTTTAAGGGGAACACCATCTGCCACAGAGACTGCCCACCTTTTTATTAAAGAGATAGTCAGGCTACACGGGGTTCCGGCCAATATAGTCTCAGATAGGGGGGTCCAGTTCACGTCCCGTTTTTGGAGGGCCCTTTGTGAGATCCTTAAGATTGAGCTGGCCCTTTCTTCTGCATATCACCCCCAAACTAATGGGCAGACGGAACGCACCAACCAGACTTTGGAGCAATACATAAGGTGCTTCACGTCCCTTGTGCAGGACGATTGGGTGTCCCTATTACCCCTAGCAGAATTCTCCTATAATAATGCCAGCCATTCTGCCACAGGACAATCCCCATTTTTTGCCAACTACGGTTTTCATCTGTCTTTTCTCCCTGACTTTCTCCCAGAATCTTCAGTCCCGGCAGTCCAGGATACAGCTTCGTTCCTCAGCCGCAACAACAGGATACTTCAGGAGGCGATCACCAAGGCACAGGAGGACAGTAAGAAGTTCTTTGATCGGAAGAGAAGGGGAGAGTTGAACTTGCAGGTGGGCGACCAGGTATGGCTAGCTACAACTAACCTTAGACTTGCTTGTCCCTCTAAGAAGCTTGCTCCCAAGTTCTTAGGACCTTTCCCTGTGAAGAGGAGGATCAATGAGGTTTCCTATGAGCTGTCCCTGCCCGACTCTATGAAAGTCCACCCAGTGTTCCATGTCTCCCTCCTGAAACCCGCTGTGCCCGATCCCTTCCCAGATAGGGGTACAAACCCACCCGGACCTGTCCTGGTCCAAGGTAATGAAGAGTACGAGGTGGAGGCCATCCTTGATTGCAGGAGACGTAGGGGGGAGAGGCAGTTCCTGATTAAGTGGAAGGGGTATGGGGCCGAGAGTAATTCATGGGAACCAGAATGCAATCTTCATGCCAAGAGACTAATTCGCACTTTCCTTTCTTCCCATCCAGAAAGACAACGCCTAATGGGCACCCGGAGGTTGCCCCTTGTGAGGGGGCAATGTCAGGGCTCTAGCCGCCCTGGGCACCCTACCCGGAGGGTGCGCGGGCACCTGGGCAGCCCTGGCCCCTCTGAGCGCCGGCGCGCGCGTCGGCACGCGCCCGCCGGATTTGTGCGCACGCTCCCGTGTGCAAATAGCGGGCGCGCGCGCCCCCGTGCGCGTGCACGTGCGCGATCGGCGCCGCTTTGGCGACAGTGGCCCTATTTAAAGGGGACAGCTGCCTGCATGCGGCGCTGTCCGTCTCAGCTCCCACCTGTGTCCCCAACCTGAACCTGTCTGAGCATCCTACCTGTGACCCGGCCCGCCTGACTCCGCTGCCTTCTCCGTTCCTTGACCCCGGCTTGTTTGACCCTGCTTTGGACTGTGTTATTGTTGCTGAACCCCTGGCTTGCCTCCTGATCATCCCTCTGCCTGCCGTCTCTACCTGTCTGCCTTACCTGTTGTGACCCGGCTCGTCTGACCATCCCTGCTCCCAGTGTCCCTGCACAGGTCCTCCTGCTGCCGTCCTCTGCTGATCTACTGCCGTTGCTGTCAGCTACTTCTGCCGTCTGCTGCTGCTCCTGCTGCCGGGCTTCCTCCTGCCTCCTGGTCTTCTGCCGAACCTTCATCTGCAGACCTACCATCCGACCAAGACCTGCATCTGCCCAGCAGCGGCCACCTGCATCCATACGGACACTCCTACCCGCTGTGTTCACGGCTACGCTGTTCCCAATCCAGCAGGCCCTGAACCAGAGTTGTAAGAGAGGTCTCCAACCACCAAGTCAGGCTCAGCACTACCAGGTACCTAACAGTGTGTTTTGGATCATTGTCCATCTGTACTGTGAAGCGCTGTCCAATTAACTTTGTTGCATTTGGCTGAATCTGGGCTGACAGTATATCTCTGTATAACACTGCAGAATTCATCCGGCTGCTTCTGTCTTCTGTCACATCATCAAAAAAAAAAACAATGACCCAGTGCCACTGGAAACCATGCATGTCCATGCCACCACACTGCCTCCACCATTATTTACAGATGACGTTGTGTGCTTTGGATCATGAGCTGTTCCAAACCTTCTCTACACTTTTTTTATTTCCCGTCATTCTGGTACAGATTATTCTTAGTTTCATCCGTCCAAAGAATGCTTTTCCAGAACTTGTCTGTCTTTTTTAGATTTTTTTTGGCAAAGTCTAATCTGCATTTTCTATTCTTCAGGCTTAATAATGCTTTGCACCTTGTGGTTAACCCTCTGTATTTGCTCTTGTGAAGTCTTCTCTTGATTGAAGACTTTGACAATGATATGCCTACCTACTGGAGAGTGTCCTTCACTTGTCTGGATTTTGTGAATGGATTTTTCTTTACTATAGAGAGGATATTGCGATCATCCACCACTGTTGTCTTCCGTGGATGTCCAGGCCTTTTTATGTTGCTGAACTCACCAGTGCGTTCTTCTTTCTTCAGATTGTACCAAACTGTTTATTTGGCCACTTCTAATGTTGCTGCTATCTCTCTGATGAATTTTTGTTTTTAGTTTTAGAAGCTTTACAATGGCTTGTTTCACTTGCATTGACAGCTCCTTTGAACGCATGATGTAGATTCACAGCAATAGATTTCAAATACAAATACCACACTTAGAATCAACTCCAGACCATTTACCTGCTTAATTGATCAAGAAATAATGAAGGAGTAGCTCACACCTGGCCATGAAACAGCTTTTGATTCAATTGTGCAATTACTTTTGGTTCCTTGAAAAAGGGGAAATGGCTATTCTTAAGAGCTGTAATTCCTAAACCCTTCCTCTGATTTGGATGTACATACCCTCAAATTAAACCTGAGAGTGTGCACTTTCAGCCCATATTGACCCAAAGTAAGAGTGATGACACCAAATTTAACATGCCTGCTCCCCATTCACACCAGAGACCCTGTAACACTAATGAGTCACATGACATCGGGGAGGTAAAATGGCTAAATGGGTCCAATTTGAACATTTTTACTTAGGGGTGTACTCGCTTTTGTTGCCAGCAGTTTAGACATTAATGGCTGTGTGTTGAGTTATTTTAGGGGGACAGCAAATTTACACTGTTACACAAGCTGTACACTCACTACTTTACATTGTAGCAAAGTGTAATTTCTTCAGTGTTGTCACATGAAAAGATATAATAAAATATTTACATAAATGTGAGGGGTGTACTCACTTTTGTGAGATACTGTATATATATTTTTTCACCGTTATGCCCGATATATGATTTGGACGTATCATAAAGATTGTCATAGCTTATCTACACCGATTGTGATATATAGAGGATTTTGATTGCCTATGATTGATGCACATTTATTTTTTAAGAAATTATTTGACAATACAATTTTATTATTTGACACACACATAAGGGGATAGGCGCACCAACATATATATATATATATATATATATATATATATTTAGCTCTCATTGACTAACATTGGATTTTTACATGTCACGCGACTTGGGGTCTCACAAGTCGGATCCCAAGTCGTGGCAATTTGAACCAAGCCTAAATGTAAAGTGTAATGTGTCCTTCGCGCCGCTAAATAATCATATACTAATTGATCACTACAAGTGCTAAAGTGCAAATGCTAATTATAGTGAATACAATAAAGGTGTTTAAAAATACTGTGATAAATATCAAAAAACATAAATAAATAAATACAATCCTGTGTTATAAAAGTTGCTACCTGCTGCAGAATCTAACATGTGCACCAACACACTTAAATGTAATTAAAAAGTAAAAGTGACTCAGCGCATAGTATATATATAACATCAAGTGTTCATGATGGATCAATCATAAAAATGATAAAAAGCAAAGTGAAAAATTAGTGGATAAATACGTAAAAAACAAAAGGCTAAAATGCACCAAAAAAATGTGTCCAAGAAAAATGTGTCCAAGTAAGATAATTAATCCGTGCTAGGAATGCCGGTATAGATAAGTGAAATGGGGCTCCGGTGCTTATCTTCTAGTCTCTATTTGTATAACACAGAAGCAGATGAAAGACTACCACACATATCCTCAAATAGGCTCACAGGCCTCTCACCTCCAGATTTCTTTTCTTATTGCAAATCGCCACTTTCTTTTACTGCTGGTTAAACTGCTCCACGCACTGGACTGCGTCCTTTGGATGCCCCGGTCAGTTGGTCCAATCCGCTAAAACCTCATCAAGCAGAGAGATAAGGGGGAAGGAGGGCAAAGAGGACTTCCATAGTGTAGTAGTTTAAAAGTAAAGTGTTTATTTAAAAGTAAAAATTGCGCCCTTACATCTAAAATAGTAATAACAGGCAAGGAATCAAAAGAAGCGTTGTTACACGCTATTCTCACTGCACTTCCGGTTGCGTCCGTCCAGACCACTCCCTACGCGTTACGTCACACGTGACTTCTTCAGGGGATACCTGAAGATATCCCCTGAAGAAGTCACGTGTGACGTAACGCGTAGGGAGTGGTCTGGACGGACGCAACCGGAAGTGCAGTGAGAATAGCGTGTAACAACGCTTCTTTTGATTCCTTGCCTGTTATTACTATTTTAGATGTAAGGGCGCAATTTTTACTTTTAAATAAACACTTTACTTTTAAACTACTACACTATGGAAGTCCTCTTTGCCCTCCTTCCCCCTTATCTCTCTGCTTGATGAGGTTTTAGCGGATTGGACCAACTGACCGGGGCATCCAAAGGACGCAGTCCAGTGCGTGGAGCAGTTTAACCAGCAGTAAAAGAAAGTGGCGATTTGCAATAAGAAAAGAAATCTGGAGGTGAGAGGCCTGTGAGCCTATTTGAGGATATGTGTGGTAGTCTTTCATCTGCTTCTGTGTTATACAAATAGAGACTAGAAGATAAGCACCGGAGCCCCATTTCACTTATCTATACCGGCATTCCTAGCACGGATTAATTATCTTACTTGGACACATTTTTCTTGGACACATTTTTTTGGTGCATTTTAGCCTTTTGTTTTTTACGTATTTATCCACTAATTTTTCACTTTGCTTTTTATCATTTTTATGATTGATCCATCATGAACACTTGATGTTATATATATACTATGCGCTGAGTCACTTTTACTTTTTAATTACAAGCCTAAATGTACATAAAGTCACGGCCAATGTCTTTTTCAGGACAAAAGTTTCCAAAATCTCTAGAAATTTCTCTTACGGGAACTGTGACATTCAACTCAGAACAGCATCCCAATGACCCGGTGGACTCAGTCTGCGTTGGGAATACAGCCTATGTTAAAGTAAGTAGGTACAGTTAAAGCATTGTCCTGTGTGAAGTATAAAGATACATTTTATGTACCTGTCCAGTGCAGGGATTGGGATTTTTTTTAATGTTATCTTAATCTTAATAGGATGCCTGTCACTAAAGCATCTTGCATAAACTGGGGTTTTCCATTTTTTATTTGATTTTATTTATTTATTTTTACAATTTTCTTGTTCACAATTCTCCTTAACCACTGTTCCGGTGGCGTTCACAAACGATTATCCCTTCGACAAGGGCTTCAGTTAAGAAAGCAACCCCTTAGGCCCCATGCACACGAGACGCAGATGCAAACTCTGCTGAATGCATGTTTTCAAAAGCAGAAACATGTGTTTAAAAATGCGCGTTTTGCTGTGTTTTCATGCCGGGTTTGCGTCTATAAGCGTTTGTAAAGATAACATCATATAGACCCTCCCCAAGCTCAGAAAGCATATATTAATAACTATTTCTGCCATTTTGAGTGAGCAGCAGCAGCAGAGAGAGCAGTTGTACACTTGCATTTGCCTCTCTTTCTGTGTTTTTTTTTGGAAATGGATCCCATATTGAATATATGTCAGGAAATGCTCCTGATGTTGCTCTTGATGAGGCAGCAATGTCGTCGCAAATTTGCATGAGAGGTCCAGAGTCAGAGCTCGTCGATATTGGACCCATCCGTTGATGGCACAGCGAATGTCCGTTGGATATTTCACAAACATGTATGCATCAGTGAGTATATATGCTCTATGAACTATCTAAACTAATTACGACATTTTAAACCAATTTTTCTAGTATTTTTTATGGTTTACCATCATATTTCTGAGTTTTCTGGTCCTAAAAATTGGGTTCCTTTAAAAAAGCTTATAAACACAAACGCGGCTAAATGCGTTTAGAAACGTGGAAAAGCAAAGTGTCTGAACGCATTTTTTTGCTTCTGGAAAAACGAGGTTAAACGCAACTGCATAAAAACGGGAAAAAACGAGACTGTGTACATGGACACATAGGATAACATTGCATGCGTTCAGGTGCAGTTGAAAAAAGTGTCCAACTGCCTCTGAACGCACGTTTAACAGCGTCTCGTGTGCATGAGGCCTAACCCCCAATCCCTTCAAATGACATTGACATAGATTACAATAGTCACAGAGAAGCTACCTTGTCTGCTTCTTTTTTTTGTCTATACTGGCATGGTCTGCCACATCAATTGCCCACAAGTGCATTTTAAATTGAGAAGTGAGAGATAGTTGCCAGTGTTGACCAGTTGTGCTATTCTTCTGGTTTACTGCATGAGCATGAAAGTTGTAGCTGGGCTGATATCCACTGGGCCCTAGGCTTTGGTAGAAGTCATAGGCCTGCAATCTGCTTTCAGGAGAAAATGTAATCATGTTGTAGAAACTTTATTAAGAATAACGAAACAATGGTGGCATTGTACAAAATTTTCACAGATGTCTTCTTTTTATCATTTATTATTTTAGATTTTTTTTAGAATCCCTGACTACAGCCTCACGGGATGTTACACAGACCAGCATTCTGTCCAAGTCTTTTCATCTGCAAAGCCAAAAATTATAACATGTAAGACACTTATTATGATTGCTCTATGCATTTCAATTCTTGATCTTAGTGTGAATTGTTTATTAAAACTGCATACTTTACAGTACAAAAGCCAAATAACATAAATTGGACTTAATGTATTTGCTTTTAGCTGATGTTTGTTTCTGAGGCCACGGTGCCTCTGAAGTGACCCAGTCAGTGGTCAACAAAATGACACAATCAGTACCTTTTAAAGAAAGCAGCTTTATACATATCTGTCGGTCGCTTTGCAAAATGTCCCTCTGTAGCAGAGCCCCCTGTGCTGATCCAGCTCCACACCTCTGGGTATGTAGAATAGCATGTCCCTATTGTGTACTGTAGTGGTCAGCAAGAGCACAGTGATTTACTTTCTGCTGGTCAGAGGGGGCACCACAGCAGTCAAAAGGGCACCCACTATTCAGTCAGCCAGTGATAGCTATTGGGCCGACCAGTATGTATGTAAATTCTGCCTTCTTTTCAAGATAATGCCTGTACAATTTTTTTTGACCCACTTACAGAGTTAATTTAATGTAGGATTTGATGTATTTTTTATTTACTGTATATACAATATAATGAAAAAATAAACAGTTAATATTTACAGAAGATTCTAAGAGCATTCTGGGTTAGATAAAGTAACAGTACAGCAGTACCTGCCTGAATTTTGAGCAAGCTCTATCTAACTGAAGCCCCAGATGGAGCCATTCAATAAGGGTTAAGATATCTGGGGTGTGAACGTTTCAGCATGAGCTATTGAGCTCTGTAGTCAATAGACTTTTTACAAGGGGAACATAGGAATGCATGTGAAAAGGAGCTGGATAGGAGAGGAATTATTTAAAAATGTTTCAAACTCATTTTAATATTACAATTACATTTTTACATTCATCACAAATCTGTATACAGTATATATGGTGTGTGTGTGTGTGTATATAGATCCACCATACCATACTTGACTGTAGGCAAGACACACTTGTCATTGTACTTCCCACCTGGTTGCTGCCACACACGCTTGACACCATCTGAACCAAATAAGTTTATCTTGGTCTCATGAGACCAAAGGACATGGTTCCAGTAATCCATGTCCTTAGTCTGCTAAGTTCTTTACCATGAGGTGCCATGTTGAACTTCCAGTGACCAGTATGAGAGAGTGAGAGTTATAACACCAAATTTACCACACCTGCTCCCCATTTACACCTGAGACCTTGTAACACTAACGAGTCACATGACACCAGGGAGTAAAAATAGCTAATTGGGCCCAATTTGGACATTTTCATTTTTGTTGCCAGCGGTTTAGACATTAATGGCTGTGTGTTGAGTTATTTTGAGGGGACAGCATATTTACACTGTTATACAAGCTGTACACTCACTACTTTACATTGTAGAATTTCTTCAGTGTTGTCACATGAAAAGATATAATAAAATATTTACAAAAATGTGAGGGGTGTACTCACTTTTGTGAGATACTGTATATACACAATCACCTGCCGCTTTATTAGGTACACCTGTTCAATTGCTTGGTAACACAGATTGCTAATCAGTCAATCACAATGCATTTAGGCATCTAGACATGGCGAAGACGACTTTCTGAAGTTCAAACTGAGCATCAGAATAGGAAAGAAAGGGGATTTTTAGTGACTTTGAACGTGGCATTATTGTTGATGCCAGACGGGCTGGTCTGAGTATTTCAAAAACTGCTGATCCACTGGGATTTTCACACACAGCCATCTCTAGGGTTTACAAAGAATGGTTCGAAAAGTGAGTGGCAGTTGTGTGGACGAAAATGCCTTGTTGATGTCAGAGGTCAGAGGAGAATGGGCAGACTGGTTTGAGATGACAGAAGGGCAACCATAACTTAACCACTCGTTACAACCAAGATATGCAGAATACCATCTCTGAAAGCACAACACATCTTCTGCTGCTACAGCAGCAGAAGACCACATTGGGTGCCACTTCTGTCAGCTAAGAACAGGAAACTGAGGCTACAATTCTCCCAGGCTCACCAAAATTGGACAATAGAAGGTTTGAAAAAACGTTGCCTGGTCTGATGAGTCTCGATTTTTAGCTGCGACATTCAGAATTTGGCGTAAACAACATGAAAGCATGGATCCATCCTGTCTTGTGTCAACGGTTCAGGCTGGTGGTGGTGTGATGGTGTGGGAGGAAATTTTCTTGGCACACTTTGGGACCCTTAGTACCAATTGAGCATCGTTTAAACATCACAGCCTACCTGAGTATTGTTGCTGACCATGTCCATCCCTTTATGGCTACAGTGTACCCATCTTCTAATGGCTCCTTCCAGCAGGATAATGCACCATGTCAAAAAGCTCAAATCATCTCAAACTGGTTTCTTGAATATGACAATGAGTTCACTGTACTCCAATGGCCTCCAAGTCACCAGGTCTCAATCCAATAGAGCACCTTTGGGATGTGGTGGAACTGGAGATTTTGCATTAAGGCTGTGCAGCCAACAAATCTGCAGTAACTGCGTGATGCTATCATTGTCAATATGGACCAAAATCTCTGAGGAATGTTTCCAACACCTTGTTGAATCTATGCCAAGAAGAATAAAGGCAGTTCTGAAGGTAAAAGGGGTACATAACCAGTACTAGCAAGCTGTACCTAATAAAGTGGGCAGTTAGTATATATAGTTGTAGAGTATAATATAGCGTATAGAGTTGTAGGTTAATTATTTATTGCAATGATTGTAGCAGCACATGTGTTATAAAGACGGAGTTTGAAAGTCAGTTAACTCTGTGGGAGGTTGAAATGGATTTACATATTGTACTTGGTACTCCAGTCCAGAAACTATCGTCTAATCTTGTTTGACATCTTCTGTTTCAGCTCGTGAATTGATCTCTTCAGAATATTATATTTGGAATTCCAAAGCACCAGCACCAGTTTTGTGCCGATCATTTTTTGATTGATTGTTCTCTGCTGTATTTGTAAATAACTAAACTGTCCAATAAAATACACTTTATCTTGTATTTTGGTGTCCTATTAGTTATCTTTTTTTTTTTCTTCTTTTAGAAAAACAGTAAATGAATGTTTGAAGGGGTTTAAAGGAGAAAGCTAGTTGAATAAAGGTTATCAGTTGAGAAAAATGGTGTATATCAGTGATGGCGAACCTATGGCACGCGTGCCACACCTGGCACACAGAGTCATTTCTGTGGGCACCCGAGAGAGTCCAGGTTTGTGGCAGTGAGAGCGCGGCAGCAAGCAGCAGTGAGGTGCAGGAATCTATCTGCACAAGTGAGTGGGCAGACCCGCAGCCTCCGCGGGGAAGGTTACAGGCCTGAGAGCATGGGAGGGAGAGAAGAGCTTCACCGCCACCTTGATGGCCAAAGAGGTGAACAGCGGGCGCAGCATCCCCAGTGCCTTCTGGAGTCTGAACTCCTCAAACCTCCTCTTCAACAGTGAGGCCCGGAGAACAGGCTGACTGGGGGCGCTGAAGCACAGGTGGGAGGAGCAGGCTGCGAGGGAGCCGCTTTATGGAACAGAGCAGAGAGCTCCCCAGGATCAAGGACGTAGACTGACATGAAGCGTACCGGAAACAATCATACACCAACTACCCGCAGACAAAGACTGGGGCAGAGCAGGGACTGCAGATAGGGACAGAGCTAGAGGTCTCTCTCTCATCTCCCTCCTCACTGTCCTCTCCGCCCCCCTGTCTCTCTCAGCACCCCTCCCTCTCTCTCCTTCAGCGCGCTCCCCCTCTTTCTCTCTCAACCCCCCTTTTTCTCAGTCCCCCCTCTTTCTGTGTCCTCCTCTCTCTTTCACACCCCTCTCTCTCTGTCCCCCCTCTCTCTCACGCTCTCTCTCTCACGCACCCCCTCTCTCTCAGCCCTCTCTCTCACATTCTCCCTCTCTCTCACATTCTCCCTCTCTCTCAGCCCCCTCCCGCTAATTGCAGTGTTGGCACTTTGAAATAAATAAGTTGGTTTTGGGTTGCAATTTGGGCACTCAGGCTCAAAAAGGTTCGCCATCACTGATGTATATATACAGTATAATATTGAGCATATAAAACGATTTTGACTTCAACATGATGCCATGTGCGTATAGGCTAACCATTTATGCATGGCTTCCACCTTCCAGGTATATTTTTTGTAGCATCTGGGAACTTTGGTTTGAAATGAGAATTAGTCCACACAATGACTATGTAGACTACACAGATAATCAATTGAAGAGTTTTGTGTATATACACATTTGTCTGTGACCACAAAAGTTACAAATTAGAGAAAGTATATTGTTGGCTGCTAAACGATTTTGGGGATTCCCTGTCATCATTTTTCAGGTTTTGTTTTAATCCAGCTAAGTAGTTCTCTCTATTCATGTTGCATTAACCAAACTGAAACCTCTTTCGGTGTATAGACTTGAGACCATCTCCAGGACCAATGATGTTCCTGAAGGACCTTCATAACTGTTGGGTGATTGGGTAGCATCTACTTAACATTCTGTGTTTGTGTTGGTCATTTAAATATTCAAAAATCCCATCTGAACTGGAGGAGGTCCAGACAAACTGTGTCCTTCCTGACTCGATGATCGACAGTCACGTAACTAAATACATTTTATGGTGCTATGACCAACTTGACTAGCAAACCATAGCTTGACATTAATAAATAATTCACAGACTGCAGCAGTCAATTTAGTAAAATGTTCCATAAAAGACCACAGAAACAAGGTAAGTTTCTTTGTTTATTGTGTAGGTTTGGTTCCTTAGAAATAGATAATTTTTTCATTGTGGCATAGCCATATCCTAGGTGATAAAAGGAAATTCGCCCTTGTGAACTTTGAATTGTAATTATCTAGATATTCAGCAGGTAGTGAGCTGCTTTTGCCTTTGGTGTCTCTCCAGGTTTTTTTTTTAGATGGCAACCTGCTAGAGTTCTGAGACCATTTTCACAATGGCATTCTTCAACAAATTTACCAGCTGTGTCGGAAGGCTCTGATGGATTGTTCACAGCCACAGATTTAATTTAAAACACAGCTAGTTGGACCTTACTACTAACAAACCCAATGGGTCCCACACATTTTTTAATCAAAACACAATGTGCATTGCGAATGCCATGAAACAGTTTTTGTCCCACATGGGGCATCTTAGTTTCCGGTACACAGTCGGAACAACTGTCTGGTGCCATCTTCAGGATATTCTACTTTTCTTCTGTCTGCAGGACAATACAAAAAAAAAAACTTTTTTTCATCCATTGTCCCTGTCACCCCACTGAAAAAGCTTTTGATTTTGTCTCAAAATCTGTCACTTTAAGATACATTTTTGAAGACGAGGTCTGTTTCCCCAGTTTGGTACATGACCTGTTTAATGTCCTCTCTGTGTCTGGGAACTCCTTAGTGTAATTAGCGACCTTTGAACTCGACAGCTAATCCCGAGCTAGTTTGTATTCCTTGCTCATCTTTAAGACCAGACCTTTCTTTTCTTCCGCGACCACTTCCACAATTAAAGAAGAAACAGCTGCATTTCAAAGGGATTCCAATTCCAAAACGCTTAATCGTGATTGACAAGTTCTTATACTAAGCTATACGAAAATAAAGAGAGTCCTTTCTTGGGTTAAAACTTCAATCATTTTCTATAAAATTATCTCAATATGGATTTTATTAATTTTCTTTGATAAAGATTCTTTGCATACATTTAACTTGAAAGATGCTTTGAGTCTTCAGTATGCCTAAGAGTTTCCTTTGAAGGCCTGAATGGTGTCAGGCTTTCATTTGTATCAGGAAATATTGATAGCGCAATGAAACCTGTATATTGGTGTTTAAGGAGAGACAAGGGGACTTTGAAGACTGCTGTTTAAGCAGGTGCATTGACATGTACACATTAGTTTAACAA
Organism: Lithobates sylvaticus; assembly: GCA_028564925.1. Taxonomy (NCBI): domain Eukaryota; kingdom Metazoa; phylum Chordata; class Amphibia; order Anura; family Ranidae; genus Lithobates; species Lithobates sylvaticus. Next base: position 98,082,208 of record CM053038.1, read on the forward strand.
GTTGGGTTGACAGCTGGTCAGTCAAGTGGATGATGTATGTAAACTAGCTACAGTACCCTATGTATTTCTAATTAATCAGGGCTTCTAAAGGTGCAGTATATATTTATTTTACATAACTTGAAGACAGTTGCCCTTTGATATACCTGTCATCAAAAGGTCCCCCCTTTCATAGCAGCACTGTGTAGTAGTAGTATGCTCACCTATGTCTATACTATCCTCATGTAATAATTTTACAGTCTAGTGTCAAGCCAGCCACCATATATATGTATTTGGAGTGGCTGTACTCCACATGTCTAAGGTTGTACCATAGACTCCCTGCGACATTTCCGGGGCTTTGTTGTAAGGTTCAAGTCTGAACAGTTGTGTGTTGCTACAGTTGGAAGCAGATCCTAAGATAGTCATAGTGTTACCGGAAATAATTAAAGAAAATAAATATGAGGCCCATGGGATCAACTGTACCTGGCCTAGCATGCAAGTTTATTAAGTCCTCTATATACTAATTTGATATCTTAATCATACAGTACAGAATTTGATATTCATAGACCCTATGTTATAGGCAGGTACCTTCAGGTGACTGGACCCAGGCAAAACGTTTGAGGACACGCCACCTGGACATTCCCCTATAACCGTTTCCTACTCCGTGAGTCCTCAGTTTTTTACTAGTGTCCTAAAATAATGGACCTCTGCTCCCTTAGGCTTAGTTCACATATATTGTAGGCAAATCGGATGCATTTTGAACTGTCATACACTTAACAAATTTGCACCTGAACCAGTGAACAAAACCACACCGGACTCCTATGAAAAATCTATATGAAATCATGCCCGGGCATATGGAAAAATCACTCTTAGCTTAAAACGGTGTTTCAGCCACGTTTTAATTTTTTTTTTTTTTATAAAGTCAGCAGCTACAAACACTGTAGCTGCTGACTTTTAAAAAGGACACTTACCTGTCCAGCAAGCCTGCGATGTCTGCCCCCCGAGGCTGATCCGTCCATCGGATCGGCTGCCGGCACCGCCATCTTAACAAAGGGAAACAGGCAGTGGAGCCTTGCCGCTTAACTGCCCGTTTCCTACTGCGCATGCATGAGTTGTGCAGTGCTTTGTGAATGGCCCTGTTGTTTTCTGGGACACACACATGTCCCAGAAGACAACGGGCAGCTCGCCGAAGAGGAGGAAGCACCGCAGAATAGGAAGAGGCAGGTTAGGAAGACTGCCTAGCAACAGGGGTTTTTGGTAAGTAAAAATGTTTCATTTTTTTTCAAATGTTTTATTTTTTTGAGAATGTTAATGAAATTTTTTATTTTAGGGTGGACCTCTGCTTTAATTCGTTTATTAATCTACTTCAGATTCTGCAATCAACCATTCAATCAACACTTTACTGTCTTCTAATAAAACAATAGAAGCAGTGCATTTAGATCCATGCAACCTTGTTAAAATCTTGTGAGCCAAGCCTGGACCTCTCATTTGGTGCAACACGTGTAGTTGGCTGCAGGTTGCTCTACAGGTCCAGGGCCATGGTCCATCCCTATGGAACCTAAACCCTGAAGACTCCTTCGGGGGTATGCCCACCATGTGGCCTAGTATAAAAGGTTACCGAATCCTATATATAATAATTATTTATAAATATCTTTTATGATTTTAGATTTAATGATTATTGAAACAGCTACTAGCTTCCTGTAACCTCTGTTGACTCTAGAAGAGAAGCCTCCCATTAGCAGAAAAGTCTCCCAACTGAGATTCTAACATTAGCACATTCTGGATTAAGAATTTGTCAACTGGAGGTTTACACACAAGGAGCATGAGTGGTAGCAAAATAGTCATGTTTAAAAAGGCGGATAAAAACTAAGAAACCTCATCGTAGACAAGTGTTTAAATGCATGGTCAGCCCAGTCTTCCCATGTTCCATGTACATTTCAAAAGACCACTATGGTCTAGTAAAGAGATCAAAAAAGCAAGCATCTAGAAGGGTAAAGTTATTACAGGCACACAAAGCAATACCTGCCTACTGTCGCATTTTTAGGGGTGAACCATGTGGCTTACACCAACATCACAATTGTCTATTCGTCTATCACTGATTTCTACTGTAGGTTTGCAGTACATTGTTTAAATTCTCAATGTTTTGTACTGTGTGCACAAATTAATTTATGTTTTTACAGTTACAAAGGTAGGTAGCTTAGCATTGCCTGAAATCGTTTCAGAATTTAAAAAATATTGAAAATAATAAAGCTGAACATCAGACAGACAGCTAAATACATAGTTTAAATATTTATATGTGAGCTTCCTCACCTGCTTCAGGATTTGTAATTATGTTCAGCCAGCCTTGTGATATGAACATTCCCTACCCACAGCACAGCTTGAACTTAGACCTCTCTGCAGACTACACTACACTACACTACAGTTTGTTGCACAAAAAAAAAAAAAAAAAAAAAATCATTAAAATTCCTAAAAAAAGCAAAAAAAAAACATTTGGATTTTTTTTAACTCACCTCTAAATGGCTCTTGCTAGGGGGTACCTTGTAGTCTGCCTTCTTCAGTGCCTGGGCTGGTGACATCACTTCCCCTTCGGCGCAGGAAGGGCTCAGCTCTGCCCCTCCCTCCTGTCAGTCATCTGGGACACGTGACAGGTTCCAGATGACTGAGCGGCCAATCACGGCGCGCTGCGCCGCTCGCGCATTAGCAGTGGGTGCACGGCTGTGAAGCCACAGCCGGGTGTCCACAGTTAGAATGCCGGAACCGCCAAACGGAGGGGGGGGGGTGCAGGGCTTCGTATTGCAGTATTTGTAGCTGCTGACTTAAATTTTTTTTTTTTTTTAAGGGGAACTCCTCTTTAAGCGCACATCCTGATCCAGGACATACTCTATCATGTAACTGAATATTGATGGAGTCTCTGCTCTTTCCTGCCATAGTTATGTTTACAAGGGCACTATGCAAAGCAACTGAGCGTTGGCAGTGTTGGCCTTCTCCTGCTGGCAGTCTAGTTGACACTGTACAGGTAATTATATACATAAATGTATATATGTATTTATTTATATAAAATAAATACATATATACATATATGTATTTATTTTATATTTAACCGCTTCCCATCTGGGCCATTTCTGACACTTCGCTCCTAAAAATCGACTTTTTTGCTAGAAAATTACTTAGAACCCCCAAACATTATATATATATATATTTTTAGCAGAGACCCTATAGAATAAAATGGTGGGTGTTGCAATTTTTTATGTCAGGCGGTATTTGCGCAGCCGTTTTTAAAAAGCAATTTCTTTAGAAAAAAAAACACTTTCATGAATTTAAAAAATAAAACACTAAAGTTAGTCCAATTTTTTTTGTATAATGTGAAAGATGATGTTACGCCAAGTAAATAGATACCTAACATGTCATACTTTATAATTGCGTCTGCTAGTGGAATGGCGGCAAACTACGGTGCTTAAAACTCTCCATAGACAGCGCTTTAAACGCATTTTACAGGTTTCCAGTTTACAGTTGCACAAGAGGTCTAGTGCTAAAATTGTTTCTCCCGCTCTGACGTTCGTGACAATACCTCACATGTGTGCAGGGCCGGTGCTACCAGTAGGCAAACTAGGCAGCCACCTAGGGTGCACTGCAGCCTAGGGGCGCCCGGCCGCTGATTTCCCTCCACATCTGCATGCTCTGCAGGCTTCAGCGTGTAATTAATTCAGTCTCAGGCAGCTGCTCCATCTGGCCGGCAGTATAATTAGAGGCGCAGCACAGCACTGGAGCCATCGCTAGAGGAACCAGAGCCGATACTTTCTGTATAGCGCCGCCTCCTGTCACATGGGCAGGGCAAAGCGAGTGGAGTCAGGGGTGGGGCCAATGGGGGCAGAAAATGAGGTTTCACCTAGGGTGTCAAAATCCTTGCACCAGCCCTGCATGTGTGGTTCGCTCACCGTTTACATATGCTTGCAGGAGTAACATAAGCGTTCACATTTGCGTGTAAGCACGGTGGGACGGGGTGCTTTAAATTTTTTTATTATTATATTTATTTTATACAAAACTATTATTTTACTTTTTAAAAATTTTTTTACACTTTTTTTTTTGTACTATTTTTATTGCTATCACAAGGGTTGAATGACATCCCTTGTAATAGCATGGGCCGTGACAGGTTCTCTTTATGGAGAGATTTGGGGTCTATCTGGTGGTCAGGTAAACAAAGGGGTGGAACCGGAAGTGACAAACTACTTGTCGCTCTCGGTTTCTGGGGTTACAGAGAGAGGGGAACGATGTCTGTTCCTCTCTCTCTGTACAGGGCTCCCAACCTCCGCAATGAGACCGGAGAAGCAGCGGGAGGGGGGTGGGACCCCTTTCCACCACCCGCAAAAGTGATTGAGTGGGTAATTAGCCACTCAGATCGCTTCTGCTAAAAAGAGAATCGTCGGCTGAAAAGATCGATACCGGAATGATGCCTGTATGTGCAGGCATCATCCCGGTATAACCACTGCAACCCGATGATGTACATTTACGTACCTTGGGCGGCAAGTGGTTAAATACATTTGATGATTTTTAATGAATACATAATGATATAGTGTTATTTTTAACCACTTGGCCTCCGAAAAGTTTTTACTCCCTTTATGGCCAGGCCATTTTATTTGCTATTCAGCACTGTGCTACTTTAACTGGCAATTGCGTGGTCATACAACACTGTACACAAATTACATTTATATAATTTTTTTTCACACAAATAGAACTTTCTTTTGGTGGTATTTGATCACCAATGGGTTTTTTCTTTTTTGCTATTTAAACGAAAAAAGGCTGAAAATTAAAAAAAAATTAAAAAACAATATTTTCTACTTTCTGTTATAAAACATATAAAATCTAATTTCTTTATACATTTAGGCCAAAATCCTAATAAGTGTATACTGATTGTTTTTTGTGAAAGTTATAGCGTCTACAAACTATGGTATATACAGTATATTTGAAATATGATCATTCCTGATGTACCAACGGCCTAGCTCATTTATTGAGGCCCTTAAAATGCCAGGACAGTACAAATATTCCCAAAATGACCCCTTTTTTTAAAAAGAGTAGACAGTCCGAAGCACAGTATTTTGTAAGAGGAATGGCAAGTTTTTTGAAGCTGCAATTTTTTGTCACAATTGTTTGGAAAATGAAGAAATTTAAAACAAATTATTTTTTCATAATTTTTTTGTGACATACTGTCACCAGTACAGTAAAGCATCATTATACGATGATCAGGGATACTGACTGGTGACAGTATGTTAAAAAATATATATTTTTTCTTCTTTTTACAATTTTTCTTACATTCTTTCATCAGAGTAGTTCAGTGTCACCATAGTAACACTGTACTACTCTGAAGTGGTGATCAAGGATTTTTTTTTTTTTTAATCTCTGTAACAGCAATGTTTTGAACTGTCATGAATAGGTTACATTCATAACAGCTGTGATTAACCATTGTGTGCTGTGACTGGCACACAGCCATCACATGGTACAGGATGCTGTGATTGGCCCATGTGATAGTTGTGGGCCAATCACAGAATCACAATAATATGCACAGCTGTTATGAATGAAACCCATTGTATTTACATTGTGATCATGTGATCGCAGAGTGGCCGGGTACCGTGAGCCGCAATCCGCTGTGTCTGGTGGACAAAGAGGCGGCAAGGGGGGTGCGCTGCGTGCCCACCTGCAGGAAAAATGTACTGTGGGCAGGCAGGCGGGAACTGTTTAATATCCATCAAGCATCTAATGCCGCGTACACACGGTCGGAATTTCCAATGGAAACAGTCCGATCGGAGCTTTTCAACGGATTTTCCGACCGTGTGTATGCCCATCGGTCTTTTTCTGTTGGAATTTCCGACGGACTTTGGATTGAGAACCTGTTCTCAATTTTTCCGATGGAAAACCTTTCTATCGGATTTTCCGATCGTGTGTATGCAATTCCGACACGCAAAATTCCGACACATGCTCGGAAACAATTCAACGCATGCTCGGAAGCATTAAACTTCCCTTTTTATAGTGCTGTCGAACGTGTTTTATGGCGCTGTGTTACTGACATAATTTCCGTCAGAATTTGGTGTGACCGTGTGTAGGCAAGACAGTTTGAGCGAAATTCCGACGGGAAAACCATCAGAGCTTTTTACGAAGAGAATTCCAACCGTGTGTACGCGGCATTACTTTAAAGTGCATCTAATCTCTAAAATGAACTTCCCTTATTTGTTTTTTGGTTTGTTAACCACTTTAAGACCAGCCTCGTTTTGGATTTTAGGTGTTTACATGTTTAAAACATTTTTTTTTGCTAGAAAATTACTTTTTACATTCATTATATATTGTTTTTTTTCTAACACCATAGAGAAAAAAATGGCGGTCATTGCAATACTTTTTTCCACACCGTATTTGCGCAGCGGTCTTACAAGCGCACTTTCTTTGGAAAAAATTCACTTTTTTGAATAAAAAAATAAGACAACAGTAAAGTTAGTCCAATTTTTTTATATACCGTGAAAGATAATGTTACGCCGAGTAAATTGATACCCAACATGTCATGCTTCAAAATTGCGCCCGCTTGTGGAATGGCGTCAAACTTTTACCCTCAAAAATCTCCATAGGCGACGTTTAAAAAATTCTGCAGGTTGCATGTTTTGCGTTACAGAGGAGGTAGATATCTTGGTTGTGGCAGCAGCTGCTGCCGTTACCGAGATATCCCTCTTCAAAAAAGGGACGTACATCGGCATGAGCTGGTCGTAAAGTGGTTAAATAATCCATTGAAATATTTTTTTTATATCTGTTTTATAGGTGCAAAAATATACCTGTTGACTTTGTGCTGATTGCTATCGGTTAACTTCCCCTCTATGTTATGGAGAACAGAAATGGGGAGGTATTCTGTAGTCATGTCCTAAAGTGACAACACTATTTCTCCATAGATACAGTACGGTGAAGGAGTGTTGTCACCCTTACTGGCAAGATCATCAGGTAAAAAGAAAATGAATGCAGCCATTTCCTTAGGTTTAGATATACACTCACCAGCCACTTTATTAGGTACACATGTTCAGTTGTTTGGTAACACATATTGCTAGTCAGCCAAATCCATGGCAGCAACTCAATGCATTTAGGCATCTAGACATGGTGAATACGACTTGCTGAAGTTCAGAACGGGGGAAGAAAGGGGATTTAAGTGACTTTGAACGTGGCATGTTTGTTGGTGCCAGACGGGCTGATCTGAGTATTTCAAAAACTACTTGGATTTTCACACACAACCATCTCTAGGGTTTACAGAGAATAGTCAGAAAAAAAGAAAATATCCAGTTGTGTGGACGAAAATGCCTTGTTGATGTCAGAGGTCAGAGGAGAATGGGCAGACTGGTTTGGGATGATAGAAAGACAACAGTAATTCAAATAACCACTCGTTACAACCAAGGTATGCAGAATACCATCTCTGAACGCACAACACATCGAACCTTGAAGCAGATGGGCTACAGCAGCAGAAGACCACACCGGTTGCCACTCCTGTCAGCTAAGAACAGGAAACTGAGGCTACAATTCACACAGGCTCACCAAAATTGGGCAATAGAAAAATGGAAAACGTTGCCTGGTCTGATGAGTCTTGATTTCAGCTGCGACATTCAGATGGTAAAAGTCAGAATTTGGCGTAAACAACATGAAAGCATGGATCCATCCTGTCTTGTATCAACGGTTCAGGCTGGTGGTGATGGTGTAATGGTGTGGGGGATATTTTCTTGGCACACTTTTGGCCCCTTAGTACCTATTGAGCATTGTTTAAACGCAACGGCCTACCTGAGTATTGTTGCTGACCATGTCCATCCCTTTATGACTACAGTGTACCCATCTTCTGATGACTACTTACAGCAGGATAATGCACCATGTCACAAAGATCAAATCATCCCATCACTGGTTTCTTGAACATGACAATGAGGTCACTGTACTCCAATGGCCTCCACACTCACCAGATCTCAATCCAATAGAGCACCTTTGGGATGTGGTGGAATGGAAGATTTGCATCATGGATGTGCAGCCGACAAATATACAGCAACTACGTGATGCTATCATGCTAATGTGGACCAAAATCTCCAACACCTTGTTGAATCTATGTCATGAAGTATTAAAGTGGAAGTAAACCCCCCTATCATTTTAAGGCAAGGAAGCTGCCATCTTTGCCTCTGTTTAATCTTCAACTGCCACAGTGCTGCACATGTGATCCGTTATGACACCAGCCATTGGATGGTTTGACTGTTTGGTTGAGAGCACAGCCAATGTGCAGTTAGCATTCCCGGCATGCCTTTTTTTTTTTAAAACTGTTAAATCAATGGGTTTACTTCCGCTTTAAGGCAGTTCTGAAGGCAAAAGTGGGTCAAATCCAGTACTACCGTGTTTCCCCCAAAATAAGACCTACCCCGAAAATAAGGCCCCTTTCACACTGATGGACCGTTCAGGTCCGCCTGTCAGTTTTGACGGCGGACCTGAACGGGCGCTCCATGCTAGTCTATGGAGCGACGGATGTCAGCAGTGACATGTCCGCTGACATCTGACCCGGTACGATCCACCAAAAGCAGACGGATGGCCCTACGTCCGGATCCGTTGCTGGCGAATCGGATCGGGTGAGATCTGATGAAAACGTAAACGCAGTCCGTTTTCATCCGATCTCTCCATAGAGACCATCGACGCTGGACAAGCCCCTCCCCGCTCAGTGAGCAGAGAGGGACTTGTTATCTGCCTGCTCAGTGAAGATCAACACAGAGATCTACCACTGAGCCAGCGGACAGAGGCGGACTCCGTGCAAGCGGATCCACCTCCTGTGAAAGGGGCCTAAGACCTAGCGCTATTTTCCAGCAGGGCTGGAATATAAGCCCTACCCCGAAAATAAGCCCTAGTTTAAAATGCTTGTAAAATCCTATAATCCACTCTATTACAGTAGAATACAATGTACAATGTGTGTGTTTCTGTAATATAATTGTGGGTAAGAGAGCTCCAGCGGGTCACAGAAGTGCAGAGTGGTGCTATAATGAAGGTATTCGGCACAATTATATTATAGAAACACACACATTGTACATTATATACTACTGTAATAGAGTGGATTATAGGAATTTACAAGAATTTTAACTCCGTTCACACTGGATTCCTGTCAGGCAGGGAGAGAGAGGGGGAGAGAAGACAGCACATTACATGGTAAGACCTACCCCGAAAATAAGCCCTACTGTGTCTTTTACTGACAAAATTAATATAAGACCCGGGCTTATTTTCGGGGGAAACACGGTAGCAAGGTATACCTAATAAAGTGGCCTGTCAGGTAGGGTATTGCTTAAAAACCTAACACCCAGTTGAGATCCATCAACAGCCTTGGCCTTATGCCGCATACACACGGTCGGAATTTCCGATGGGAACAGTCCGATGGGAGCTTTTCATCGGATTTTCCGACCGTGTGTATGCCCATCGGTCTTTTTCTGTCGGAATTTCCGACGGACTTTGGATTGAGCACCTGTTCTTAATTTTTCCGACGGAAAACCTATCGGATTTTCCGATCGTGTGTATGCAATTCCGACACGCAAAATTCCAACGCATGCTCGGAAACAATTCGACGCATGCTCAGAAGCATTAAACTTCCCTTTTTATAGTGCTGTCGAACGTTTTTTAAGGCGTGGTGTTATTGACCGTCGGAATTCGGTGTGACCGTGTGTAGGCAAGACAGTTTGAGCGAAATTCCGACAGGAAAACCATCAGAGGTTTTTCCGAAGAGAATTCCGACCGTGTGTACGCGGCATTAGTGTAATGCAAGGTAAAATCTGCAGTTAGAACATCTCAGTCAGTCACTGTTTAAAGACAAAAAGGTCAGTTAGGATGTTAGTAATAATCCTTGGGTTTTAAAGGGCTTTTTTTTTTTTCTCCTCCTGAGGATTACATTTTAAATTCGAACAAATCTGATTTAGGAGATGGTGAAAGTGAAATTGATCTATCCCTCGTGCAAACTTTCACAGTATTGCCTGTACTGACATCATTTAGATAGTTAGCAGTATTATCAGATTAAGGGCCATTGTATGTTGCCGTTGAAAAGAAAAGATAGCAAGAGCTAAACATGGGATGAATTTGGAACCTTTTAACCTGGCTGGAGTACGAAGGTCCCTGTTATGCAAATACCTTCAATCCTTCTCTAAGTTCAGGGGAAATCATTTTCTTGAATGACAGGTTTATTCAGCGCGAATTCAGTTGGCGATTAATCCCCTCTTTGATCTAGGCTATTTCTCTTAACTACCAGTTACCTCGTTTTGACAAAGTGCATCTGAGATTATGGAGATCACTAGAATACTAGTAGGGTGTGCGTCTATTCTCTATAACCTTTCAAAGCAATGGCCAAGGAATGTAATCTATTTTCGGCATTCAAAGCAAGAAAACTCTTTTTTTCTTTTTTTTTTAAGTCAATGGAATATGTTATAAAGTTTTGTGTTTCACACTCAAAAAAAAAAAAAGGCACGCTTTCCTTTGAGTTCAGAAGATATATTGAAGTGGAAATTCTTACATATAAAAAGCTCATCACACTAATGTAAATAAAGTTAGTTAAAGTAAAACTAAACACACTGTTTAATTTACATTGTCGCTTCTCTTTTGCCCCGTACACACAGTCGGAAATTCCGACCACAAAATCCGTCGGATTTTTTCAGACGGATTTTGTCCGACACTGGTGTTGCATACACACGGTCGGACAAAGTTGTCGGAAAATCCGATCATTCTGAACGTGGTGACGTTCGTTGCGTACGACGGAACTACGAAGAGGCTAGTAGCCAATAGGTTTGGTCTCGTAATTTCATCTGAGCATGCGGGGCACTTTGTCCGTCGGAATTCTCTACACACGATCGGAAAAAGTCTGATCGGATTTTGTTGTCGGAAAATTTGAGAGCAGGATCTCAAATTTTTTCTGTCAGAAATTCCGACGGAAAAAGTCCGATGGAGCCCACACACGGTCGGATTTTCCGACAACATGGTCTGATCTTACATTTTCCGTCGGAATTTCCGACCGTGTGTACGGGGCATTTCTGTATATGGATGATGGCACTGTAATTATTTTAATAAAAAAAAAAAAAAAAACATCTAAGTACTATATTGTACCCCCTAAGGAGCCGCACGTAGAATGGGATCCCCCACCCTGCACAACCAGGCACACAAATTTTCACAGGCAGAGAACAGTCCGTGACTTTGTTTTGTTTATTGAGGGATAATAACTTGGATAGGTCTTGGAGATTATGGGATGCCCATTTGACTTCAGAACAACTTCAGGGACAACTCTTTCTTTATACAGTCTTTACCTTGTTTCCCCGAAAAAAAGACCTAGCGTTATTTTCCAGGAGGGCTGCAATATAAGCCCTACCCTGAAAATAAGCCCTAGTTTAAAATGCTTGTAAAATCCTATAATCCACTCTATTACAGTAGTATATAATGTACAGTGTGTGTGTTTCTGTAATATAATTGCAGGGAAAAGCACTCCAGCGGGTCACAGAAGCACAGAGCGGCGCTATAATGAAGGTATTTGGACGGATTTCAACATTTCTTGTGGGCGGATTTATGGGCACTTTGGGGCGGAATTAGATGGCCAGTGCTGCAAAAAAATAAAACTTTCTAATGGGCGTATTTTTACATTTCTTGTCAGTGGATTTATGGGTACTTTGGGGTGAAATATCACAAAGTTTTATTTTTTTGCAGTACTGGCCATCTAAATCCACCCCCAAAGTGTCCATAAATCCGCCCACAAGAAATGTAGAAATCCGCCCATCACAAAGTTTTGCAGCACTGGCCATGTAATTCCGCCACCCAAGTGCCCATAAATCCGCCCACAACGTGTAGAAATCCACCCATCATGGACATGAACTCGACACGGTAGCGCGGGGCACAATCTGACAGAAAAAAATGATTCTGTCAGCTATTGTGCGCCTGAGCCATCTTGCTGTCACAACAGCTGATGGTAAAATCAGCTGTTGTGATGTTATGTACTCCGCATGTGCCTTCAGCCCCTGCAATATTCAATGGGGCATTTCTCGACAGATTAGGTGGGCAGGGCGATGGGCGGATCCTCCCTCCGCTCTGCTCTCCTGTGTTGTGTGCGCTGGGCTGCAGCAGCGGAAGGAGGATCAGAGAGAGAAAGCTCCCAGCCGCTGCCACCCGCCCAGGATCGGCCCTGCCTGCGGCCCATTTGTAACCGGGCCGCAAATGGCCCACGGGCCAGTACTTTGAGACCCCTGCACTACAGCAATAGCAGAATCCAACAGATGATAATGCATTTCAGCCAAAGCCTTCCTCGTATGAGGAAGCCTTCTCATGAAGCCTTATGAAGCCTTCTTATGAGGAAGGCTTCTGCCAAAACACGTTAGCATCTGTTGGATTCTGCTATTGCTGTAGTGCAAAATTAAACATTTTTATTAAGAAGCTACAGAGTTGCCGGCTTATGTCTCTTATGGATAAGAGGGATTGCTTTGACGCAGTTGGCCAGCTTAACCAGTAGCTGACCGCCCACTGTCAAATGACGGCGGAGCGGTGAAGCTACTGTGGCGCGCCGCCGTCATATGACGGCGCTTGCTTTTTGGCCACTAGGGGGCGCGCGCGTGCCGCAGGAGGCGCGCGCGCGTGCCCGCCGCATAGCTGGGGACCTGATGCGCGTGCCCGGCGGTCGCGATGACCGCCAGGCACCCGCGATTGCCCGGTAACTGAGCAGGACGTGGATCGGTGTGTGTAAACACACCGGTCCACCTCCTGTCAGAGGAGAGGAGACCGATGGTGTGTCCCTTGTACATAGGGACACCGATCGGTCCCCTCCCCCAGTCAGTCCCCTCCCCCCACAGTTAGAATCACTCATATAGGGAACATATTAACCCCTGCAGCGCCCCCTAGTGTTAACCCCTTCCCTGACAGTCACATTTATACAGTAATAAATGCATTTTTATAGCACGGATCGCTGTATAAATGTGAATGGTCCCAAAAATGTGTCAAAAGTGTCCGATATGTCTGCCGCAATGTCGCAGTCATGATAAAAATCGCAGATCGCCGCCATTACTAGTAAAAAAAAAATAATAATAAAAATGCTATAAATCTATCCCCTATTTTGTAGACGCTATAACTTTTGCGCAAATCAATCAATATACGCTTATTGCGATTTTTTTTACCAAAAATATGTAGAAGAATACGTATCGGCCTAAACTGAGGAAAAAATTTGTTTAAAAAAAAAAAATTGGATATTAATTATAATAAAAAGTAAAAAATATTATGTTTTTTCAAACTTGTCCCTCTTCTTTTGTTTATAGCGCAAGAAATAAAAACCGCAGAGGTGATCAAATACCACCAAAATAAAGCTCTATCTGTGGGGAAAAAATGATAAAAATTTTCTTTGGGTACAGCGTTGCATGACCGTGTAATTGTCATTCAAAATGCGACAGCGCTGAAAGCTGAAAAATGGCTTGGTCAGGAAGGGGGTGTTTGTGCCTGGTAGGCAAGTAGTTAAACATGTATTACAATATGTGTGAAGTAAAAATCCCTGTTTTTCATTGTTTGCTAGAAAGGGTATATAGCAGTGTGCAGAGGGTTGTCCAGGATTTCTAGTGGTAACATGTGGTCACACCCCTTTAGCACCTGATGGATTATACTGTATGCATGTACAAGCTATTGGGATTTGAGCACAGGTATGTCTTGTTTCTGTTACATTGCAGGTCAGTGACCAGACCTCAACCTAGTCGCTCTCTCCCACCATGTGTCTGTATGTCCCAAAATGGCATGGTGTCCACTGTATTATTTGCATTGGCAGAGCAGAGTGTGTCTGGCCATTAGAGCGATTATTTTGACACAGTTGGCAAGCTAAACCACTTCCCGCCCGGTCAATAGCATATTGACGCCCGGGAAGTGGTTCTGTTATCCTGACTGGGCGTCATATGACGTCCTTTAGGATAACATGCCGCCGCCGGCGATCGGTGGAGCGGTGTGTCACTCTGACACACCGCTACACTGATCTCGGTAAAGAGCCTCCGGCGGAGGCTCTTTACCATGTGATCAGCCGTGTCCAATCAAGGCTGATCACGGTGTCAACAGGAAAAGCCGGTGATCGGCTTTCCCTCACTCGCAGGGCCCCAAAGTCGATCAACTGTGTCCATCTGCAGCAATGTCATTTAGGGACCCTTTGGGTCCAGAGACCCCAAATTTTAGCTGCAGCTAGGAACCCTTAACTACCAAGTTTGAAGTTTGGGGAACCTATGGCTGCAAATGGGCACAGTGAGGCATGCAAATGGGCACAGTGAGTAAGCCCTCCTCCAGATAAAAGGAAAAAAAATGCCCATGAAGACTTCTGGGATGTATGACATCATTTTGGCCCAGAAACCAGAAAGCAACTGAAATGTAAAAAAAAAAAAAAAAAAGCTTAAAATGAGTAAATAAAATATACTGTACCTTCCTATCTATTTACTAATGCTAGCAGCATAAGGATCAAAAATTTTAATGTTGATTGACAGAGTATAGTTTTGCTTTAAGCTGATAAACTGCATCAAAGGGACACTTCTTGCCGTACTGGAAAAGTGGCAAATGCATGGAATGGAAATGCACTGTAAAGTATTTTGTATACATTGTTTAGGCCATTATGTTTAGGACTGAAGAGAATCTATTTTTTTTTGTCTGATGGAGAATTTGTCAGGCTGATAACAGAAGAATGGTGCAGGAGTCAGCTACGGGACACAGGGCTTTGAAGAGAGATAACAAGACATTGCATATATAGGGTACCTCACATTTTTGTAAACATTTTATTATATCTTTTCATGTGACAACACTGAAGAAATTACACTTTGCTACAATGTAAAGTAGTGAGTGTACAGCTTGTATAACAGTGTAAATTTGCTGTCCCCTCAAAATAACTCAACACACAGCCATTAACGAGGTTGTAAACCCTCATGGTTTTTCACCTTAATGCATTCTATGCATTAAGATGAAAAACCTTCTGTGGTGCTGCAGCCCCCTCCCCCCGTTTTACTTATCTGACCCTGATCTTTCTCCAGCCGGGAACGAGCTGGTGTCTTGTGTCCTGATTTGATAGATTGATAGCAGCGCAGCCATTGGCTCCCGCTGCTGTCAATCAAATCCAATGACGCAGGGCCGAGGGCGGGGCCGAGTCCTGCATTCTGTGTGAATGGACACAGATACAGTACTCGGGAGCACGCCCGCACAGGTGCCAATCAAGGAGAGAGCTTCTCCAATGTGGACACGATGCAGGGAGGACCCCAGAACAGGAGGATCGGGCCACTCGAGCAAAATGAACTGCACAGTGGAGGTAAGTATGACATGTTTGTTTAAAAAAAATAAAACGAGGGTTTACAACCCCTTTAATGTCTAAACCGCTGGCAACAAAAGTGAGTACACCCCTAAGTGAAAATGTCCAAATTTGTCCCAAAGTGTCAATATTTTGTGTGGCCACCATTATTTTCCAGCACTGCCTTAACCCTCTTGGGCATGGAGTTCACCAAAGCTTCACAGGTTGCCACTGGAGTCCTCTTCCACTCCTCCATGATGACATCACAGAGCTGGTGGATGTTAGAGACCTTGCGCTCCTCCACCTTCCATTTGAGGATGCCCCACAGATGCTCAATAGGGTTTAGGTCTGGAGACATACTTGGCCAGTCCATCACCTTCACCCTCAACTTCTTTAGCAAGGCAGTGGTCATCTTGGAGGTGTGTTTGGGGTCCTTATCATGTTGGAATACTGCCCTACGGCCCAGTCTCTGAAGAGAGGGGATTATGCTTTGCTTTAGTATGTCACAGTACATGTTGGCATTCATGGTTCCCTCAATGAATTGTAGCTCCCCAGTGCTGGCAGCACTCATGCAGCCCTAGTCCATGACACTCCCACCACCATGCTTGACTGTAGGGATAGACACACTTGTCTTTGTACTCCTCACCTGGTTGTCGCCACACACGCTTGACACCATCTGAACCAAATAAGTTTATCTTGGTCTCATGAGACCACAGGATATGGTTCCAGTAATCCATGTCCTTAGTCTGCTTGTCTTCAGCAAACTGTTTGCAGGCTTCATGTGCATCATCTTTAGAAGAGGCTTCCTTCTGGGACGAAAACCATGCAGACCAATTTGATGCAGTGTGCGGCATATGGTCTGAGCACTGACAGACTAACCTCCCCACCCCTTCAACCTCTGCAGCAATGCTGGCAGCACTCATACGTATGTTCCCCAAAGACAACCTCTGGATATGACGCTGAGCACGTGCACTCAACTTCTTTGGTCGACCATGGCGAGGCCTGTTCTGAGTAGAACCTGTCCTGTTAAACCACTGTATGGTCTTGGCCACCATGCTGCAGCTCAGTTTCAGGGTCTTGGTATTCTTCTTATAGCCTAGGCCATCTTCATGTAGAGCAACAATTCATTTTTTTTAGATCCTCAGAGAGTTCTTTGCCATGAGGTGCCATGTTAAACTTCCAGTAACACTAACGAGTCACATGACTCCGGGGGGGGGGGGGGGGGGGGGGAATTAGCTAATTGGGCCCAATTTGGATATTTTCACTTAGGGGTGTACTCACTTTTGTTGCCAGCGGTTTAGACATTAATGGCTGTGTGTTGAGTTATTTTGAGGGGACAGCAAATTTACACTGTTATACAAGCTGTACACTCACTACTTTACATTGTAGCAAAGTGTAATTTCTTCAGTGATGTCACATGAAAATATATAATAAAATATTTACAAAAATGTGAGGGGTGTACTCACTTCTGTGAGATACTGTATGTGCCCAGCTCAAATTTCATGAATCGGATGTACATCCACTTTAAGTCTGGTGAACATGAAATATTGTTAATGAATATTTTGCATTTACATATAATAGCCAGCAATTGAGGTGTAAGGCTTTTTCATATGTGTACCAGGCTAAGCTTAACTGCATTGCTGCAAATGAGCTTGTGTACAGAGCCTAAGAGGAGAGGCCCATTAGTGCAGCCTATCAGTGCCCACCAGTGCAGCCTATCAGTGCCCACCAGTGCAGCCTCATCAGCGCATATCAATGAAGGCGAAAAAATTACCTGTTTGCAAAATTTTATAACAAACTGTGAAACATGATTTTTTTTTTTTTCTATATTTTTTTGTTTGTTAAGCAAAAAATAAAAATCCCAGCTGTGATTAAATACCACCAAAATAAAGTTATATTTTGTGATAAAAAAATGATAAAAAATGTATTTGGGTACAGTGTAGTATGACAATTGTCATTCAAAGTGCGTCAACGCTGAAAGCTGAAAATTGGCCTGGGCAGGAGGGGGGTTTAAGTGCCCTGTAAGCAAGTGGTTAATATGTAATTGTGAACATAAAACAGGCACAGGAGAATAATTACTTTTTTTAAATAAAAATGTCAATGTCTAGAGGGACTGGACTGAAGCCTCTCATCACATGATTCTCTACTGTGCTTCATTGCATGGGATTTAATTCGGATTCGTTCATTGCATGGGTTAAAGACAGTTACTATGAGCCCAGAGAGTAGAGTGGCATACCTTAATTCCAATGAGAAATTCAAGGGGACCTAAATATTTTATTTCCCGTAAACCATTTGTAGACATGGGAGCCGTCAAAAAAAAAAAAAGAGGACATTATCTGTTTTGTTGACACACTACGTTGAGTGTTCCGTTTCGTATCCACAGTAAAAAAAAAAGGTCGTAATTCCATCATTTCATCGTTGTCCCTATCCAATTCCGCGTCACGCTGGAACTGCTTATGCATGTGAAACTATAGACCTTCAAGCTGCAAGAGAAAAACTTTAAAAGACATTTCTCCTTTTACATGTTGGTTAAAGCAAATATGTCCCCCAGTAGCCAATATAAGAAGTTGAGCGATATTAATTACATAAAAAATAAATTGTCAATCTAATTTATTGAGATAGTCAGGGGGATATTGTGGGAAGCAATTCAGTTCCTCACCTCACCTGTCACTTTCAATAGTGGAATCCTCTGTGCTTTTTTTTTGTTGAAAAAAAATATATAGCAATTTAAAAAAATATATATATAACTTATCATTTTGTAAAGCATATATAAATCCTGCATAATAATAATAATAATAATAACAACAACAATATACAAGAAGATTAAGGGTTGCCTGGTCAGAGAGGACACCACATCCCAATTTTTTATGAGGAAGACATGAAAAAAGGAAAACTGTGGGACTTTGAAGGTGTCAAGAAATGAGAAGTATAGTATTTTTAATTATAAAAAATATACTTAATTATTTGTCAATAAAAACATTTTCATAAAAATCCATGAAGCAACAAGGGATTTTTATGAAAATGTTTTTATTGACAAATAATTAAGTATATTTTTTATAATTAAAAATACTATACTTAACGGTTATGTTTTTTTACATTGCTCATTGGAAAATAAACCATATGTTCTAGCAAATATCTATGTTCCACCACCATTCAAACTGGAGATTTTATATGAATTAATTGCATTTATTATAGACAAGGCTGGGATTCCGGTGATAGCGATGGGGGATTATAATGAGGTACTAGATAAATCTATTGATAGGTTTCCTACCCCGTATCAAATAAACCAGAAAAAACAGAAGGTAGGTTAGCAATTTTTGCTTTTCAGCCTCTTTCTCGACCTTATCTAGACTTGATATGGCCTTTGTTAATTCTGACGCCCTACCCCTTATAGGAGCAATAGATTATGGCCCAAGGGGGATATCGGACCACTCGCCTCTGACCTTGACATTGAACATGGGAAGTAAGCCTTATCACAGGTAATGGAAAATAGATCCAGCTTGGTTGGAGCACGGCTCCAATCTCACAGATAGATGTCGATAAAGGGGAGAAAGGGAAGGGGAAGCTAAAAAGGCTGTAATGTTGGCAAAAAATATATATTCCCCTCTAACGGTCCCCATACAAAAACATTTAGTGACTACTATAGCTTTCTATATAAATCACAGATAGATGTCGGTCCCCTATCTCGATAGTATAAACTTCCCAACACTGTCAGAGTTGGAACAGCAATTAATGGAGGCCCCAATTACCCTACAGAAGTTAACCGATGCTGTGGCTGGTATGCCAAATCTAAAGTCACCCGGCCCGGACGGATTGCCAATTGAGATCTATAAAAGATATGGCAAAATTTTACTGCCAGAATTGCTTAAGACCTTGAGTCAGGTGCACTCCATGGGGTCTCTTCCAGCTTCGATGACGGAGGCGACTATTGTTGTTATCCCGAAGGAGGGAAAAGACCCCATGGATCCCTCTTCATATCGCCCGATTTCTTTGTTATGCACAGACGTAAAAATTCTGGCTAAAGTTTTAGCTGCCCAATTAAATACATGTGTGCATAATTTAGTTCACCCTGACCAGTCTGGGTTTATTCCGATGAGGTCAACCAGCACGAATATACGCAGAACCTATTTGAATATACAATTACCAGCAGACAACAAGGGCCCAAGGGCCATTATGGCATTGGATGACGCTAAGGCATTTGATAGCCTTGAATGGGCTTACCTATTCAAGGTACTGGAAAAATTTGGCTTTGGATTAAACTTTATTAATTGGGTAAGATTACTTTATACCAATCCAAGAGCAAAAATAAAGATTAACAATGAACATTCAGATTTTTTCAAATTGGAAAGAGGAACGAGACAAGGGTGCCCCCTGTCTCTTCTACTTTTTGCTCTGGCAATAGAGCCATTGGCCATTGCCATTAGAGCTAATGGGGATATATGTGGATTTAGGAGAGGGTCAGTCGAAGAGAAGATAGCACTATTTGCTGACAACGTCCTGTTTAATTTAGGTGATGTTCATTCTTCACTTAAAGCAGCAATAAAAATGATGGGCGAGTTTGGTAAGATCTCTGGATTGACAATCAATTGGGATAAGTTGGCTCTTCTGCCAATAGGCCCAATTCCAGGTGATATAATACTCGACAATTTTATTTTTAAAACAGTCGACAAATTGAAGTACCTTGGGATATGGATCACTAGAGATATAAACTCGTTCCTTAAGTACAATCTAGCCCCGTTACTATTAAAACTTAAACACAAGGCTGAGGTGTGGGGCCGTCTCCCCCTTTCGTTGGCAGGGCGTTGTATTCTCATTAAAATTATATGGTTGCCCCAGATCCTGTACTTGCTCCACAATGCCCCCTTATGGATTGGGCAGAAGTGGTTTAGGAGGATGGATTCCCTCTTCAGAGATTTGATCTGGAAAAAAGGACAACCTAGGATTGCCCTCACCACGCTCCAGCTCCCGCTCGAGGAGGGTGGATTAGCGATCCCGCACCCCAGACGGTACTTTGTGGCGTCCCAGCTACAGCACCTAGCAGGGGGGGGGGGGGTTCTCTAGGGGTCCAGGTGTAAGCCTGTTGTTGATAGGTTGCCCGCATAACACACTTATAGAAGCCCTTGAGGCTAGTTCTTTTTCTACATGCTGTCCAACGGTAAAATTAATAATAAAGCTCTGGCAAATAGCTAAGGCCATGTTAGGTTACCAGGGTATATCAGAGCTAGCCCCTTTATGGTATAATAACAACCTAGAAGAGCTAGCTATAATTACTAAGTCTAGGGATTGGGAAAATCAGGGTCTTACTCGAGTAAGCCAAATATATGCTGGGGACAATTTGAAAACATTCGCTGCTTTGAAACAGGAATTTTCCCTTCCTAATAGCACTTTTTACAAATATCTGCAGGTGAGGCATGCAGCCCAGACCCAATTTAGATCTCAAGCACCGCATTGGACACAGATAACTACTCTGGCGCAAGTTGTGTCCTCGGAACCAACTAAAGGAGTAATTTCTGGGTTGTATGCCAAACTGGGGGATAAAACAAGGGAGTGTAGTGGACCAACTAAGATTAGGGTAATATGGGAGAGGGAGGTGGGCCCATTGTCAGCAGAAGAATGGGATTGTGTTATCGGTCAAGTAAAACGGGTCTCAATCTCCCCATCACATAAGATGTCACATCTTTATTTTTTATATAGAGTATATTATACTCCTAGGAAAAAGTTTAACCTGGGTTGGCGGGATAATGACCGTTGCCCTAGATGTGGCCTAGTTGGAGATTTCATTCACATGCCTTGGAAGTGCCCGAAGCTGTTTAGATATTGGACGAAGATTATTGAGGAAATGAATGAAATTTTGAGGCTAAATCTAGTGGCAACGGCCAAAACCTGCCTTTTGGGTCTTTTGGAGAGAGAGAGGATTCCGAACAATATTATCGACTCTGTTTTAAGGGCCCTATTTCAAGCCAGAAAGCTGATTGCTCAGCACTGGCAGTCGCAACTACCCCCGACACTAGAGGAATGGCATAGAAATATGAATACAATAATAGGTAACGAGAGAGTTGTTTTCACTAAACAGGGCAACCACAGGAAATTCCTAATGGTATGGGGACCTTGGACGACAACTCCCGTAGATAGAGTGACACTTTAGTTTTACTTTTATTGAGGTTCTATTTAGGTTCAATTTTTGTCCCTTCTCTTTTTTTTTTTTCTTTCTTTCTCCTGCTCCCTCTTTTTCTCTTCCTCCCTGCCGCCTCTCCTCTTGCCTCCCCCCCGGCCCCCTCTGGCAAGTTTGCCTGGGGGCACCGGTGGGGGGGGGGGAACTGGGATTGCGATATATGGCTCGGTGATATAGTAAACTAGGGCTTGACCAAGGGGCAGGGGAGGGGATTAAGGGGATGGGAGAATAGGGGGTGCTAGACCAAATAGGGGGAATATACTTGTATTAGATCTGTTTTTGTATAATAGGGGGTGCAAGACTAAATAGGGGGAATAAAAAAAAAATACTATACTTCTCATTTCTTGACACCTTAAAAGTCCCACAGTTTTCCTTTTTTATGTCTTCCTCATAAAAAATTGGGACCAGGTAACCCTAAAAAATAAAATATATAGCAAATAAAAAAAAAGGATATAACATATAATTTTGTAAAGCATATATAAATCCTGCATAATAATAATAATAATAATAATAATAATAATAATAATAATAACAACAATATACAAGAAGATTTAGGGTTGCAAGGTCAGAGAGTCCCTTAACGTTTTGTTTAGATCAAAGGAATGAACTTCGGTCTGTAAATAAGGGAAGTTTAACCACTTAAAGCAGAGCTAACTAAGTGTACTTCCGATCAAGCCGGGCCACGAAGCAGGACGTCATGTCCTCTTGTGCGGCGCACCCCCCTCCCCACTGTCTTCTGGGACCTACGTGTCCCCCAGAAGACAAGCTGGCCATTCACAAAGCGCTGCGAGACTCATGCATGCGCAGTAGGAAACTGGCTGTGAAGCTGCAAGGATCTACTGCTGGTTTCCCTTAGTTAGAATGGCAGTGCCTGTACCTGATCCGATGGACAGATCGGCCTTGAGGGGGGGGGGGCACATTGTGGACTTCCTGGACAGGTAAGTGTCCTATTTAAAAAAAAAAATTGTGGCTGGAACTCCGCTTTAACCGCTTCCCGACCGCCTCACGGCGATATACGTCGGCAGAATGGCACGGCTGGGCAAAACCACGTACCGGTATGTGGTCCTTTAAGAGCCCAGCCGTGGGTCGCGAGCGCGCCACGCTCGCGACCCGGTCGGGAGCTCCGTGACCACGGCCGCAGGACCAGCGGACCCGATCGCCGATGGTGTCCCGCGATCGGGTCACAGAGCTGAAGAACGGGGAGAGGTCTGTGTAAACAAACCTCTCCCCGCACTTCCTACACTGCCTGTCATTGATCGGCTGTTCCCTGTCATCGGGAAAGCCGATCAATGACGTCAGATGTCAGCCCCGCCCCCTAATGTAAAAAAAACACACACCTCACAGACCATAACCCCTCCCCCGCCCCCTAGTGGTTAACTCTTTCACTGACAGTGTCATTTATACAGGAATCAATGCATTTAAATAGCACTGATTGCTGTATAAATGACAATGGTCCCAAAAATGTGTCAAAAATGTCCGATGTGTCCGCCATAATGTCGTAGTCACAATAAAAATCGCTGATCGCCGCCATTACTAGTAAAAAAAAAATATTAATAAAAATGCTATAAAACTATCCCCTATTTTGTAACTTTTGCGCAAACCAATCAATAATCGCTAATTGCGATTTTTTTTACCAAAAATATGTAGAAGAATACGTATCGGCCTAAACTGAGGAAAAAAAATGTTTTTTTATATATTTTTTGGGGATATTTATTATAGCAAAAAGTAAAAAATATTGAATTTTTTTCAAAATTGTCGCTCTATTTTTGTTTTTAGCGCAAAAAATAAAAACCGCAGGGGCGATCAAATACCACCAAAAGAAAGCTCTATTTGTGGGAAAAAAAAGGACGCCAATTTTGTTTGGGAGCCATGTCGCATGACCGCGCAATTGTCAGTTAAAGCGACGCAGTGCCGAATCGCAAAAAGGGGCCTGGTCCTTTGGCTGCAAAATGGGGCTGAAGTGGTTAAAGACTAATGGCGCGTACACACGATCGGAAATTCGGCCAGCAAAATACCGATAAGAGCTTCTGGTCGTAAAATGCAACCATGTGTATGCTCCATCAGACTTTTGCTGGCCAGCCAGCAAAAGATTGAGAGCATGTTCTCAATTTTTCAGTTGGAAAAAGTCTGTAGCAATTGCACGCGCAAAATTCATACGCATGCTCAGAAACAATTCGACGCATGCTCGGAAGCATTGAACTTCATTTTCTCAGCTCGTTCTTGGCGGTCGAAAGTTCAGCAAACTTTTGTGTGACCTTGTGTATGCAAGTAAAGCTTCAGCGGAATTCCGTCGGAAAAAACATCCAAGATTTTTCTGATGGAAAATCCGCTCGTGTGTACGCGGCATAAACCTTTTTCTGTCACTTGTTGGTTTCAAGTTAAAAAAATGTTTTGCTAGAAAATCATTTAGAACCTTCAAACATTATATATATATTTTTTAGCACAGACCCTAAAGAATAAAATGGTGGTTGTTGCAATATTTTATTTCACACTGTATTTGCGCAGCGGTCTTTCAAATGCAATTTTTTTTAAAAAAATACACTTTAATGAATTAAAAAAAAAAAATAAATAAACAGTAAAGTTAGCCCGATTTTTGTGTATAATGTAAAAGATGATGTTATGCCACAAGAATCATGAGAGAATTGTGATCTTTATTTGAAGCAAAAAAATTTGGATTCAAATTTTTCCCAGAATCGTTCAGCTCTAAATCCTGTATAATAATAATAATAATAGTCAAACCCTAAAAAGCTGTGAAAGTCCTTAAGTCCATTTAGCAGTAGCAAAAGTTTATTTCCCTGGAACCCAGACTGGGTTTGCACAGGGAGTGGTGTTCCGTCAGATTAGGCGACCCGTCAGAATGTGCAACGGAAGTGAGGTTTCGTTGCCGCCATCTTGCTACACCCCGCACCCGTCCACAGTAAGGATACAGTGAGAAGGGGGCAAGCGGACATATTGTTACACCCACCGGAGTTTTGCATCTTACACTTATTTATAACAGTAAACTGAGGTTATATAGTGAAATACAGTACTTAGAACTCCGTCTGACTGTTTAGATGTTGAATTTTAAAAACAGCGGCAAGCCTGCTGATCTCACAGGTTTGCTAATCTGACAGAAGTTAGCTGCTTTTAAAATTCAACATCTATACATTCAGACAGAGCTCTAAGTACTGTATTTCACTATATAACCTCACTTTACTGTTATAAATAAGTGTAAAATGCAAAACTCTGGTGGGTGTAACAATATGTCCGCTTGCCCCCTTCTCACTGTATCCTTACTGTGGAGGAGTGCGGGGTGTAGCAAGATGGCGGCAACAAAACATCACTTCCGTTACACATTCTGACGGGTTGCCTAATCTATAGCTCCCAACTGTCCCTGATTTGGAGGGACTGTCCCTGATTTGGAGGGACTGTCCCTGATTTAAAGCAATGTCCCTCTGTCCCTCTTCCCCCCTCATTTGTCCCTTATTTTGGTCTGATCTATATAGTTGTATATAAAATGCACTTTTTTCCTTTCAAAAAGTGTTTCCCGGTGCTAAACCTTTCATCCAAATTCTAAATTGCTGCATTTGTAAATTTTAAAAGCCAATATAAAGGAATACTAGTGGTAAAAAAAGCCCTTGTGGATTTAATTAACCTTTTGTTTTTTGTTAATTCTCCTCAAAGGAGGTGTGGCAGGGGGTGTGTCCTATGCCTACATACGTTTGCTAGTAGGTGTCCCTCATTTCCATCTCAAAATGTTGGGAGGTATGCCTAATCTGACGGAACAGTGGTTAAAGTGGAAGTAAACCCCCCCTATCGTTTTCAGCCAAGGAAGCTGCCATCTTTGCCTCTGTTTAATCTTCAACTGCCACAGTGCTGCACATGTGATCCGTTATGACACCAGCCATTGGATGGTTTGACTGTTTGGTTGAGAGCACAACCAATGTGCAGTTAGCATTCACGGCATGCCTTTTTTTTTTTAGACTGTTAAATCGATGGGTTTACTTCCGCTTTAACTGAAAGAAGTAACTCACATCTTCAGCAGCATTTTGCTCCTTGAGTGGGGAGACCTGGTGCCATACCTCCGGCCATCTCAATTACTACGGCTCCCCTGAGAGGTGGATCCCTCCCTTTTTATATGTTTGCCCCAGCGTAGGGCAGAACTTCCCCAAAAAGCCAAGGAAAACCTGACCAGCAATGTTAACCCTTACCTCCTAGGGAATACCACCCCAGCAGGGCAAGCACAACCAAACAGTGCAACTCACTTTAGAATATACGGTTTTACAAAGAAATGCAAATAAAGAAATCAAAGCCATAGTAGTCAAAAACATGTAAAAAAAAAAAACACAATACAATAAACCCATTGGGAGCACCTGCTTACAAACATGCCACATGGGTTGTGAACGCAGATCACGTTTCAAAGAGCAAAGCAGATGTAAACGAGCCCTAAGGGTCCATTTTACAGCTTTACACTGACAACTGTGTGTCAGGCAGATAGAATATGTGGCAGCTTTGGTGCAGTAATCAACTCGGGCAGTAAGAATCGCACAGCTAAACATGCCGCAGCACCAAAACTGGGCCCCATTCACAACGTAAGCAGAAATATAAATAAGCTTTACCACTTTTGGAAACATATGAGCCCTAAGACTACTTTGTCATGAATTGACTTTTTCAGCTTCCTTCTCATACAATGAAATCAATGCCTTTGTTTTAGATTACCCTGATTTATTAATACTTCTTAAAGGTAATTACCCCTAAGACACAAAGGAAAGAAAGGTACTGCACACCGTTCCTTTTGTGTCTGTGCCTAAGGCCGCATTAAATGACACGTTATTTTGTACTTTTTAATTTGCAATATTTTCTAACATTTCCAGCGCACTTATTTTTAGCTCTTTACTCTAGAATGTATTGAAGCTGATATAATTACACCTTTTAATTCACAAAAGACATGTATTTGCCTATTTGACAGAAAGCTTTTTCATGCTGGCATGCTGTTGCTATGACAAGACGACTTTGAACGCACAGTGGGTAAAATAATGTATACTTCCCAGCAACCCTAACAAATGCATGTTAATTTAACCAGTAAGGTAAAAATAAATTGCAGTGCCCCTTTTTCATAATAACAATAATCTGCTAACTTATATAGGAAAGGCAGTCAAACTGTAATATAATGATGAAAATTAGAAAAAAATAAAATTACACGTTGGAGGAGTCGGCCAGACAAACCTGCAGGATAGAGTACAATTGTAAAGTTGCACATCCTTCCTTGAGGTTTAATGGAATGGTTTAATGGAAAATCTGTTGCTTATCCTTTTCATTTTTTTTTTATACTAAGTAACATAACCCATCAGTTTAGGATGAGCTACAAGTACCTGCTGTGAAGTTCAGTTTTAAAGTCATTGTAAAGATAATGTTTTTAATTAAAATAATAAACATGTTATACTTACCTGCTCTGT
>CM053038.1:98115858-98131021 GCA_028564925.1 Lithobates sylvaticus
CTATGTTGAGGGTACGCGACGCTCGCTCGTCCCCACCCCCTTTCCTGACCGGCCGGGCTGCGTGCTCGGATAAGGGTCTGAGATGGATTTGGGGGGGACCCCCACGCCATTTTTTCGGTGTAGGGATTCCCCTTGAAATCCATGCCAGGTAACGGGGCTAGCGTGGCGGCATTCACTGCCTTCGCTAGTCCCGTCTACCTGGAGTTTCGTTCTAAATGAACGGACTTTCCTCCGTGTGTGGGCAAGTCCATTCATTTCAAAAGTCCTGCGGACTTTGGCCAAAACTCCTGCGGCCCCCCCCACCCCAAAGCACCCTTGTCCCCATGTTGATGAGGACAAGGGCCTCTTCCCGACAACTCTGGCCGTTGGTTGTCGGGGTCTGCGGGCGGGGGGCTTATCGGAATCCAGGAGCCCCCTTGAATAAGGGGGCCCCCAGATACCGGCCCCCCACCCTATGAGTATGGGGTACGATGTACCCCTACCCATTCACCTAAGGAAAAAAGTGTAAATAAAAAAAAAACAACACAATTTTTAAAAATACTTTATTGCACAGCTCCGGGGGTCTTCTTCCGTCTTGGGGGGTCTTCTCGCCGGACTCCTCCGCTATCTTCTGCTAGCTCTTTTACTAGTGGAGGAGCCCGGCTTTCTCCTTCGTCGCCGCCGCCGTCTGGGGGTCTTGTTCCGACTTCGGGGGTCTTGTCCCGCTCTTCTGTTCTTCTTGCCGGGCCTCCTCTTTCTTCTTCCAGCTCTTTTATTAGCGGTGGCCCGGGCTTCTGTCGCTGCCGCCTTCTGCTTCTTGTTCTTCTTTCTTCTTCCGATGTTGACTCGTCGCTGTCTCCTCTTCTAATGGCTCAGACGTGTTGCGCTGCCCGTTATATAGGGACAAGGGGCTGGGCCACCAGCTCATGTCACATGGTGACCCCACCCCCATATGATGTCACAGTCCCAGCATCCTCCGACATGAGACGGTGACCTGCCCCTTGTCCCTATATAACTGGCAGCGCAACACGTCTGAGCCATTAGAAGAGGAGACAGCGACGAGTCAACATCGGAAGAAGAAAGAAGAACAAGAAGCAGAAGAAGAAGAATCAGAAGCAGACTAAACTTCAAACTAAGTCCGCCGGACTTTTGGGAACAAAAAGTCCGCCGGAGCCCACACGCGGTCAGATTGTCTGGCGGACTAGAGTCCGCCGAACAATCCCGCCGAACAATCCCGCCGGAAAGTCCGATTGTTTTGCCAATACTACTACGTTTATAACTATGAATTTTAACATATACAAATCCTTCTACAGCACATTAATCCTCTGAAGATGACCATGTTAGGTCAAAACGCATCAGTATTTGTGCACCATCAGCATTTTTGATATTGAATATTGTGTATCATTGTGTTCAGCCCTATTTGTGTTGCCTTTTTATACCTCCTGTACTACAGTGTATCTTAGAACTGTCACTGCTAAATTGTTATGGTTGTTACCAATAAAGATAAAAAAAACATTTTACCTCTATGTAGTTTCATTCTACAACTTTTGCTGCCTAGAAAACCCCACCCTGGGGGACACTTCCCTTTTTGACAATATTCGGGGTGTGCAGCATCCTTCTTCTCTCCTGTTATGCCCCGTACACACGGTCGGAAATTCCGACCACAAAATCCGTCTGATTTTTTCCGACGGATTTTGACCGACACTGGTGTTGCGTACACACGGTCGGACAAAGTTGTCGGAAAATCCGATCATCCTGAACGTGGTGACGTTCGTTGCATACGACGGGACTACGTAGAGGCTAGTAGCCAATAGCTTTGGTCTTGTAATGTGATCTGCGCATGCGTGGCACTTTGTCCGTCGGAATTCGCTACACACTATCGGAAAAAGTCCGATAGGACTTTGTTGTCGGAAAATTTGAGAGCAGGAGATAAAACTTTGTCCGTCGGAAAATCCGACTGAAAAAGTCCTATGGAGCCTACACACAGTCGGAATTTCCGACAACATTGTCCGATAGGACATTTTCCGTCGGAAGATCCGACCGTGTGTATGGGGCATAAGTGTCTTTCCCTTCTATACTAAGTTCTGTGTTTTAACCCCCTCAATACTGATATATTTCTTCATTTCTAATAAAAAAAAAAGAGGAATAAAATTAGCTCATCTTGGAGTGTCTACTTTCCAAAAAGAGGTCATTTCGGGGGTTTCCATACTGTTCTTCTATTTTTATTTGCGTTTTTTTAAAACATAAAGAAAGGGAAACTTTTTAACGTTTTTATTGGTTATTTTTTCTTTATATAGTAGAAAATGAAATCTCCAGTGATTAATACATATCACCAAAAAAGCTACTGTATCTCTGTCTCATAAAAATGTAACTAAAGTTGGTACAGCATTACATGTACAGCATGTTGTTGGTACAGCATTACATGTACAGCATGTTGTTGGTACAGCATTACATGTAATTGTCAGATTATCGGAGTGCTGAAAATTGAATAAATGGCCTAATAATGAAGGGGGGTGAAACACGCCAGTATTGAGGTAGTTAAGAAAGATAGAAAATGGTCCCTGGAATGAAAACGGTTTTCTGGAAAGACCATTATTTTTATTCTTTCAAAAAACAGAATTGTAAAAAACATTACACTCTGGTTTCTGAGTAAACAATGCAAGATCATTATTCTTCTATTATATTAAATATCCACAGGTAAACTGAAATGGCACTAATATATATATTTTTTTTACTCTATCTTAATTCCCTTTTCCCCGTATGCTCTTGAAGCAAGCCACTAAAGCAAATCATTGCATGAAACTTTTAATGTTTCTCTCTTTCATTTTCTCATCAGGTAAATGGTATAAAAATCATAGGGTTTAATTGTGGGGAAGATTAATTGTTCCCCTTTATCTTGCACTCCCCACTCCATGGGGACTAATACAGATAAAATGTTACTTTGAGCTTCCTCACACTCTCTTCATTAAGCTAATGGAACACTTTGCTCTCATTTTCCTAGCAGGGTGGCTGTAGGAGTACAACCTTGTAATTGTTGCTCTTACAGTAATTGAAGGTGGTAGGTGTATTTGTAATCTCATTGTTTCTAGTATGGGGTACAGATGTATTTATGGTCTACCTGGTTTCTTACCATCCACTGTAAGTTACCATTATCTGAAGTTTCACACTGACACATTGCACAAACCTTATACACCTCTGTGCTGCTTAGAATTGCAGAGTAGTGCTTACAGGAACAAAGCTTTGTGCAGTTTTACATACCAGCATAAAAAGGCAAAATCACATAGCAACTGTATAGTTGTAAACTATTCCGGAGAACTCCAGCAAATAATTCTAAGCCAAAATGTATTAGCGAAGCACAAATTTACTAATATACACAATATAAAGCTAACTACAATCAAAACTTTTTTTTACATAAAGTGGGGAAATCACATAGTAAAACCAGGGACAGTATGTAAAAATAGTTGTAATCCTTTTGGTCTAAAAATCTATAGACTATTCCGGAGAAGCCAATAGAAACATGTCTGTGTATACTGTGTGATTGTATACATAATATTATTCTAAGCCAAAATGTAGATCTCAAACGTGCAGTTCATGCAAGACAGCCCAAGAATTTACTGGAACTCCAGCAAATAATTCTAAGCCAAAATGTATTAGCGAAGCACAAATTTACTAATATACACAATATAAAGCTAACTACAATCAAAACTTTTTTTTACATAAAGTGGGGAAAGGTTATGACAAATTATATTTGCTGGGTGCATCCTTGTTGGAAAGATTTACCCTCACTTCCTGTTCTGGTATCTGATGGATTCAGATACTGCAACAAAATCACCTTTATTTAGCGCAGGGATAGGGGGGTAGAACATCTCTCATGTTCTTATTGCTCTTTGTGTCTTCCTGCCCTGGTGATATCCACAGCTTCTCATTTGATGTCCTGATGTCAAGAGGACAGCAGTTAAAGAGGAAGTAAACCCAGGTTTACTTCCTCTTTGTTTCCCTGCAAAGGTAAAGCATAATGGACTACTATGCATCACATAGTAGCCCATTATGTGTCACTTACCTGACACAGGAGCCAGCGATGTCACTGCTGTGCCCTCTTCCATGGAGCATCCATCTTCCTTCTGGGTATCGCTGCTCCGGTGCTGTGAGTGGCCGGAGCAGCGATGACGTCACTCCGGCGCATGCGCGCGGGAGCCATAAGTGACGCCATGTGTGCCTTCACTTGCGGTGCGCCTGCGCCGTTTTCTATGGCACGCATGCACCATAGACAGCGATGCCCTTTTTTTGAAAAAATATCTCCTTAACCGTGTAGGTTAAGGAGATATTTCTTGGACCTACAAGTAAGCCTTAATCTAGGCTTACCTGTAGGTCAAAGTGGTCTGTAAGGGTTTACAACCACTTTAAGGGAGAAATCTCCCCAGTAAGAAAACAAGAAAATGTAACAGTTATTTATTACCTGCAGTCCCCAGCAGGGGGCACGGGGTTCTTTAACTCTGTTACCTACAATCCCCTGGGCCCCTGAAACCTTGAACACACCGAGAGGATATAAATTGCAGCTCCTTCTTGCTTCTTGTGTTTAGTGCCCTGGTGCCCAACCTGAGGCCTTAGACCTCAGCAGGCTGTAGTAGGAACATTGATTAAGGTAATAGAATTGATCTCTTCTAGCCTCATGTAATACAGTTATGCTCATAAGTTTACATACGAATTTATGATTTCTTGGCCATTTTTCAGAGAATATGAATGATGACACAATCTGAATCTGAGGGAAAAGGTAGTTGAACTGTATAAAACAGGAAAGGGATATAAAAAGATATCCAAGGAACTGAGAATGCCAATCAGCAGTGTTCAAACTCTAATCAAGAAGTGGAAAATGAGGGGTTCTGTTGAGACCAAACCACGGTCAGGTAGACCAACTAAAATTTCAGCCACAACTGGCAGAAAATATGTTCGGGATGCAAAGAAAAACCCACAAATAACTTCAGGTGAAATACAGGACTCTCTGAAAACATGTGGTGTGGCTGTTTCAAGATGCACAATAAGGAGGACCTTGAAGATGGGCTGCATGGTCAAGTCGCCAGAAGAAAGCCATTACTACGTAAAGGCCACAAAGTATCCCGCTTACAATACACCAAACAGTCAACAAGGCCTATGATGAAAGGTACACCATTCCTACTGTAAAACATGGAGGTGGTTTTCTGATGTTTTGGGGATGTGTGAGCTACAAAGGCACAGGAAATTTGGTCAGAATTGTTGGCAAGATGAATGCAGTATGTTATCAAAAAATACTGGAGAAAAATTTGCATTCATCAGCCAGGAAGCTGTGCATGGGACGTATCTGGATATTCCAACATGACAATGATTCAAAACACAAGGCCAAGTGGACCTGTCATTGGCTACAGCAGAATAAAGTGAAGGTTCTTGAGTGGCCATCTCAGTCTCCTGACCTCAATATCATTGAAACACTCTGGGGAGATCTCAAACGTGCAGTTCATGCAAGACAGCCCAAGAATTTACAGGAACTGGAGACTTTTTGCCAAGAGGAATGGGCAGCTTTACCATCTGATAAGATAAAGAGCCACATCCACAAATACCACAAAATACTTCAAGCTGTCATTGATGTTAAAGGGGGCAATACACGGTAGTAAGAACTGGGGTGTGTAAACTTTTGATCAGGGTCATTTGGGTAGTTTCTGTTATCATTATGATTTAAAAAGAGTAAACACAGTTGATTGATAATAAATGGCTTCAGCCAAACACTAACCATGAGTGAAAGAAATGTTTTTGTGTCAGAATTCATATTCTCTGAAAAATGGCCAAGAAATCATAAATTCTGCCAGGGTATGTAAACTTATGAGCACAACTGTGTATATATATATATATATATATATATATATATATATATATATATATATATATGGGGCAGACCTGGTCTTTTTCTGTTGGTCATTCTCCTGTGTTTCTGTATCACCAGACCAGCCAAAGGGGCCTTGAAAAAAATGTATGTATCATAAACTGGATGTCTGCATTAAAATACAAGTTTTAGAGGAAAAGGGAGAGGTCTGGTTACTTGGCAAGTTTCCATACTTGGAACAAAATTAACATTTATGAAAACTGTAGTGTGTTTACACTGTCCCTATTACTAAAGTGTATATTAGTTATCACATATGAGTTATCACACTTAATTGTAAACTATTTTTCTTCAAGTTTTTTTTTGTGTTGCCTCATCCACTGCCTCAGCATCACTGATGCTCCCAAAGATATCACTCCAGGTGCAGCAAAGTATTTTTACCTGCATATCAACCACTCTGTTTTGCACTGATATGATGAAAACATCACATTATCATCTCCATTTCCCAGCGTATGACTCCGTCAGCCATTGTCGTCACTGTATTGCAGGTTTCCATGGCTCCCTATTTATCTTTTCAAAGCTTCTTGGTTTTTTTCCCCGTCATAGGGTTGCTTTGCTCCTTGCTAGGACCCATGGAGTCTGCTCTGCAGGTCAGCTTGCCACCTATTATAAAATACTGCAATTTGAATTGACTCATCAATCACTACGCCACGTCTTCTTTTTCTCTACTGTTTGTTATACCTAAATGCGTATGGAGATGGAGATTAAGCCATTATATAAGCTGGATGACAACCTGTGCTTTGGCCAATGGACTTAAATAGTGTAACCTTGTCATAAAATGCAATGTTGGAAAGATTGTAGCAATGGATGAAAAGCAAGGCTGCAACGTCTCTTCCTTCTCTTGTAATTGGGAAAATTCTTCCAATTTATTAAATTACCTATTCCTGCCATCAAGAACAAATGATAGCACAGAAGAATTGAAGTATGGTTCAAGGTCCCTACTGCATGGAATTCTGGGAGTGTTCATGATAGGGATGTGTATTACAGCAGCAGCAGGTGAGTCTTCTTGATTGTCATATGGATTTTCACATACTAAAGTTGCTTTTTTTTTTTTTTTGTAATGGTTGACAATAGGCTTTCTAAGCATAGGCTCTTGAGCCAATGTTTGGGTAGTTCTCGGCCTGGCTAAGGCAGAGCCCTTTTAAAATAAAGTCAGAACACTGAACTTCTGCAAGCTGCTAAACTTGCATGGCTCATCTGAGGTTTGCATTTCTAGTTATTGTAGGCCCCCATAATTTTATTAGAAATTAAATTATAAAAAAAAAAAAAAAAAATTCCAAAGCCCCAAAAAAGAGGCTTTGGAATCATAATTTCTATTCCAGTTTATAAAAAAAATATTGCATATATCTCCTTAATTTAAACATTTTCTTTGATATTAGATACCATGACTGTTTGAACATTGTATTAGTGGTTACAACAAAGACAATGTTAAGTATTTTCCTTATTTATTTAATATAGGGTAATATGCAATATTGCAGGGATATGCAATTAGAGGACCTCCAGCTGTTGCAAAACTACAAGTCCCATCATGCCTCTGCCTCTGGGTGTCATGTTTGTGGCTGTCAGAGTCTTGCTATGCATCATGGGACTTGTAGTTCTACAACAGCTGGAGGTCCGCAAATTGCATATGCCTGCAATATTGCATAGCCTTATGTCCTGTCCTATTTGACATGTACTGTATTGCAAGCTGAAATATATACATGTATGCATACATGTGAATTAATTTGATCATTGAATCAGCTCTTGTAGCATTACCCCCGCAGGGGCTGCAGATGACTGGTTTCCCTACTCCACTGCACAGCCAGGTGACAAGCATTTATCACTTCCATCCGCACACAAGGAAAAGACTTTGAGCTTGGTTATTGTTGTTTATTAGGGGTAATAACATGGATGGGGAATAGGAATTATGGGATGCCCAGCTTGATTGGAACAATAACAGGGACAACTTCCTCCCTATTTACACGCTCCAGAACTGTCCTCCTCTTGAATGCAAAGATGCAAACGTCCCTTAAGGACTATGAATACTCAGTCCCTTAGAAAGTAGCACAAAGTGTTGTAGACTGCATACCAGAGTATCTCCAACTCCACTGTAGACACTGATCTCAGCGCTACTGCCTACAGGAACTACCAGCCCACCCGGCTGCTCCCAAGATCTCCCAGGGAAAGGAAATTATTAATCACAAGCCTTCCAGAAAGGCTTTCTGCATCAGGCAGTCTCTCCCCTTGTGAACCCCTAGGTGTGCTGATGTACTCACACTGTCCTCCTTGCTCCCACTGCTTCTTATGCAAGACTCAAACCGGGCTACTGTCAGGGTCCTCCCAAGCCAGCCCGAGCTCCAGCCTGAGGCAAAGCCCCCCAGACCAGAAACTTCCCTCTAAGGACACCGACAATCTCCTCAGCATTCCATCTTCCACCCGACTACCCTGCTGGCATGACTTATCCATATTTAAGGGCTAGCTCATCCACCCTGCCAGGCCTACTGCCTGGGGATTGGCCAAGCTCCCCTAAGTATGCAGATCAGCCCTCCTGGCATCCATCCTTTAGCTTCTAGAAATTTCTCCAAACTTCTAGGACCAGAGACCTGTCTGTATGAGTCCTCAAGCCTGACTTGCAGTAACCCTGACCCAATTTAGACTCACTAGTTAACTATGAGTCTGAATATAGATTTACCTACACTGACACTAGTAGCACACTAGAGGGCACTACATCTTATCACACAACTTCTTTTGGGGTTTCAGTAAAAGAGCTAACTACTGCTGTGACAGATTAAAGTGGTTCTAAAGTCTGCAAGCTTTTTACCTTCATGCATTATATGCATGAAGGTAAAACACCTTCTGTGTGCAGTTGCCCCCCTAGCTCCCCCAATCCTTACCTGAGCTCCCTCCGATCCAGCGATGTTCATGATAGCCTTGGCTGTCCTAGGACACTGCCTCCTTATTAGCTGAGACAGCAGCGGGCACCCATTAGCTCCCAATGCTGTCAATCACAGTCAGTGAGCCAATGAGGAGAGAGTGGGAGGGGCGAGCCATGGCTCTATAGGTCCTATGGAGCAGCAGTTTGGGAGTGAGCAAGCAGCGGTGCCCACAGGGCAAGCTGCTTTCTCTAGGAGCACTGCTCAAGGGGGAGGAGCCAGGCTGGGGGAACCGGAAAGAAGAGGATCGGAGCTGCTCTATGTAAAACCAATACACAGAGCAGGTAAGTACGTGTGTTATTTAAAAAAAAAAAAAAAGCTTTAATACCACTTCAAGGTAGATGTAAACCTGAACTGAATTACATTTAGTTTATCAAAAGCACCATGTAAAATAAACTATATGCCATTTACTTAAACACATTTTTTTCTCTTATCCTGTGTTGTATATACCGTAAGTGTTGTTGATCACCTACAGTCAGTTACTGCATGATATTTCTCAAGGCAGTTTGCCTGATGGTGACATCATTAAACCATACCTGCACAAGGTGTGTTGAAATGACCACATGTCCACTGGATGCCTGTTTGACCTACTGGCAGTGCAGGAGAATTGTTGGGTGACAGGGACAGAGCATTGTCACTCTGTAACCTGTGCATGAGAAAAACCTTCATTACACGATCACTAGGTATTGTTTATTGAAAGTTGATTGAAAGTTGAAAAATGACATTTAGGCCTGTTTCACACGGGCTTCAGCTTATATAAGAACAGTGTGAACAGCAAGCTTTGACAAAGCATATGCAGAGCTTTGAGCAAGCTTTGTTGAAGCTTTGGAAATACCATTCAGCTCCAGTTTGTAAATTTTCGACACAGATCCTAATAGAAGTGCTGATTGCCACTTTAAGTCGCTAGCAGGCTTCAGCAGTTCTTTAACCACTTCAGCCCCGGACCAATTGGCAGCCAAAGGACCAGGCCCCTTTTTGCGATTCGGCACTGCGTCGATTTAACTAACAATTGCGCGGTCGTGCGACGTGGCTCCCAAACAAAATTGGCGTCCTTTTTTTCCCACAAATAGAGCTTTCTTTTGGTGTTATTTGATTATTTTTTTACTAGTAATGGCGGCGATCAGCGATTTTTATTGTGACTGCGACATTATGGCGGACACATCGGACGTTTTTGACACATTTTTGGGACCATTGTCATTTATACAGCAATCAATGCTATTTAAATGCATTGATTCCTGTATAAATGACAGTTGTAGTGAAAGAGTTAACCACTAGGGGGAGGGGAGGGGTTATGGGCTGTGACGTGTGTGTGTTTTTTTACATTAGGGGGCGGGGCTGACGTCTGACGTCTGACGTCATTGATCGGCTTTCCCAATGACCGGGAACAGCCAATCAATGACAGGCAGAGTAGGAAGCGCGGTGAGAGCACCTCTCCCCGTTCTTCAGCTCCGTGACCCGATCGCGGGACACCAGCGGCGATCGGATCCGCTGGTCCCGCGGCCGGGGTCACGGAGCTCCCGACCGGGTCGCGAGCGCACCGCTGGCGGCCCGCGCGCGCGACCCACGGGCAGGCATTTAAAGGGGATGTACAGGTACGTGCTTTTGCCTGCCCGTGCCATTCTGCTGACGTATATATGCAGGTCGGGAAGCGGTTAAGCATGTTGAAAGCTTGCTGAAACCTGCTAGCAGCTTTTACAAACTGGAGCTGAATGGTACTTTCAGGCTGGGTTCACAACCAGGGCCGCTGATAGAAATCATGGGGCCCCATACAGCCAATCTGACGGGGCCCCCTTCAGCTCCACCCCTGGCCCCGCCCCTGGTCCCTCCTTCAGCCACACCCCTGGCCCCTCCCCAGACCCTGCCTTGGAAAAAAGTGCAGGTCTGTCTACAAGTGATATTTATTTTTTTTTGGTGGTATTTGGTCACCTCTGCGGTTTTTACTTTTTGCGTTTCTAAACAAATAAATAAAAACAATTTTGAAAATAAAAAATGTATATTTTTTACTTTCTGCAATAAAATTTTTTAACAAATTAAATTTCTTCAGTAGTTTAGGCCAATATGTATTCTGTAACATATTTTTTGTAAAAAAATAAATAAAAAAAAATCGCAAAAAGCATTTCTTGATTGGTTTGCACAAAAGTTATAGCATCTACAAATACAATACATGTGATATATTTATGTATTTTTTATTTATTTTTACTAGTAATGGTGGCGATCAGCGACTTGGCAGTGGGACATGCCAATGCCATAATGTACTTCAGAGACAGCGCAACCCATGCTGCCAATGCCATATTGTGCTGCAGACAGTGCCACCCATGCCGCCAATGGCATAACGCCATTGGCAGCATGGGTGGCACTGTCTGCAGCACATTATGGCATTGGCAGCATGGGTGGCACGGTCTGCAGCACATTACGGCATTGGTGGCATTGTCTCTGCAGCACTTTGAGGCATTGGCGGCATGGGTGGCATTGTCTCTGCAGGCAGCACATGCGTTATGGGCCATAACGCATGTGCTACCTGCAGACAGTGCCACCCATGCCGCCAATGCCCTATTGTGCTGCAGAAAGTTCCACCCATGCTGCCATTTGCTGCAGACAATGCCACCCATGATGCTAATGCCATAACGCATGTGCTGCCTGCAGACAGTGCCACCCATGCCGCAATGTGCTGCAGACAGTGCCACCCATGACGCTAATGCCATAACGCATGTGCTGCCTGCTGACAGTGCCAACCATGCCGCCAATGCCATATTGTGCTGCAGACAGTGCCACCCATGCCGCCAATGGCATAATGCCATTGGCAGCATGGGTGGCACTGTCTGCAGCACATAATGCCACTGGCTGCATGGGTGGCACTGTCTGCAGCACATAATGCCACTGGCTGCATGGGTGGCACTGTCTCTGCAGGAAGCACATGCATTTTGGGATTAGCGTCATGGGTCGCACTGTCTGCAGCACATTACGGCATTGGCGGCATGGTTGGCACTGTCTGCAGGCAGCACATGCGTTATGGGCCATAACACATGTGCTACCTGCAGACAGTGCCACCCATGCCGCCAATGACGTAATGTATAGATGCTGCTGCAGTACTAGTAGATCTGGAATCC
Source organism: Lithobates sylvaticus (assembly GCA_028564925.1). Lineage (NCBI taxonomy): Eukaryota > Metazoa > Chordata > Amphibia > Anura > Ranidae > Lithobates > Lithobates sylvaticus. Next base: position 98,127,765 of record CM053038.1, read on the forward strand.
CCCCCCCCCCCAAGCAAGCACACACCTGTGTTAGCCGGGCCCCAGGTGGAGTCACTTCCTGCCTGATCATGCTGCTGCCTGGACTGGAGTGCGGGTGTCCACAAACGATTGAAATCAAATGCCAGCTGCTTCTTTTTTTTCTTCTGCCGCCGGCGCCGCCGCTCGCCTCACTGCTTCTTCTCTCGGGCCGGGCCGAGTGAAGAACAGAGCAGAGGAGAGGAATCACTCCGCAGCGCCAGGGAAGGACGTGCTGGCCGGGACTTGAGCCAGTATGAGGAGCGGGCGCGGTAGAGACATTCTTCCGCGCCCGAAATAGAAAAAATAGTCCCTCCCCCTCTAGCCACTTGCAGTGCAGATATTGAGCTAAAAAAAAAAAAAAAAACGCAAAAAGAAACCGGGGGGGGGGGGGGGGGGGGTGGGGGGGGGGGGGGGGGGCGGCTGTTGTATGACTCGGCTGGACAATTTATTTATTTTTTATTTTTTTGCATTGATTAGTTCTGTGTTCAGGTTGACCGGGCCCCCCTGCTGGCCGGGCCCGGTACAACGGGGCCAGTTGTACTGGCCTATCAGCGGCCCTGTTCACAACTATGCAAATTGAATGCGGTTTTGTCGGAGGTGTGAACCCAGCCTAAAAGCTTCAACAAAGCTTGATTAGTTCTGTGTTCAGGTTGCCCGGGCCCCCCCTCATGCTGGCCGGGCCCGGTACAACGGGGCCAGTTGTACATTAATGGCCTATCAGCGGCCCTGGCTGCTGGCATTTACCCAGTGCAGGCAAATGCCAGTCACCACACTAAGTGCAAACGAGCCCTGAGACTAGGCCTCATTCAACCCAGAGGACTAATGACATCTTGTAATAAAAAGTACTGCAGGGCACAGCTCTGTATTGACCTCTGCTGGGAGTATATGTTTATTTTAAAAAAAATATATACTAGATTTAAAGCTGATTTAAGATTTTGGTGATTGGGTTAACATACTGTACAGACGGTAATTATGTTTAACATTTTTACATAGTATATGTCCAAAGACCAAGATATAATATGTAACAAAATAATAATATTGACATGGTAAAATAAAAAACGTGTAAAGTTGCCTAAAATATTGGATTATTATATTATTAAGAAAACAAAACCTAAGGACTTGCCTTTTAGTCAGTATGAACTAATATGTATGGGTTTTATATTATAAAAAAAACAGAACATTGTTTTATATTAAATTTTAAAAAACTGTGACAGTACAGTTCCCTGTCCTAGTAAATGTCGCCCAGGGTTCTCAAATATGCAGGTTGAGGGGCTCCAGGGGTATTTAATGTGGAGGAATCTGTTTTATCAGTTTCCTCCAAAGTTTGTAAAATCCAGTTGGGGACCTGGAGCCTGGAGATTCCATAGCGTTATGGGTGGGACGGAATCTCCAATCCTGGGACGGGTTTTGGGAACAGCCAGGAGTCTGGCTGGTTGATTGAGCAGGTGGATCCTGGGCTTATAGCAGAGTCAGGATTAGGGTTCTGGGCTTCACCCAGAGAGTGCAGTTGTGCACTAGTGAAAGCCAAAGACCCAAGTCTGATCAGAGCAGTGAGGGGCTGCTTTCTAGATAGACGCTGTGTGCTTTGAAGCTGTGTGCATCTAAGGAAACATATGAGAGCCTGAAGTGGAAGGCCTGAGCAGCAAGGAAGCTGAAAAGAGGTACAGTAGTTGTACAGGAAACTTGTTATATGGCCAAGAGGGCTGAAGTGTAAAGCCTAAGTGGCAATACTTCTGGAGAGAGCCAGGTGGCTTGGCATTTTCCATGTGTTATTGTTTTTTTGGGAGAAAAACCACTGTGTGGGCATCCAAGTGCATGAACTTTCCTTTTATTTTGTTCCTTTTCAATAAAAGTGGGCTACCATGCCCTTAAACTAAAGTTCCTGTTCACTGTGAAGTTACTGAAAAGACATCTACCACTGAGCTAGACATCCCCCCAATGTCACAAAACAGACAGTTAAAAGAAAAAAAAAAAGAAAAAAACATTGTGCAAATTTAACCAGTATCGTACCTAAGCTATGCTGCAAAAAAAAAAACCTCACCAAAATACCCTTCACTGGTGCCAAGCACCCTGGTTCCTCTATTGCCAATTTGAGGCTGTCAAAATGACAGCCAGGACTTGCTGTATTAATAGAGCAAACATCGCTAGCCACCGCTGCCAAAAACTAACCTTTCAGTCTGTTTGTAAACACTGTTCACTAGATACAGATTCAGAGATACAGACTAACATAATTATCATTTGGTGTAGGCTTCAGTCTAATTAAAGCAACCATATTGGTGAAAAAAAAAAGTTTGATTCTTTCTTTTACATAAAATTTGTTCCCCTTTAACTGCTTAATAACAGTTAGCGCCAATTACCCCCCCCCCCCCCCCCACCCTTTTTCAACTTTTTAAAAATCATTAAGACCTCTTTCACGCTGGGGCCACCGTGCGTTAGTGGTAAAGCGCCACTCGTTTTAACTGCACTTTACCGCTGTTTAAGCTGCGCTTTTTCAGCTTGTATCCCCTGCTAGTGGCCGAAAAAGGGGTTAAAAGCGCCCGTGTTGCGGCACTTCCGACCTCTTTTCAGGCGCTGGCCATTCATTTCAATGGGCAGGGCATTTTGGGAGCGCTGTATACAGGGCTCCCAAACCACCCCAAAGACGCTGCTTGCAGGACTTTTCCTAATGTCCAGTGGCGGTGCGTGCATAGAGGGCGCAGGAGCGCCACCCCCCCTCTCCTGCACCGCTCTATCACCAATAGATAGATTCATGCATTACATGAATCTATCTATTGTCACCGCTGCCGCCCCCTATTCAGGTGTCCGGCCCCTTGTCGGGCCCCGGGCATCTGAATTACAGCGGGGGGGGGGTGTTTCTGGAAGCGCCCTATTAGAGCTGTAAGCTCTAATAGGGGACCTGATTAGAGCGGTGGGCTCTAATAGGCTTCCATAAGTGTAAACAGCGGGCGCACTGCTGTGCGTTCGCTGATTACACAGTATTGTGTTAGAGAAGCGAATACATCGCTTCCCTAACACAGACCCGCCTCTCAGCCAATCAGGTTGCCGGGTCTGTTACCTGTCACCTGATTGGCTGAAGTCACAGGCGCTGTGATTGGACGCTAGGCGTCCAATCATAGCAGAAGACAGGAGCGCGGGAGAAGACATCGGAAGATGAGGGGAAGATGAGGGGGACACTGCGCGCTGCACACCGAGACAAGGTAAGTGCAGAGGGCAGGCAGGGGGCACAGTGGCAGCACTTG